>JARHVA010004600.1:0-315000 GCA_037957365.1 Torreya grandis
TGTTTTCAAGAAGATCATTAGTTTGGAATTCTTGAACTAAAGAATTTACTAAGTCCTATAAACTAGAAATGGAATGAGCTCTAAGTTGATTGTACCAATTCCAAGGCATCACCCATGAGAATTTTGGCTAGGATCATGGTAGTGGAAAAGGTGTTTAGTTTTACTTAATATTTATAAATATTTTCCAAATTTTTTTAGGTGAAGGGTAAGATTGGTTGACCCACTATAATAAATTGCAGGTGTTATACCTCCTATATCAATGTTGGAAATTTGAGTAGTGAGAGGTTCATTTTGTATATGATTAATGGTTTTATTGATTAAAGGATGTTAAGGAATGATATTTCCTTGATAATATCAAAGAGAATGAGGGGGAACATTCTGGTTATGTGTGCCCCAAGCCATTGGTTGTGAATGAGATTGAAGATTAAGAATGTGGATTTGCATTCTCATCATTTGATTGAGAGTTTGAAATAAAATATGGTGCATTTTATTAAAATTATAAGCATTATAATTGGTATTTATGTTGGAATTAATGGCTTGGGTATCAATATTAGTGTTAATATGAGCTTGAGAATAATTGTGAGAATTTGAGGCAGTTGTGGCAAAATTTTCTTGTGAGGAAAAAGATGGACTAGTGAATGGTTGAGAGGAAGAAGCACTAGAATCATGATTGAATTGGGTAGAAAATAATGAAATAGTGGAATGATTATGTATGGTGGACCTTATGAGAGGCCCACTAGATGTAAAAATCTACCATGTTAGTTGATATACTAGGCATGGAGGTAGATGATGTTAGAGAAGAAGATGTCATGGCATAAAGAGTTGAAATTAAAGGAAAAGGTTTCAGAACCAAAGAAAGTGGTACATCTTAATCCCATACTAAATGCAAGAGTAGGTAAATGAGGTTATTAGGTTTGACCACTAATAATTAGGTTATAAATGGTATAAGTATCATTTCCTCTATGTTGAGAAATTTAGAAATAAAGAAAAACATTTTAGGAATATACTCTAACATAGGTTGGTATTATAATAAGAAAAGAGGATTATAATGGGAAGAGGTATGAGGAGGGGTCCCATAGTTCATTGTGGCAAGTGGTAATATGAAAATTACTAACATTAAAAATAAGATTCCTACTCTATCTATGGGAGACCCTATTAGGATTGGTAAAGTTCATCATGTTTATTGACTGTAACTTAGTGTCATTATCTAATAGAAAGTCCATGATGAAGGGAAAAGAAGAGGGGTGAGAAAACAAAGGAAAAAGAGGTGACTAAAATAGTATAGGGTCATTTGGGTTGATGTAATATAGAAATAGGGTCTATAAAACTATATAGGATCAATTAGGTTGATTTAGTATAGTGTACAAAAAGAAGAAAAGTTATTGGGTCAACTAGGTCGATCTAGCATAGCAGATAGAGAATTTAAGAAGCCTAAAAATAGATTACAAAATGAAACAAGATAGCTTTTCAAGTAATGAAGAATAGTAAATGTTGAAAAGAAATAGATAGTCAATTGGATTAATGTTGGCCAATCCAGTTGAAACACATAAAGAAAAACCTTGCACTATCATTGGCTAATGCAAGTTTTTGCTCACACAATTAAACAAAAAGCAAGAAAACAACTTGAAAATTAAATACAACTAATTACTCAACATTATTGTTTATTATATTATTAAGAAAATGATTTTTAATGTGATTAGAAGTTAGCTATAAGAAAGGTACGAGATAATAATCTAAGGATGGTTTTAGATAGTTTAGGATAAAAGGGACTATAGTGTAAATGATACAAGCTTGTATTGGGGCCTACCCCCTCACTTTACACACCATAAAAATAAGGGCGTTAGGTGCTTAGCTAGAATATACCATTAACCACACTTTATACTTGACCAAAGCATAAAGTTGGCTTCCCCCTTGGTGATGAAATCTAAGTAGGTTGACCCAAGGTAGATTAAATTTTAAAGTTCTTGTTTATATTTTTGTGATTTGGTCATGTGTTCATAAAATAGAAATAGTAAAACTAAATGATTAATTAAAAATCCCCTAATTAAATTATATGAGCTATTCTAAGCATGTAAGCAATAGGAAAAGAAAGTGTGAATTAATTACTAATAGATATGAATTTAATTCCAATTTAAAATAAGTTATTGTTTTGACATTATATGCATAAAATATATAATAGGGTCAATAGGGCCAAACAATAATGAAAAAGTGAGATAAAATCTTGAAAGGGTTAGTTTCATGTCAGTTTCATTAGAACTTATTCAATTTAAAATGAATCATGTTAATAAAGCAATCATGGCTCGAATAAATAGAGCATACCTGCACTTTCGATTGGGAATACACTTGTTAAGCAGGAACATGACCACTATGGGGATTTATTGGATTTGATTAGGGGATCACTTGTCATAACACACCATGATAGGAATGGTTAGAAATCCTATATTCTAACATAATCACAAAACAACCCTAATGGAGTCCTAAGGTTTAAATCATTCACCTATTCTAATAACAAGAAAGTAAATCAAATCTAGTGCACACCAAATCTTATGGTATAAAGTGGGGCTTAAAAATAAATAAAACAACTAAAATAAACATGTATTACAATACATATACTCATTAAAATGTATAAATAATCTTAATAAATGGGATAAGAATACAAATTCATTATCTATCTACTCTTATAAAGGAGAAATAAAGTTATAAATACTTACCTTTGAAGACAAACATACCGAGCCTCAATCTCTCCCTTAGCCAAGGTGCTTCATAAGATATTATTGTGGTACGTAAGTGTTGTCACTTGTATTTTCACCTTTTGACAAGATTAATAATCTATCCTCATCCAAGTGCTTTAATGGAAACACATCTAGGCTTATGGATAACCTAAGGACAAGGTAAATCTCTAGATAGGGCTAGCTCCCTTGATGTGCCACTTTGGAGTGAAACTACACCTAAACTTTGGGGTTGAAAAGGGAGAGATAAAATTTAAATTAAAATATCATAATGGAGGTGATACAAAAAATTAGATGATGACTTCCAACTAGCATCATGTTACACATGAAATCAAGGGATAAAATGAACATACACTTCTCTAATCTACATCTTCTCACATCAATGTTACATTATGAGGTTATGGATGAATGTGTAAATATATGAGGAATATAAAAGAGGACTTGAATGGAACTAATTAAAATAATAACTCACTTAATCCTTGACATTTCTTAAAACACTTCACATGTCCTATAAGAAGATTTCCAACTATAAATAGGATGCAAGAATGAGATTACATGCTAAGTAATCTACATTATTCACTAGAAAAGATCTAAAATTAAATTAAAACACACTAAAAATAGTCATGAAGAGG
Organism: Torreya grandis; assembly: GCA_037957365.1. NCBI lineage: Eukaryota > Viridiplantae > Streptophyta > Pinopsida > Cupressales > Taxaceae > Torreya > Torreya grandis. The sequence continues at coordinate 3,362 of JARHVA010004600.1, forward strand.
TAAAAATCATTATTATTATTGATCAAATGGTATGAAAATTATCAGGACTTCACCATACTCAAGTGGAGCATAAGTTACAATGACTAAAATGGCTAGTTCTTATAGAACTTGAGAGAGAGAGAGAGAAAGGAGAATAGAGAAGTACAAGTGTCACAAGGAAACTTGTAAAGATTATAAAATAAGTTATTTGTGCATTATAAGAGGATATGGGATGAACCATGCAAGGTTAGAAGGAAAAAGTGGCTATCCAAGTCATCAAACTCTTGCAAAGTGGCATGAAACTTCTCATTCTAGCTTAAAAAATTGCCTTCATAATTTGGACCTATTTGAACATCCCATAAACAATTAGCTACAATTATAATTATTTATATTAATGGGAGGTATTTTATACATGCCTCTCCATGCATTGGTTATAGGGTTAATCATCTGAAATCATCCCAAAATGAGATATCATCATCTATTATCTAAAAAACTCCTCTTTTATGCACCCTACACACATGTCCTCAAATTTAACTTTAGTTTCTCATTAAAATATATGTGATGGGTTTATGACACTTTTAAATACCCTCCATGGATTTATAAGCATTAAGGACACCTTAAAATCACTTACACTTGGAGTTTTCACACTTCTAACTAGCTTGTCCAATATGCTAGTTTTGATTGGCTAAGATGAAGCTATTTATTTAAATACTTAAGAGTCATTTTAAAACATTAAATTTCCATAAGGATTTATAAAATTCTATATCTTCCTCCCAAACTTTATTTCCTCCTTAGACTCCTTTTAGAACCTACAAAACACATAAAATGGTCAAAAATACCTTGTTTTACACCTTGTTCATACAAGTCCATATATCAAAAAAGAATGAAAAGGATCTTGAGAGAGTCATTTTTAAGTTAAAATAATCATCTTGAGAAAACTATTCTATTATGGTAGCTATCCAACTCCATTTTTCTAAACTGGTCACTACCAAGAGTTTAAGAGGGGTTTTATCCTATTTCCACTCTTAAGGTTCATTCATAAATATGGGACATCTAATTTTTTTAAAAAATAAAAAAATTCATATTCAATACCTTCATAAACATCCTTTAACTTATCATACTCCCATGCATAGCATTAAAAGAGGTGTGAGCTTCCAAACTTCTCTTATCAAGCTCTTTTCTCCATTCTAACAGGCCTAATGTTGTCTAAGGTCTAAAAAGTGACTTATTTGTGTTTTATATTCCTTATAAAATATTTTTAACCTCTATATTTTCCCCAAAAACATTATCTAATAGGTTTTACTGATCATCTAAAGCCAAATATGAGGTTAACCCCCTTTTTGGATGCTAGGCCTAGTCATGCTTAGTAGGCCTGTTACACCTTAAAGCCCAACATGAGTTTTTGATGGTTCCTATACATAATAATGGGTTAAAAACTTCTAAAATTATCCCATAAGCATTATAAAATATATTATAAATCATACATATTACTATAAGTCAAAATGGCCTCCTCATTTGGCACTAGGCCTAAACCTTGCCTTTAGGTCTGCCTGTAACTTTTGTAGTTTGGGATATTTTGTTGAGATCCATATCTCTCTGAGTTATTTATCATGTTTTCAAAAAAAAATTCATATTACAAAACCTTTTTTAAATATTTAAATATCTCCTGGATCTCACCTTATCACTCATGTCTCAAACCTGTAGGTTTGTGCATAAGGGGAAGTACCCTTTATCTGAGACAAAATAGAGGGTACTTCCCCTATTATTCAATAAAAAATGGATGTTTTATGAAATTATAAAAAAAATTATTACCTCTCATATAAAATCTTATCCTTTTATCATATGATTAAACCCTCTAAAAGTGCTAAAATTTGAGGTAAACTACTAGTAAAAAGACTGTGTAGGGAATTTAAATGTGGACTTAGTTTTTTCATCATAGGACTCATATTTATACTATATAATCATTATGATTATGTTATTTAGTTTTTAGAGTTTTTATTAATGTGTTTTATCCTTCATTCATCCTTCCCAACTCTCACATGTACCTCAAGACTACTTGCTTGGTTAGGGCTATATTACCTTACCTACATGTATTCTTATTTAGGAATAATACCTATAAGTGAAAATGTATGAATGAGTTATTAAATAAAACTAATAATAATTATTATATATTTATAAAATTAAATTCATTCATATTCTTAACTAAATCATATCTTGGGGTTAAAAAAACCTTAAAAAATCAGGTATCGGTAGTTGATTGTGTTACTTACTTTGGAAAGGGGACACTTGTAGGTGCAGTTGTATGTTTTAGCTTAGGATAGGCATTTATAAACTTATCATAATTCCATTTTAATTATTATACACCTTATTTAAACAATTTTCTCATGTTTTTTCTAATCCCATATCAAGGACCATCACCCCTTAGTTCACTCCCTTTCCCAGTCAACATAGTCAACTATGTTAGGCAAGATGAAACCCTATAGGTGATCCTCTTATCTTGCAAGGTGACACATAATTATTCATCCTCATGAAAAATTTGAAAAACTTTATCACCTAATAACCTTGTTTTTTCTATCTTAAACTTGCCTATTAGACTATGTGCTCTTATAGTTGGTTGTAGGTGTGCATTTAGGTCATTTATACAGACTGTGAGTGTACATGGGAAGAAACAATAGTACATCCTCCTCATCTAGTGATATTTATTACATTAATGTAACTCTTAACATTTTTTAATCATTCAAACATGGTGACAAGGTCAAGTTACAACTTTGAGTGAAGAGGATCTCATTTGGAACTCCTTCCTATAGATTTCACTATTTGAATTTAATGCTTCTGCAAGCAAATTTGGAATAGATAAAAACAATTTTACATTTATCATTTGTCTTATACCTATTTAAATGTGATATACCTATGTATTGGCTACTAGTAAAGGTCATTATATTCACCAATAATCTTTTCAACCTTATAATATGATATTCTCAAAACATGATTGGACCTCTATTTGGCCTTTTTAGGGATTTGATCCCTGTAAACTATCATTGAGTCTTTTGAAGGTAGTTATCAAATTGAATTTTACAATAAAAACATTATACAAGTCTTTCATTTATCCCCAACCTTCTAAGACTCCAAATAAGTATTACAACATGTGAATATATTCCATTAAGAGTTCTTAGTCCCCTGCTAAGGCTACCTATAGGTGACTATTTACAAAAATAGGTAGTAAGTGTAAATATGGACACCATTAAAGCTAATATATTAAATTAATTATGCATGATAATATGATATTGGATGAACCATTAAAGATTATAAGGAACAAGTGGCTATCCAAGTCATCAAACTCTTACAAAGTGGCATGAAACTCCTCATTTTGGTTCAAAAAACTACCTTCATAATTTGGACATATTTATACCTCCCATAAATAATTATAGATAGGTAATTTTAATGGGATAATTATAAGGCTTTCATACATACATTTTCATGCATTTTTTGTAGGCCTAATCATCTAGAATCATCCCAAAATGAGCTATCATAATCTATTTTCCAAAAAACTCCTCTTTTATGCACATTGCACACTTATCCTCAATTTTGGATTTAGTTTCTCATGAAAATACATGTGAGTGAGTGTATTACACATTTAAAGACACTAAATTTCCTTATAATCATCAAGGACACCTTAAAATCACTTCCATTTGGAATTTTCACACTTCTCACTAGCTTGTCCAATATGCTAGTTTTGATTGGCTAAGATGAAACTATTTATTTGAATACTTAGTAATCCTTTAAAATAATTAAATGGTAATATTTAGTTATAATAATTATAAATATTCTTCCCAAAATTTACTTCATTTTAGACTCCTTTTATAACCTACAAAACACATAAAATGGTTAAAAATACCCTCTTTTTCACCCTATCTATATAATTTTTTACAAAAAAATAATGGGGAGGAGCCTAATAGAGTCCTATACAAGTTCTAATAATAATCCTAATAAAAAATGTCCATTAGAGTAACCATACAACTCCATTTATCCAAACTAGTCACTAGTAAGGGTTTATGAGGGTTTTAGGCATGTTTTCACTCTTAAGGTTCATTCATAAAGATGGGACATCCAATTTGTAAAAAAAATCCACAAGTTAATATTTAAATATCTTCATCAACAACCTTGAACTTCTTAAACTCCCATGTATAGCATCAAAAGAGGTGTGAGCTTCTAAACTTCTCTTATCGAGCTCTTTTTTCCATTCCAATAGGCCTAATGTTGTCTAAGGTCCAAAAAGTGGCTTATTTGTCTTTTTTCTGCCTTAAAAAATATTTTCACTTCTATATTGGCCCCAAAATCATGCTCTAATAGGTTTGAGTGATCATTTAAAGCCAAATATGAAGTTGAACCCCTTTTTGGATGCTAGGCCTAGTCATGCTTAGTAGGCCCATTACACCCTAAATCCCAACATGAGTTTTTGATGGTTCCTATACATTATCAAATATATTATAAAGTATATATATGACTATAATTGAAAATGGCCTCCTCATTTGGCACTAGGCCTAAACCTTGCCTTTAGGCCTACTTGTAACTTTTATAGTTTGGGATATTATGTTGATATCCATCTCTCTATGAGGTATTTATGATTATTTAGAAAAATTTATCTAGATTCAAAATCCTTTTTTAAATACTAAAACATCTCCTGGGTCTCACCTTATTACTCATCTTTCAAACCTATAGGTTTATGCACAAGGGGAAGTACCCTCTATTTGAGGTAAGATAGAGGGTGCTTCCCATATTATCCTAGACAAAATTTATGTTTGAGGTCATTATAAAAGTTTTGAATACATTTCACACAAAATTTTATCTTTTATCATATTATTAGACCCTCTAAAAGTACTAAAAACTAAGGTAGACTGCTAGCAAAAAGACTATGTGTAGGGATTTTACATGTGGACTAAGATTTTGCATAATTGGACTCTTATTTATACTATATAATAATTATGATTATTTTATTGAGTTTTTATAGTTTTTATTAATGTGTTTTAGCCTTTATTAGTCCTTCCCAACTCTCACATGTACCTCAAGATTGCTTGTTAGGTCAAGGTTGTATTACCATGCCTAACTATATTCTTATTTGGGAATAACCCATATAGGTGAAAATGCATGAATTAGGTCTTATATAGTGCCTAATAATTCCTATATATTTATATAATTAAATTAATGTATATTCTTAACCAAATCATATATTGGGGTTAAAAAAACCTTCAAAAATTAGTCATAGGTAGTTGATTATGTGTTACTTGATTTAGAAAGGGTGGCACTTGTTGGTTTAGTTGTATGTTTTATCTTGGGACATGTGTTTATAAACTTCTCCTAAGTCTATTTGAATTTTTATACACCCACTTTAAACCATTTTCTTATGTTTGGGCTATTCCCATATCAAGGAGTATCACCCCTTAGTTCATTGTCTTTCCCAGTCAACACAATCAACTGTGTTGGGCAAGATGAAACCCTGTAGGTAATCTTATTCTCTTGAAAGGTGAAACATCATTATTAATCCTCATGAAACATTTTAAAACATTTCTCACCTACTAACCTTGTTGGTTCCATGTCAAATGTGCATTTTTGACTATGTGCTCCTATAGTTGGTTTTAGATTAAGGTAAAAGCAGGTTTTGAAGGGACCTTGAAACCCTTTAACAAAAATGATAAAAAAAGATAAAGAAATTACATCCACTAGGAAGAGAATTCCTAAAAACTACTAAAAAATAGCAACAAAATTAGGTTTTACAAGGACTTGAAACCATAAACCTAAACCAATAGAAGTACCCAGGTTTTACAGAGACCTGGTGTCAGGGAATCCAAGAACAACACACCTTGTTCTGATCCCACTTGTTAGGATCTTGCTCCTCAGAAAGAGCACAATATGATTACCAAATACAAGAAATTAAACATACGGAAATAACCAAAAGTACAAGTAACTAGAATTCACTAATAGCCCAGAATATGAGAGACAATACACTATCTTGTATTAACATTTGTACAAAAAATAATACAATAAAGAGCCGCCACACTCTTCCACCTTACAGAGGCTTCCCACACCTCAAGTGTATAGTAATTATTCTTCAAAACACTCTCCTACCAAAAATGGTCCCAACACACAACTCACACATAGAATTGGTGTTCACCTCTCCAACCAATCAGTAATAACCCTGCCAGTACACCATGCACTCTATAGTACTTCAAGTAGATCTCCCATGAACCTATAACCTACAATTCAACAGACCATACTTACACATGTAGATCTCCTATGATCTTGCAACAACCTAGAACTCAATGATCTTACAATGGAAGGATATTCCTTGCCTTCCTTTCTAGCTCATTAGTGGAACTAGGAGAAACACACACTTTGTTCTCTTCACTAGCACACTTTACAATACATGCCAATGTGTCTATAAATAGATCCCAAACTTGAACAATAACTTAGACTCTTTGTTTTCTAATAATAGACACACAGCTCAAGACTCGAAATAGCCTTTACATGTAAACACTTCATTCACTTAACTAACTATTCATGTAATGAGCAGTTCTAGAACACACAGGTGACTGACGTCGGTCCCTGCTTGCCTGGTTTTGACCGACATTGGCCAACTCCCTGTCGACACCAGTTGCCTTCTGATTCATCTTGACCAAAATCGGTCATGCTACCGATGTTGGTTCTTTTAGATCTTTAGCAACCTCTTTTTCTTTGTCTGCATAGTTAAAGCTTTTAGCTCCACAACCTAATAATCTCCCACTTGGAGATAAACAACTGCAACTATACCTGTACCTGTACATCATCTAGTTTATTCCCTTGGCTCTATATCCCTCTTCAAGATCACTCTTGAAGACCAACCACCACACACCCTATGGTGCAACACTTGTCATCCAAATCACCTGCCACATCCACATCTACAAACCATGTAGAAAATAACTTGAACCTGCATAACATGTGCACCTGCTGTTGGTCCCTGTAAGAATCCACTGAGCTGCCCTCCAATGCTTCTTTCTCAGATTAGATCCAAACTTGTGACAACTCCCACTACTTGGGAAAACTAAGGTCTAGTACATACCATGCACTTAACCTCATTATGTGAATCGAGACACTATTATGAGAACTGTCCAACCATCAGCGTGCTAACCGGTCTCACACAATCATCCTGAAACAAAGTCAACATGTGACCTTCCATGTCCCTAGAACACACTCATGCCAAAGAACCTTGCTGCTCCCAGATTCCTCATGACATACTTGTGAACTAGCTTTACCTTTAGTTCAACAACTCCCTATATATGTAACCTTGCAACAAACACATCATATAGTAATAGGATAATGTAGCTAATATTATCCAACCTGGTAAAGAGAAACACAATGATCAAACCTCCATTGCCCTGCAGCCTATAGAAGACCATATACCCTAGCCTACCCTCTCACGTATCCATTTATGCTCTTCTTCATCCTGAACATCCATACATCTCTCAGTGCTTCCTTCCAGCTGGCAAGTCCACCCAAAACTCCTGTTTGGTTCTTCTCCAAGGAATCACATCCTCCATCCATGCCAAGCTCCCACTATTTCTTGGATCTACCTGCTCTATTTCTTCAATAGGTTCTTGGTTCTTTACCATAAGTGAGCAACAAGTAGTGTAAAGAAGGGAAATGATGAATTTGAGGCTTACATATCCTTTAAGTCCTCCATATGGGCACTTGAGACTCCTTGACAGCTTGCTGTCCACCCAAAATTCATCTCAGTGATCGATACCGGTCACATCTCAGTCTGCACCTGACTGATGTTAGTTCCCTATGACTACCTCATCACCGATGTCAGTTTTCCCTTACCGATGCCAGTGTTTATCTGCCTTGAGTCACCAATGTCAGGCTGTACATAGCTGATGTCAGTCTCTGTCTGGACGCCGATGCTAGTTTTCTAGCCGACATCGGTCTCTGTGTTTTGCTTGTGAGAACTGACTTCTACCCACAAGCTCCTTTTGGATCAAACCCTTATCCAAATCACCCTTGCTCTACTCAAAATTCTTCTACCCCTTATGTTAAACTCTGTCCATCACCTTCTCCTTGAAAACCAAGGCTTTCCTGTTCTTTTCACTAACATCGGATTCCTCAAGGAACGTTACCTTCTTCTTTTGCATATAGAAACCTCGATCTATGCTCTTCAAATCTGAAAGCATACCCTTTAACTCAAGAACATGCATCTCCTTCTTATTCATGTGACCAAGCCTATTAAGCCACATCTTTGAATCTACAGCTGAAGTAGATAACCTAGAAAGAGAATCAGTAATACAAGTAGATAGATAAAGCGTACTTAATTTCTTACCTCTTGCTACAACAAGTGCACCCTTGGTAACCTTCCAAGAGTCCACTGTGAGAGTTACTGTGCAACCCTCATCACCTAAAATTCTTACAAAAATCAAATTCCACTCTAAAATTGGGACATGCATGACCTCCTTCAACACCCATGTATTACCTGTCTGCAATTTCAGCTTCACTTTCCCTTTGCCAACCATCTGACAAGGCTTACCATCCCCTACACAAATTTCTTGAAAGTCTCCCTAGACATACTCATGAAAAAATTACCTATTTGGGGATGCATGAAAAGAGGCACCAAAATCTAAAACCCAAGATTCTACTTTATCCAAAGAACATACAAGAGCATCTTGTGCAATGAAATCCACAACATCTACTTCTTCTTCATGTCCTTCATGCTGATATGCTACCAACCAACAATCTTTCTTTTCCTGCTCTTTCTTTCCACATTTTCAGCAGGTTATTCTACCATACCTAGACTTGGACCTCCTGCTATTAAACTTCTCCATTCGTAGCTTACTGTCTTCTTCCATTGCTCTATTCCCACTCAAACAGAAACCCTTGTGAGTAACTTGTAATCAACACACACTAACTAGATCTGAAATAACTTATTAGTATCCCAACCAAAATCTCTAATACCAGTTGTTGGGGAATCCAAGAACAACACACCTTGTTTTGATCCCACTTGTTAGGATCTTGCTCCTTAGAAAGAGCACAATATGATTACCAAATACAAGCAATTAAACATGCAGAAATAACTAAAAGTACAAGTAACTAAAATTCACCAATAGCACAGAATGTGAGAGACAATACACTATCTTGTATTAACATTTGTACAAAAAAGAATACAATAAAGAGCCACCACACTCTTCCACCTTACAGAGGCTTCCCACACCTCAAGTGTACAGTAATTATTCTTCAAAACACTCTCCTACCAAAAATGGTCCCAACACACAAATCACACACAAAATTGGTGTTCACCTCTCCAACCAGTCAGTAATAACCCTACCCGTACACCAAGCACTCTATAATACTTCAATTAGATCTCCCATGAACCTATAACTTGCAATTTAATAGACCATATTGACACATGCAGATCTCCTATGAGATTGCAACAACTTGCAACTCAATGATCTTACAATGGAAGGATCTTCCTTGCCTTCCTTTCTAGCTCATTAGTGGAACTAGAAGAAACGCACACTTTGTTCTCTTCACTAGCACACTTTACAATACATGCCAATTGGTCTATAAATAGATCCTAGAATTGAACAATAACTTAGAATCTTTGTTTTCTAATAATAGACACGCAACTCAAGACTTGAAATAGCCTTTACATGTAAACACTCCGTTTACTTAACTAATTGTTCATATAACAAGTAGTTCTGGAACACACAGGTGACTGATGTCAGTCCCTGCTTGCCTGGTTCTGACCGACATCGACCGACTCCCTACTGATGTTAGTTGCCTTCTGCTTCATCTTGACTGACGTCGGTCATGCTGCCGACACTGGTTCTTTTGGATCTTTAGCAACCTCTTTTTCTTTGTCTGCATAGTTGAAGCTTTTAGCTCCATAACCTAACACCTAGAAACTCAAAATAAGTTTAAGACTAAGAACCAAGTATCAGAACCAAAAATAAAAACTAGTTAAAACATCCAATAGTAAGGACCTGGATAAGAACAAAATCAACAAAGAAGACTCTAGTCTCCTATTGCAATTCCAGGATCATCTTAACAGCCTCCTTTCCAATCGTAGTAGTATCCTACATGGAGATAATAGCCGAAGTAGCAGCATCTTACAGGGCTTTCTTCCTCAAGCTCTGCCTAGTCCTTTTACTTGGACCCTCGAGATCTACCTAGTCCTTTTACTGGTGCTCCTATAGTTGGTTGTAGGTGTGCATTTAGGCCATTTGTATGGACCAGAAATGTACATGGGAAGAAAAAATAGTACATCCTCCCCCTCTAGTGATATTTATTCCATGAATTTAAATTTTAACCATTTGGAATCATTTCAACATGGTGAAAATTTCAATTTTAAACTTTGAGTGAAGAGGAACTCATTTGGAACTCCTTGTAGATTTCACTATCTAAATTTAGTGCTTTTACAAGCAACTTTAAACTGCTTAACAATTATTTTCCCTTTATTATCTATCTCCTAAATCTTGAAAGGTGATATACCTATGTAATTGATACTATTAAATGTCATTATATTCACCAAAAATATTTTTAACCTTGTAATATTATATTCCTAAAACATGATTGGACTTTTATTTTGCCTTTTTTGGGGATTTGACCCCTGTAAATTATCATTAAGTCTTTGGAAGGTAGTTATCAACTTGCATTTACCAATAAACACCTTAGAAAAGTGTTTAATAGTTAATCAACCTCTTAAGACTCAAAATAATGATTAAAACATGTTAATATCTTCCATTAAGAGCTCTTAATCTCTTGTTAAGGCTACCTGTAGGTGATTGTTTGCAAAAATAGGCAGTAAGTGTGAAGATGGATAGTTTGTATTATTTTGACCCTTTATGAGTTTTATACTCATCTCAAAACCTCAAAATATACTAATCTCTCAATTAGAACCATTATTATCTCTAAATATCCATTTCATCAAGAAATTATCCATAAGAGCACCTGTAGGTGCACACTAAGTTGCTTGTAGGTAGGCAGTTGGAAGAAGGTTCACGTGTCCAAGGAATCTATCTACATAGTTGATTTATCTCCTTTTTTTTAATTCTCATATGAAACATCAAGTTGTTTCAAATCTCAAGACTAGTTTAAAACTTCATTTTTGATGTTGAACCTGCTTGAAGGCACCTAGCTGACTGGTATGATAGTCATATGGTAGACTAGTTATATGTGTTCTATGACTGCACTCATGAGAATTGGTTTAAATAAATTATTTTAAAGGTTAATGGGGGGATTAATATAACCCTATAAACATATAAATGATACTAACATAATCTTATGAAGCCATGAGCAAGAATAAGAATCCAAAAAATGGTGGAAACCTATTTGTCATCCCATATGAGACTAATATTCCAACATGAGATGATCTACTCATCAAATAAAATTTAAACATAAAAAATTCATGGTGAAAATTATATAATGAAGGAAACATCATCTGGAGTCAAATTCAGTAATTGGTTTGCATGTAATTGCTCAAACTAAGGCAAAACCCATAGGGTGCATGAAATAGCAACCATAAATGTACAATAAACTTCATGAGGATGGTTTAGGAAGAAAAATACACTATTATTCAGAATACTTATATGAAAATTAATATATCTAATTTTAATTTCACCTCACCAAGTATTTTTATCTGAAACTTCATTTGCTAGCAGTACCAAGTACAAAACTAAAGACTAGTTTTGTTTGTCACAAATGGTGAAAAAGGAGTAGAATGGTTTTGGGCCTAAAATGTCACTTACAGAGAAAATAAAAAATTTAAATGAGTTTGGGTAATTTTAATAGATATACCATGATCTTCTCTCATGTGTCACACTTCTCCATGAGTTGTATAAGTGCGAAACTCACATTTTTCTCAAGAAAACTACCCTTTCTTCTGAAGAACCTACCACATTTCAGTTATGTTAGTTGATTAAGACCTATTTTTACATGTGTAACATTAAATAATAATTTTTTAACCTTCACACTTCTTAATAAATCTATACAACTCATTAAATACCCCCTTTTTGACCTTAAAATGACTAAAAGGACTAAAATGACTAAGGACCAAGGCTAGTATAACATCAAATGACATTAATTAACCTATAAAAAACCTTGTGACATATTTATTTTACCCATAAAACACTTTACAAGTTAATTTTTTACCTATGGGTGCCCAATTTGACCTAAAAGTTAGATTTAGTCAATAGTAAGGATAACCAAGATAAATTAGCTCTAGGTTACACAACCTATCTAAGCATCCAAAAGACTTATCCACAAGACAAGATTCGTATCTCCAAAGAAATTATGGAAACCTAAGATTTATTCCTCAAGTATAATGGTCAATAAGTAGATGTTTACTTGTATTTCTTCATTAAAAATTATTCTCTTATGAAATAGTAGGAAATGAGCTTGTATATATAGGTGAATCTTACCCTAAATCCTCTTGGAAAAATAGGCTGTACAAGGTCAACCTAGTCAACCCAATGTGTTTTCAGGGATAAATCACTAGGTTTGAGCCAAGTCAACCAAAAAGATAACAAGCTAGGAAAGTTAAAAATACCCCTAAACTATACTATGTCAACCCAATTGACCTAGTACAACAAACTGTCCAAAAGGGTGTTAAGGCAAGAAAATGAGGATGGAAAGGGGAAAAGGAATATAATAGGTAGGATTGAGAAGAATGATCTTAGGTTTAATGGTTTTAGGAGACAAGTGTGTAGATGGAAAATGGAAAAAGGGACAATAATCTTATGAAGCACTGATGGTCTGCCCACCCCTTTCCTGATGCACCCCTTAAGGAATGCACATAGATTGAAACTCGATAGCTTGTTACAAGATACAAAGTTTCATTAATAAATAAAATTTTGAAAATATTATGTGTATACACCTCACATTCTAATAGTTCCTCTCAGGTTTTTACCAATACTATTACTAGTACCCAAGCCACTAATACTAACTCTAATGCTTCAAATAATGCTAACAATGCCAATCAAACCCATTAAATTTTATTACAAAAACTTAATCAAATGAATACTTTTCAAGCTCATAATACAAATCAAATGATAAGAATTCAAAATCACTTTCTCCATCTTCAAACCCACCCTCAACCAATGCCTTGGGGCACACATAATCAAAATGTTCCCCCACCTCTTCAAGATGCCCATGGTAATCTCATACCCAACCTCCTCTTGTCATCAAGATAATTAAACATATTAAAAATGATCCTCTTACAACTCAAATAAATAATATTGATATAGGAGGTATCAACCCTACCATTTCTTACAATGGATCAACTGATCCTACTCTTCATCTAAATTTTTTTGGAAATATCTATAAAGATTAGGTCAATTTAAATACCTTTGACACTACCAAGATATTATCCAAAATGCTCATGGGTTATAATTTATATTGGTACAACCAACTTAAAAATCATTCTATTACTATTTTAGAAGATTTAGTAAATGCTCTAGTCTAAGAGTTCCAAACTAGTGATCCTCCTCAGAATACCTTGGCCCATTTTATAAATTGTAAACAACTTGAAAATGAAACTACCCAAGATTTTGTTAAAAGGTGGAAGACATTTTCCAACAAATGTGAACATAACATGGTTGATGATAATCTTTTCCATCTCTTTACCAATTCTCTTTTTCCCAAGTTACAATATCACATCCGTACTCTCTCTCCATGTACCTTAGAGAAGGTCATTAATCAAGAAAAGCATCAGTATTGCCTTATGTGTCAATTCAAGCCACCCCAAAAAATTTTAGGTACTTATATCTTACTTAAAAATAAGAAATTTCATGCTACTAATGATGGTGTCATGGACTCTTATGACACATTCACACTATTCAAGCTATTATTCTAACTAACCTTTGGAACCAAATCCCCCTTCTCAACAATTCACCAATCCTCATTTATTTTTACCTAATAACATCAATGTTTACAAACCTTTATCCTTAGCCAAATTAAAAAAAATGTCTACCTAGGCCTCTACCATGAGAACTTGATCCCAATCGTCCTATGAAATCTTGGTATGATTTAAACAAATTATGTTGGTTTTATGCTAGTTGGGGTCATTCTCATGAGACATGTAGGCATCTTCATAAATAGCCATGGATTTTCTTCTTGGTCCTAATTTTGATCATGATTATATCATTAAATTTTTTGAAGAATCCTATGACATTGGTTTAAAATCCCATGAGACAGATACTAAGTCTCAATATTTGAATCAAGTTAATGCTCATTTGGCCATCTATAAAGACCCTCTTCTAAACCACCAAGATAACTAAGAAAGGACCACTCCTTTCACCAATAATGTAGAAAGTCTTATTGACTCAACTCTTGAAGAGAATGTGCTTAATATGAATAATATGCAAAGGGTGGTTTCTTTCATTGATCCTCAAACTATCTACACCACTCCATTGTCTCACACATTTTGTGTTATCTAAGATTATTATCCAACTCACTTAAATGAGTTGGGGCAAGGTGACATTATAACTTTCAATGATCCAATTCTGACTCCTCCCTTGTATAATGCTTCCCATTCTATTTCTACCATCCCTCCATATTCTTTCCTAACACTAGTGACACTAAATATTCTATCGACACTTCTTCTAATGATTTTTAAAACCATCCTACACTAACTACTTCATCTTCTCAACATAATTTTCAACCCTATTCTAAAAATTCTCCCTCTTATCAAAACAAATTTCAATGAACTTCAACTCCTCATTCTAAGGACCTCCTTCAACACTAGGTACATATTTCTAACAACCTTCTTATAGGTTATGATGAGTGGGATCCTATCATAGAACTCACAAATCTCCCATCTCAAATCCCATTTCTCAATCTTATGAGGAATTATTCATGCCATAAAAACCATCTCATGCAAATCTTGTTTGAAATTAACATCTTTAATCCTCCCCTAGAAGGATGTGAAACAACCTTATCTGGATCTAAAGATAACATATTATAACAATGTGAAGAGATGTCCATCCATGTTGAAGAAATAATAGACACTTCTCTTTCCCTAAAGTTCCCCATTGATTCCATGATTCTTGATTATATTCTACTTCATGCATATGTTCCCCATCTATTAATTACTATCCAAAGGGGCAATATCCAAGTCAAGCATGCCTTGATTGATGAGGGTTCCTACACTTGTGTTACTTCTCTTGATTTTATCAAAACCCTTGGATATTTTGAATGCAATCTCAAATCTACATACATCACATGTTAAGGCTATGATTGAAGGCAAATGTCTCCTTTAGGTTGTGTGTTTCTTCCCATTACCATCCCACATGTCATATTTCAATGGAATGTGATGATATTTAACTTTCCTCTATCTTATAACATATTGATTGGTAGGTCATGAGCTCACTGCATGAGAGCCATTTCTTCTTTGGCTTACGAATGCATTAAATTCCCTCACAATGGAGCTATCTTTAAGATTCAATGTGGCACTGACCCTTGGAATTTTGAACAATTCCAATACCATGGGATCTTCAAGATTCCCACTCTTGAGCCTTTACCCCGTGTTCCACTCCATGAGTCTCAACAATTTAAATTTCCTGGTAATTCCACTTGAGGTTACAATAGTCATCTCAAACTTATTGAGAATATTCCCCCTAACCTCCTAGATTTAGATGATGATGAACCTAGTGAGATTAATCTAAATATTAAATCTCTTGATCTCTAACATCACCTCATCTCTCAGCGTTATGCTTCTTTGTAGCCCCATTCTTTCAAATCACCTTGTGATGATATCCCCATTGTATTCACTAAGACTCAAAATTCCATTCACCACACCTCATTAGATGATAAATTCATCCCTACCTACATCATTGATCTTCATACAACTAATTAAAATGATGGTTATACCTTAAATGATCCATTCTTAAGTGGTCTTTTTCATGCCCATGATGTTGAGATTATTCCTTATCATTCCTCTTTGTTTCAATCTTTTAGTGTATCTTCCCATATTACATCATATATAGTTCCTAGTTTTTCTATATTTCATCTTTATCATAGGGTAGAGATGGCTCAAAAACCTTCAATATCTAAAGAACCATGTAGGAGCATGCTTATGAATCATTCTATAACTTGGCCTTACCATTTTTCTAGGTACCCTGACCCCTATATCATGTTTATCCCTGAGATGTGTAAAACCCTCCTTCAACCTTATATAGACCCTACCCCCACCCTAGTATATCTAGGTTTGGATCCCATTCTTGTTCTCATTTTAGCTAAGTTTTTCCCTGATTATGATCCTATCACTCCTTCCATCAAACCTATTATAGTTCCTTCACCACCACCACCTTCTCTTGGTGATGGTGTGCTTCTTTTACCATAGATGGTTTCATTTCCCACCAAATGGGCTAATGAGCCTTTCCAAACTCATTTCACTTTTGTTACACCTCTTCTTGTAAGTACTTCTACAAAGCCTACTCACTAGCACATCTATTACTTTTATGGCAAAGATAATTATTCATTCATGCATTGTCATAAGTTGTGAAAATATATTAACACTTTGTATCCTTCTACCCTTCAGTCCTCATACATAGTAATAATTTCCCCAAAGGTACTACCTGATTATATTTTGAAGTATGGAGATATGTATTATCTTTGGCACCAATAGGGTACCCATCAGACTGATCATTACCATATCCTTCAACAACACCTTAAATATCATATATTAACTATTCCCATACCTTTTACCATTACCCCCATAGATCATTCCCACAAGAAGTCTCCCCCTTATTCTCCTATTGTACCACATCTTGTGGCTCCATCCCTTACTATTGTCCCTTCATCACCTTATATTCCTCCACCTATGAATCCCTCACCCATGGACCTTCCCTCACTTGTGGATCCTTCTCCACCTATGAGTCCTTCATCTATGGATCCTTCTCCATCAGTGATCCATTCATCTCCTATAGAGTCTTATCCCATGCATTCTCCTAAACATCCCTTTCTTAATATCCCTCCTCAACATGATCCATAAATCATTTCTACCTTTTCTATTGAAGACATTGTTAGAGGTGCAATCATTGAGAGGGGAATTGAATTAGTGATGAAAGATATTTCAAAATTCAATTTTAATTCTTTCAAACTCTTAATCAAAGACCATAATCATTAATAAAGTATACAAGTTATTCATAACAATGAATAAGAGAGATAATGAAAGATCATACACACAACACATGAATTTTGTGGGAAACCCTCATGGGGAATAAAAACCACTCTAAAGACTAAAAACATATGGACTATTTGTCCTATAATATTATTAAAAACATGAGACCTTTTAGTGAAGTACCCACTTCACAAGGAGTACCTACCCCTAATAATGAACAAGCACCCACTTGTTCTAGATGCGGAGTACCCACACAACACCTGTGAAATCAACATCTCTAGAACATTGATTGCCTTTTAATTTGATGGAGAAAAAATGTATAACACCTCTCTTTCAACTAATCACACTCACTCAAACTTTCTCATATAAGAAATGCATCCAAATACCCCTTTTGGATCACTCTAGGTTTCTTATCTCATCCTCAATATACTATGTACTTTAATTCATCTAATCAACAAACTCCCTTTGATCTCTTTCCTTTGATTCTATCTTCTGCTCTCTCTACACATTCACATACATGTCTAAAAACCATTAGCTTAGTTTTCACCTTTTATATAATCTTCATGAATATCAACATATAGGTCAGACATAATACTTGACTTAACCCTTAAGACTTTTATCATGCTAACACATAGCTCAATACCATCCTCACATGTTAGCCATAACATTCATGGGTCACACTTACGTATCTACACCTTTTAATTAGGCCTTAGTATCTCTTATAGGTCTTATGGAGACCTATTACCCTTTTAACACTTCATCAAGTAAAATAAGAACATAATATCACTCTCAAATACATGTGTCCACTCCATGTGACCTCTAGGACATCTTCAAATGAATTCTCCCCCCAAAACACTCTTCTACTAAAGCATAAATTGCTTGAACAAAATAACACCATGAACAAACAAACATTCAACTTTTAATCTCCACATATACAATTTTATAAACATTTATACATTCTAATTAATTTTTTAGATGTGCCTTGAATTAATCTTCAAATTTTGTATTTACACCACCATGAAATTCATCCTGGATCAAAAGATATGCCTCAAAAACTATAGACTTTTTTTCCCTCATTAATCTAAAATTTTAAATTCCAATGGTCACTATGTGAAAACTAAACATTGGACACTTTGTCATCATCTCATGCTCCCTATCATATTTTAATAAATATGCACCATTGATCTCTTCATAAGTCACCTGACTTTAACCTATAATCACTCACCATTGATCTAAGATCATCTCTTCCATGATCATGCCACTTGGTAGCTTTGCATGACTTCTATGCACATTGAATGTTTGACTTAATTCACTCCATCAATCTCCATCTGTATTAATAGTTACGTGTCATTAATCTTCTATAAACTTAACAAGATTGAGTCACATGTCACTAGCACATGCCTTCTGAGCATCCTTTGACATATTAACTTCACGCACATTGTTGTATCACTACTAAAAGATCATTCAATTTGTTAGATAATTATCTAGTTATATTAAATGTTTTTTGTTAAATCTATGATTAAATCAAATGCTCACTATAGATATTTGATATCAAAAATTTGGCTAAGTATGGGAACTTCGTAAACTTTGTCTAAGAAGCCAACTTTGCACCTTAATAACTTTTTCTATGCTCCATTTCCACAATTGAAATTTGAACCATATAATCACCTTTCATAGGGGAATCCACCCATGTATAAAAATTATCCTAAAACCTTCATACATGTGAAATATTATGTCATCAAAATTCTTACTCAACCTTATCTATCAAGATGACTACTTGAGATTAGACATTCATATGGCTATAATGATGAATTTTTTTCACTTCCATAAGAACTCTAAACACTCATAAAATACCATAGGGTATCTAAAACATGGCCATACCATCAATAACATCCATCAACTATCTCACTAAGTCAACCACTAAATAACCATGCAAGAACACTAAAGCCTGTTAAAGCACACTTTGTCATTATCATTCTAGCATACATGCCACCTCATCAAATTATTTTATCACCTTGGAGACATCATTAACAAACCTCTAGCAATATCCCCTTTGTCATTGATGTCAAACACCACTACAAATCTTATGCTTAGACTTTATTTATCTCTTTAATTTCTTCCTCCCCCTTTGACACAATGACAAAGTGGGTTTATCTTATGATCTTAAGGACCTAAAAAGACTTCAAGAGATAAAAATAAAGGACCACCTATGAGAGATGATATAAAATCCCCCTAATAATATGCATACCTCTTCTTACATTGAGCTTCTTAAACATGCTTCAAAATTATACTCTTCTTTGATCATACTCTATTCTATGAAGACAAAATATATAATAGAAACAAAAACTACTTGAACTCATCTTGATAACATTAAGGGAGACTCCCACTTACATTATCTACATATGTTCAATCCTCTAAAACTATTTGAGTTATCCCCCCTAATTCCACACTCCACCTAGATCATGATATTTGAATCATTTTACTACAAACTACTAGAGAAAGCTCATGAATTAGTTGCTCCCCTTAAAATAAGAGCCTTCTATTGATTTTTAGACAAGGAGATGACTCCCAATCTTTATCTTAGATACTCAAATGTTTATTTTCTTAATGGTTTGGTCATAATGTCTACATGTTGTTCTTTTATAGGAACATATTCCAACTTAACATATTTATTTTTGACTTATTCTCTCAATAAATGATATCTAATAGGAATGTGTTTAGTTTTCGAGTGCATTATAAGATTCTCTGAGATATTATTGCACTACTATTGTCATAGTATATGGGACAAAATTATTTTTGCCTTACCTTATAGTCTTCCAAGGTTTCTTTAATCCATATAGCTTGAGTGCAATATGAGGCATCAACTATATATTCAACTTATATAGTGGATAGGGATATTGAAGATTTATTCTTTCTTATCCAAGATACCAAGTGTTCACCCAAGAATAAAATTCCACCATTGGTACTTTTCCTATCATCTGCACAAACAATGTAATCAACATCAATTTATGTCTTTAGAGTTAATTATTTGCTCCTAGGATACCATAACCCATATTCTATGGTGCCCTTAACATACCTTGAGATTATTTTAAATACTTTCAAGTGAGATTATCTAGGATCATATTGAAACCTACCAACAAGCCCTATTACTTGCATGATGTTAGGTCTAGAGGCAGTGGAGTATAAAAGACTTCCAATCATAGATCTATATAATGTTTGATCAACCTTTGGTGAGTCATCTTGCTTAATCATCTTGCAACCTATAATCATTAGTGTACTCATTGGCTTACATGACATCATATCAAATTTCCTTAGCATATCATTGATGTATTTATCTTGTGAAATGAATATCCCTACTTCTAGTTAGTTAATTTTCAATCCTAAGAAGATTGAAATCTCCCCCGAAATATACATCTCAAATTTAGTCTTCATGACATTTAAAAATTCTTTACTCATATTGTCATTGTTAGAACCAAATATTATGTCATAAACATATACAACTACAAGTAAATGATGACTACCTATAGTCTTATTGTAAAAATTGTTATCATCTACCCCTCTTTTGAAACCTTGACTCAAAATCTACTTGTCTAGTCTATCATACCAAGATCTAGGAGCTTGTTTAAGACCATATAAATATTTCTTTAATTTGCATACATAGTATTGATCACTTGACAAGAAGAATCCTTTAGGAAATTCAATGTACACTTCTTCTAAGTTACCATTCAAAATGGCATATTTCAAATTTATTTGGTATACCTTAAAATATTTGAACTAGAATATTCCTAGAAGAGTCTAATTGATTCCATCCTTTCCACTAGAGAAAAATTCTCATCAAAATATATTCCTTTAACTTGAGCATATGCTTTACACACCAGTTTAGCTTTATTTATTGTGACCTCTCCTTTCTTATTCATCTTATTTTTGAAGACCCACTTAGTGCCTATCACATTCTTGGTTTTTGGTCTAAAAACCAAATCCCATGTTTCATTATTTACTATTTGATCAAGTTATTCATCCATGGCACATGTCAAACTTTCATCTTTGCTAACTTCCAAAAAAATTTTAGGTTGAACTGATGATAACAAGATAGTGTTTTGTTGTTTTTAATTGATCAACATTCTTCTTCTAGTTTACAATCTTGCATTCAAATTACCAATTACCTGGGACGCATGATGATCCTTTTGTATTCTCTTAGATGGAGATTTAATGTTAAGTATTTTTTATTCCTCTTCATATTCATCATATATTTGAATAGATAACTCATCCTTATTTGAAGTATAATTCTGAATAGTATCACTTAGTTGCAAGTTTGACTTCTTGACTCTATTTGTCTCACCTACACTCACATTTGAAATTTCAACAATATTGTGAAGTCTCTTATTGAAGCATTTACAAGAAGATTTGATAGAAGAGTATCCTAAGAAGATTCCCTCATTGTATCTTTAATAAAATTTTATAATATTTTCTTCATCCCTTTTGATATAACACCTACTCCCAAATACTCTAAAATGTTTAACAATAATACTTCTAATCTTCCATAGCTCATATGAAGTCTTATCATAATTTACTATAATTTGACACCTATTAAGAATGTAAACTAAAGTGTTTTTTTGCCTCTTCCCACCAACCATTTGATAGTTTAACATCTTGAAGCATAGTTTTACTCATTTCTTGAATAGTTCTATTTTTCGTTTCAACAACACCATGTTGTTGTGGTGTTTCAAAAGTAGAATATTATCTTATTATCCCATGCTATTCACAAAAGTAATAAAATTCATGAGACCAAAATTCACATCATCTATTTGATCTTACACACATAATTTTAGATTCATTTTCATTTTCCACAAGTGCTTTAAATGTTATAAATCTTGTCAAAGCTTTAGAGTTATCTTTAAGAAAGCATATATAAGTCATCTTAGTGAAATCCTCAATGAGAAGCATTAAATAGTTATCACATTGAATACTATGAGTTCTCATTGGTCCACACAAATTATTATGTATCAATTATAGTGTCCCTATAGTGGAATGTTCCTTGGTTTTGTATCTCTTATTGATTTGTTTCCCATCAAGACATGCTTTGCAGAGAGAATGAGGAATTTTGGTAAGTTTTAGAATGTCTTACTAACCCATTAGAATTGATTCTTACCATATTATCAAAATTTATATGTCCAATTATTCTATGCCAAAGCCAAATTTCATCCAATTGACTTATGAAACATTCCTCCTTCTTGGGTTCATGGAAGATATACAAGTTATTTTATGCTTTATGAATGTTTGCAATAATTTTTATAGAATTTACCATTTTAAATTCACATTCCTTGTCATGAAAGGTTAGAATATTTCCTTTCTCACACATTTGACTCACTTAAAGATTATGTTTCTGAACTTCTACATATAAGACATTCTTAGTTCTAGTATGACCATTGTTAAAACTCATAGTACATTTTCTAACAATATTAGCATATTTGTTATCACCAAATCTAATTAAACCTAGATTGGTGTTCTTAAGAGAGATAAACTTGCTCTTGTCTCCTATCATATGAACTAAACACCCACTATCTATGTACCACTTCATGTTCTCATCTTCTTGAGTGTGAAAAGTTATTCGAACAAACATTGATTCTTATTCTGGTACAATGTAAGAGTTTTGTTTCTTTTCTTATTATTTTTAAGTCTTTGTTTCCTTGAACCATTTGATGATGTCAATGAATTATATGTCCTTTTTCCAAAAATATATTTTGTAATTCTTATAAATATGACCTTTTTGATTGTAATTATATAAAACCATTCTTCTTGAAGTGAACTCAACTTGCCTTACCTTATTTGGACAAAATCTTGCAATGTGTCCTATGTCATAACATTTAAAGCACTCAACTTTGTTCATGTTATTTTACTGATGATTCCACTCATTTTTAGCAAGTCTTCTACACTATCTAGCCATATGACCAAATTGATTGCAAGTATAGTAGTAACCATTGAAATTTGCATAATTCATTGCATTTGGTTGTCTAATATGATTTGTCCTAATTATGTCAAAATCTTCAATCCAAGACTAATTGTTGACCCTCAAGGTCTGATTATCTTTATTCACATTAGTCTTCACCTTGTCTTGATTTGTAATCTTCCATTCTTCTTTGTAACTAAATCCAGTTCTGTCATTAACATGTTTTTGAATATTTAGAATATTATCTAGATCACTTGATCTCTTTTAAAACATCAAAAATGACTTCATCTTAATAGATGCCTTTTCTAACTCAACTTTCAATGACTTATTTTCAATCACATACCTTGAACACTCATCTTATTTAGCTTTTAGGCTTGTAGATAGGAATTCCAATTAACTATTTAGATTCTTGAATATACCTTTATACTCTTTGGAGTCACCATCCATTATAGGATCATACATACTCAATTTCTCCACATAATCCTTCATATGTAACTTTAAATTCTTGGACTTCTTCTTCTCAATATATAGATCTTCAAGTGCAATCAACAAATTAGTATTATAGTCTTCCTTATCTTCTTCATTATTTGTATCACTCCAAGTAGACTCCTTTTGATATGAGTAACTTCCTTCCTTAACCATGTAGAGGACTTCATCTTTGACATGACCATCATATTTATTATCAAACTCATAATTACTATCTTCATTCTTATCCAATGAGATGTAATATTTATTAGTGTATAGAATGTTCTTGTTATGATACCTTTTGAATATTTTCTTCCTCTTAATAGACTTAAATGTCTTCTTGACTTCATCTTGGTCTTCATCATCATACTTATTATGCTTGTGAGGGAACTGATTGGCAAAGTGTCTTACCTCTCCACAATTAAAGCATTTGAAGGGTAGTTTACAATTATACTTGCTTGAACCTTTTTTAAATTTCCTTATAAACATAGAAATTAGTTTATCTTCATCAATATAATCATACTTGAATTCCTTACCTTGAGTTCTCTTCTTCTTTCTCTTAATTTTTATCTTGAATTTTGCTTCCTTATTTGGTGGTTTGTCCTCATCAACTCTCATCTCATAGGAAGTAAGGATGCAATGCATTTTATCCATATTCAATTGAGTGAGATCATGACTTTCTTCTATAGCAAAAAATTTTGAATCAAAATTGAGTGAAGAGTCCTCAGTACCTTCTTTACTATAGGAGATTCATCAATCACCTCTCCAAGACCTTTGATCATGTTTACTACCTCATCAACCCTTAGAAAATAGGATGCCACAATATATTATTCCTTCATTTTGAGACCTTCAAATTTCATTCGGTAGGTCTACAATTTAGCCAATTTTACCTTTGAGTCTCCTTCATAGAAAGTCTATAATTTTGTCTTAAATGTCCTTGGTAGACTTGCAATGGATCACTTTGATAAACTTAGCCTCAAATAGACCATAAATTATATCATTAATAGATTTAAAATTATTCTCACTCAACTTCTTGTTAGCAACACTATTTGGATGAATAACTAGTATAGTATAACCATCTATGATAGATTTCCAAGTATCAAACCCTGAATACATGATGTATGTCCTCATCCTTTCACTCTAGAAAGAATAATTTGACCCATTGAACAATATTTCTTGTTTTGTAGAGAAACCTTGCTTCTATTGACTTGTCATATTATACCTTAGATCACCTTCAAGTGGTTAAACTTACAATGAAGGTCATGTTCTAATACTAATTATTAGAGGTAAAATCACTGAGGGGGGAGGTGAATTAGTGATGTAAGACATTTCAAACATCAATTATTATTCCTTCAAACTCTTAATCAAAGACCACAAGTATTCATGAAGTATACAAGTTATTCATAATAATGAATAAGAGAGATAATGCAAGATCATACACATAACACATGAATTCTATAGGAAACCCTCATGGGGAATAAAACCTACTCTCAAGTCTACAAACACATGGACTACTTTTCCTATAATATGATCATAAACATGAGACCTTTTAGTGAATCACTAAATTCACAAGGAGTACCCACTTGTTTTAGATGTTAAGCAACCACACAAAACCTATGAAATTAATATCTCCAAAAATCTAATTTCCATTCAATATGATGGAGAGATAATGTATAACACCTCTCTTTCAACTCATCACACTCACTCAAACATTCTAATATAAGAAATGCATCCAAATACCCCCTTTGGATCACTCTAGGATTCTTCACTCATCCTCAATATACTATGTACTTTAGTTCAGCCATTGATCACACTTCCTCTGATCTATTTCATTTGACTCTATCTTCTACTCTATTCACACATTCACATACATGTCTAGAAACCATTAACTTGGTCTTCACCTTTTATATAATCTTCATGAATATCAATATCTAGGCTGGCCATAATACTTTCCTTAATCATTAATACTTGTATCATGCTAACACATAGCTCAATACCATCCTCAAAGGTTAGCCATAACATTCATGCGTCATACTTAAGAAGTTATACCTTTCAATTAGGGCTTAGTAGCCCTTATAGGTCTCATGGAGACCTATTACCATTTTAGCACTTCACCTAGTAAAATAAGAACACAAGATCACTCTCAAATACATGGTTCCACTCCATATGACCTCTAAGACATGTTCAAATGAATACTCCTACCGAAACACTCTTTTACTAAATCATATATTGCTTGAACAAAATTATGTACATAGTAACACTGTGAATGAATAAACAGTAAACTTTTAAGCTCCATATATAAAATTTTATAAATATTTAGACCTTATAATAAACTTGTCTAGTGTTCCTTGAATTCCTCTTCAAATTTTATTTTTACACCACCATGAAATTAACCTTGGATCAAAAGATATAGCTCAAAAACTATAGAATGATTTTTCCTCATTAATTTGAAAATTCAAATTCCAACAGTCAATATGTGAACACTAAACATCAAACACTTTGTCATCATCTCTTTCTCCCTAGCATCTTTGAAAAAATATGAACTATTGATCTCTTCATAATTTATCTAATTTTAACCTACAATCTCTCACCATTTATCTAAGATACTTTCTTCCACGATTTTGCCACTTGGTAGCTCTGCATGCCTTCTACGCACATTGAATGTTTGACTTAATGCACTCTATTGATCTTAATCTATATGAATGATTGCATGTCATTGATCTTCTATCAATTTAATGAGATTGAGATACATGTCACTAGCATGTCCCTTCTGAGCATCATTTAACTTATTAACTTCATGCACATTGTTAGATCACTACTAACAATATCACGTGCTCCATTATATCATTATCTAATCAGATTAAATGCTCATTTTTAGATCTCTGATCTGATTAAATTCTCATCATAGATCTTTGATATCATAAATGTGGCTAAGTATGGGAGCTTGGTAAACTTTATCTGAGAAGCCAACTTTGAATTTGAATAACTTTTTCTATGCTCCATGTCTAGACATAAAATTTTAACCATATGTTCATCTTTCATAGGGGAATACATCCATGTATCAAAATAATCCTAAAACATTCATAATTATTAAATATGATGTCATTAAACTTCTTACTCATCCTTATCTCAAGATGACTACTTAAGCATAGACATTCATATGACTATCCTGATGAATTTTGTTCACTTACATAAGCACTCTAAGCACTCATAACATCCTATATGGTATTTTAAACATGTCAATACCATCAATATCATCCATAAATTTCTTCACTAAGTCAACCATTGAATAACCATGTAAGAACACTGAAGCCCATTTAATCACACTTTGTCATTATCATTCTAGTATACATGATACCTAATCAACATCCTTGATAACCTTAGAGACATAATTGAAAACCCTTTAATAGACATTAGACATGAAGTATTTTATTATTTTTCATTGAAGACAAATGAGACATTAGTTCTAGTTCTCATCCAACTTTATAGAGATCTATTAGATGTTTTGGATAATATGTGTGGGTAAATCTATCATTACTTATGAGCACATGCATTTTGTTCTCACATTTTCATTTTGGATTAGATGTATGATCCAGTATTAAATTTATCTATTTGTTATATCATTTGACATTGTGTCAAGTTCTTATTTATCTTACATGGTGACTCTACTTTCACATTCTATATTTATTATATTGTTATTTATGTTTCCTTATGGATGTCTTCTTTATCATTGATTTCTTTTATTTATTTCTTAAAAACTCCCTTTTTATCTTTTCATGATTTTTTTCTTTCTTATCTATATGTACATGGATAATTTTCATTGTGACTTGGTTATATAAACTTGGTTCCCTTTAATCAATCCTTCTATACCATGTGATCAATTATCAAATAATTTATCTCATTATAATATCCTTATAATGAATTTGTATCTCTTTTCTTCCCTTTATTCCCTTTTCAAAAACTAAGCATATATATAGTTGAGACTTGAGATAACATGTTGGTTCATAGTTAAGCCTAAGTGTCATAGTCAGTATTATCTTTGGTTACTTAGATTCTTTTAGCCTAAGCCTACATCTCATTTGTGTGTATCACTATATCTCTCATGATTGGTCATTCCAAGTCAATATGGAGGAGGAATCTTATATATATATATATATATATATATATATATATATATATTCAAAATCCAAATCATTTAGAAAAAAGGCAATGATATAAAAGGTAACAACATTCAAAGTCAAATCACACTAAAATATGTGATTCAAAGCACACCTCCTTCTTATATTTGAAGTTAAAACTCCATAGTTGGCCTCATGTTACAGTCAAGCTCCATTGGGGTGTGGTAGGCTAGAAGATTAGAAAAGGATAATTAAAAAAAATTAGTGTTACCTATATTCTCATATAAGTACCTAATATTTATAGTATATTGATAGCTTTATAAGAGGTCTTGAGTGATGGGTAACACATCGTATGAAGGTAAGTCCATTTTATTTTTATTGTACCAATATACCTTGATGATTTGATCTTAGTAGAATGCTTATTTTCCTACATATATTTATGTATATAGTGAATAGGTTTCGTTTGTGCATTGATGGTCACTAGTTACTTAATGTCTTCTCATGTCCTTAATATGCCTCCTATCTCCTAAGGTATTCTCATAAGATGCCTAAGTTATGATTTTTACTTTCCATTTTTCACTCCTTATATTCTCATATTTACTCTTGATAAATATTTATTTGTTCACTGATCACTCCCCTAAGGATTCCATTTGTGAGTTACATTGTAAGATCATGGATAGGACCTAACTTTCCTCACATATTACCAAAATTTCAAATTCCAATTACCAACATCTCATTATCACCATATTTTCACATTTATTCCACCTCATTAGTTTTCCCTTTATGAGTTACAATGTAAGACCATAGATAAGACCTAGCCTTCCTCACAAAATTTTCCAATAATCTAAGTCACAATCAAAATTAAATGTGTTAAATATGATATAATATGTGATTGATTATGAAGTTACACATCATTCATGCTTTTAAGCTTTATTTATATGTTTTATGATTATTTTAGTACTTTTCACTCTTTTATCTTATTATTTTTTGATTACATGTAAGAATCCAACCATTTCTTAAATTTTTCATACTTCATAGCTTGAATTAGCATGATAAATTTAAGATCAATTTTTCCAATTTTATTTTTATTTTATACTTCCCAATGTGATTTAGTATGATTGATTGACTTAATTGATTTGTTTTTATACCATTTCTCTTTTACATGCTTTCCATTTTATTACATTACTTTCATACTTCCCAACATGATTTAGTATGATTTTACTTATTTCAATTTGGTACCAAAATCTCTTTTTATGGTTTAAAAAAAACTTTTTTGTTTACCACCTTTTGGTTTCTTATACTTAGTCATTTTATTATTATTACACATTTCCCAACATGAAATAGTGTGTAGTAAATTTTTGATTGATTATACTTAGCAAAATATTTTTTGCCTATTTATTTTTAACCATGTATGTGTCATGCATACTGGTAGAAAAGAAACCACAACTCATATATTTCCTATAAAATATACAATAAAAATCTAAATACATGTGTTATAAAGAAATATATCCAAACATCCATAACCATAACCATAATGTAAACAAATAAAATAAGCATCTAATTGTAAAAATCAAATATCTATATATATATATATATCATGATTTTTAAATATAAAAATGCAACCATATACATAGCTCTAATTCTATGGATGGGCCCCATCATGCCTATCTCATGGCTTAGCCATGCTACCCATAGATGCCTCAATCTAATTCTTCCAAATAGAGTGCTATAAAGAGGCTATCTAAGATCTCATTCCTGATACTTTCCCCTATAGATGAGCCACCTAGGTCTCTACCTATCTCAACTGGGTTAGGATCACTAGATGTGTTACTCTCTCTTAGGCATGTACCTATCCCATCTATGTCATGGTAACTAAATGCACATCTCTCTCCTAAGCTAGGGTCTACCATGCATATGTTATCCTGTACCCACCCATTTCATTGATTACATACCCTCTTTGTGCACTTATAACCACCTCACAACCTCTCCTACTAGTTTAAACTAGCTCACCTAAGTTGGGGAAGATGGCACCATGGGATCTTCTAATGTGGTATGGTTTATGGTGTCACTGCCTCATCTAGGATATCATGGAGTGATCCCCTCACTAGGGATCCCCATCTCATCTCTAACTCCTTTTTAAGACCTAAAAAATACCAAATTGATAGATATTAGATCACTAAAATATCTCAAAATCTATCTATCTATACTCTATCTCAAATAGCAAGCATAATTTACCCATCTTTTATTACCTATTTGTGTGTTGTCTACCATCATCTTGCCATCTATGAGATTGTAGAGTATGGTCTCTCCATAAATTCATCCTCTAAGAAACTCATTTGTAGGTCATCACCCAAAATCAAATCTTGGATTCAAAACTCATGGCCATCTTAAGACACACCTGAGTGGTCTCTCTATCACCCAACTCTATCTTGTCCTACCTGATGGGTCATCTAGGATAAATAGTGTCTTTTATTTCTCCTACTACTCCTACCTCCATCAATGCCATGTTCATGGTGTAAATATATCCTCTACCTATAGTTATAGTGGTGATCCCTCTAGTAATCTTATATTAACATCAATCTCCTCTCTATCTGCTACTCATCATACCTGACCTATCCATGGTCTCTCATGATGTGGCCTAATCATTTGCCTAGCAACTAGTGGCCCTAATCCTCCTCTCCCCTTGTCTCTCTCACATGTAGAGCCCAAAATATGATCACCACTATTAGTTCCAATAGGTGAGGAAATATCATCTAACCTAGTAGATGTGCCACTAGATGCAACTTATCCACTAGGTATAGTGGTTGATAATCTCTATCCATGTCAATGATGGTTCCATTATCTTCTAACTCAGCCATATCATAGAAATATATCCATAAGGATACCATATAATTTATAATCACCTCACCATCTACAACATTTGCATATGGGGCATGACCTATGCCACCTAATCCTTTTGTCACCTCTATACTCAAGGCAACCTATCATCAACCATATAGGATAACCTAGTCAGTTGATACATAGGAAACCTCTCATATATCCACACACTCAATAATATAATAGGACCTATCAATTTATACCCTCTATAAATTATCCCATACATTTCATGCACAATTTATACCTAGATGATAGAGCATAAGTCATATAACACCCCATCCTCCAATATCATCTAGCTTAAGGCTATCAAAAATAGTACCACCTTACCATCCAACTTGTGACATAACACTCATCCTATCACAAGTCCTATCACCACCCTCTATATGTCTAAAATATGTGGATTATAAACATAAAATAAACTAACTCTCAAGCTAGGGTATATCCTCTTTGAGCCTGTCACCCATATGGCTAAGGCTCTCCTCTCCTCTTCACTAGCTGGTACTCCCATAACCATGGGTGTACCTATTATAGGCAGTCCCAAGATAAAATGGACATACTCTAAATTAATACCCACCCCTATGGTATCCCCCTCCACCTGCCACCTAAATGTATTAGTCAATCATTCTTAGGCTCCTAGGAACATGACTAGTAAATCCAAACTCAGTGGAATCTTACACATCTCCATAATACCTCCTAAACCCAAGGTAATCAATCTAGCTCGATATCTAATAGATAATCATTCTAATAAGTTAGGGATCTATGCCACATCTACTAAGCACCAAAATTTAAGACACCCCTAAAACCATAAAAAAAAAATATGTATTATAACTTCCATGGCATTTATAATTAAAATACATTCTTTTCAAAAATTTAATAAAAACAAGCCTAATTTTCTTTAATTTATTCATTTATAATCCATTTTACCTATTTTTATCCTACCTAGCCCCTTTTTCTCTCAGTCAGCCATTTTGGGCCTTTTTAACACACTTTCATCCTATTTCATGCATCTTTGTACTATCTTGGTCACTTAGTCAAATAGTAGGTTAACAAAAATTTCCTTATTTTGACCAAGTTTACTAAATAAAATAGGTCAAACCCTTAATTCTTCCACTCTTAGTACTAAGTTGGTTGAGTGGATTTTTATACTAGGTTGGTAACCATATACTAAGTTGGTAGTCTAAAAAATACACTAGGTCAACACATACCTACTAGGTCAGCAGTGTGGATTTTACAGAATTTCAGCACACTAGGTCAATTGGGTTGACCTAGTTGTTTCTATCTATCGACCCATTACATTTCCAGTAATAAATGCCTTTTGGTAGTTATTACTCTGATCCCTTCATACCCATTTACCTACATGGTTTTTCCTACCCCTAATAGCTTTTTTAGATTCATTTCAATTCCTAAAAATGCTTTAAAATACAAATTTCTAAAACACACTTAATTTCAATAAAATATTCAAAAACAAATTTGCGATTCTCAATTGCCTACCTGTGTTATACCTGCTACTGCCACATGGATCCCTATCATCTTGGATATCATATCCTCACCATAATAGCCTATTTGGTATCTCAGATCTCTTTTTCTCTCCTTCACAAGTCAAATATAACAAATGACTTCCCTTTTACCTTATTTAAACTTACTTTTCAAAAGTCTTAATCTTTCAAATTTATTCCATCCAACTTCTTGTTTTACCTATATCCTTGTTTCTACTAATCCATTTTTTAAACCATAAAATATTCTAAAATCATGATGACATAGAGAATATTTTCCACTAATATATGCCTATATTCAAAAAAATTCAATTTTTAGCTATTTTTTGTACTAACTTCTATAGGATCGCCTAAATATTCTTCACATTTGGATGCTTTCACTTATGTCATAGTATAATTATTTATATATAACACTAAGGTAAGTAAAGGTATGCATTTTTCAATTCTATCATTTCTTTTATCTTATTTATTGCTTACTATATTTTATGTAGCATCAACATTATGTGTTATCATGCTTTATTTCCTGAAACACCATCCTATGTTGCACTCACGTGACACGTGATGAGCTTCAAGTGGGGCATATGTATACACATAATACTTTCAAACTTTAATCAATTATTGACACTTTATATCTTTCAAAAACCCATTGAGTCTCACTCTCTCTAAGTGCACACTTTGAGGGGTGTACTAGGAAAGGGGTAGGTAGACTATTGGTGCTTCATAGGATTATTATTCCTTTTTCCACATGTTATCTACACACTTGTCTTTTGAAAACATTAAATATAAGATTATTATTCTCTATTTCACACTCTTTAATCATTTTCCACCCTTTTATCCTCTTTTTCATAACCTTATCCCCTTTTTGATTGTCAATTATACTACATTAACTAGGTCAACCTTATAGTATTTAACCTCTATTTACTATACTAGGTTGACTGGGTTCACCCTATATAGTTATGGGTAAAATTCTCTTAGGTTATAGGTCATTTCTTAGCCAACCTAGCCTATTACCTAGTAAATTCTTGTCCAAAATTTTACTAGGTTGATTTAGTCAACCCTATCGGCTGAAACTTTTATAAGGGCTTAGGGTTAGATCTACCTATATATACAAGTTTATTTCACCATTATTTAGAGAAGATAGGAATAAATTAGAGTTATTGCACATCTTCTTATCTACCATTCTACATGAGGATCAAGCTTAGGGTTTCATACTTTTTTTTGGAATATAGATATTATCTTGTGGAAAAATCTATTATATGCATTTATAGGTTGTGTAGCCTAAAGCTAATTCTCATTTGTCATCATTATATACCAAAATAACCTGTTGCAAAGCACCTTGGCCAAGCGAGAGATTGAGGCTTGGTGGGTTTGTCTTCAAAGATAAGTGTTGTATGTATGTATGTATTTGTATTTCTCTTCCATGAATTAATATTCCATATACATTGACATGAGTATATGTCTCTTATGCACATTTACTTTTATTATTTCTAACCCCCAATTTGTGCCAAAAGATTTGGTGAATAGTATATTAGATTTTATTTAATTTTTATTATTCTAGTGATATATCAAAACATAGGACTCCCTTAGCGTTATTTCATGATTTTGTATGATAGAAGGCTTTGGAACCTTCCCTAACATAGTGTATTGTGATAAGAGATCCCCTAATTGAGTTTAGTGGATCCTCATCTTGGTCATGCTCTCAGTTATCTAATGTATCCAAAATAAAAAGTGTATTTTATGATATATATTCTCCAAGTTATGATTGATTTATATACATTATTCATTTTTGATTCAATACACTATCTTGCACATATCTTAGCTGATAGTTGTTCTAGTTTTCAATTCAATAAGTACTTATGCATAAGTGTTGTAGTTTCTTGAGGGAATTATTAGTTTTATAATTTATTAAAAAGGAATTTTAAGTTTAATATTTATTTATATTTCATGACTCTATAACCCAATGGATATAGCTACTGGTCTTGAGTGTTTAGTACGCAAACATCGCAGCAAAGTCGTCAAGAATGTTGACAATTTTACCACTATTGGTCGAAGTTGCTTATGTGTATTTTTAAAGAAGAATAAATTAATGGAGTAAAGATATAAAAATTTATTAAAATAATCATAAAATATTCATCAATACAAAATCATGCCTAGGAAGAACTCACAAGTCCAAATTTTGGTAGAGGTTTCTTTTATTCCTATTATTTGTAAGCTAGTGAAGGAGATTTTTAGATGCTTAGTACATAAAGGTGAATAGGAGTTGAATAAAATATTATTATAGGTATTTTATAGACAATATTACATATATAATATATTCATTGGTTTTATGTTACATTATCTTAACTTTATGAATGTTGGTTAAGAAGAAAATGTGCTCTAAAACCCTTCTTAAACCCTCATTTGCTTAGTTTTAAGCAATATGTTTACATTTTTGAGTTATTTTTTGAAAAATAAAGTTTTTGTGAGAAATTATGGTGGATAAACCTTGATAAATCAAAATTTCATGAAAAATTATGGATAAATGCAATGGCTCAAGCATTAGGGTTTTAAGCAAGCAAGAGAGACAATCCTAAAAGGTAATTTTTGAGAGGTTTAAGTGATTGTTTGAGCACATACAGTTATTGGAATGATAATAATGGTTATTAAAGGTCATAATTAAAAAATAAATATGTATTTAGGCCTCATAAAACTCAATAAAATAGAAAAACATAGACCTACAAGCGTTCAAAAATGAAATTGGGCAAGTAGTCAACACCAAAAAGTGCATATTTTATGTTTTATTAAATGAAAACCATTGAAATTTTACATGGAGGTATTTTTTATATAATTTAATGTTTAAAATTGTTTTATTTTCCATATTATACCTTATTATATATAAAATTACAATAAATAGGTATGATCATGAAGGGAATGAATGTTTCTTCACTTTTTTGATCAGAAATGGAGTTAGAAATGGGTGTTTTAGATCCATCCAATGAAAAAAATTTATTTTAGAGTGAATAATTAACATTAAAGTAATAATAAAATATAATTCAATGAAAATAAAAAAAATAGGTTCATCCCATTGAAAAACATCTCCAGGTCATCCCTAGGGCAGCATGCAAGCACTTTTTTGTGAATTTTTCTTAGGGTGTTTATTAAATAATTTTGGAGATTTTCAAAACTTTATAGGCCTTACCCATTTATACCTATAAAAAATTCATATTATGAGTGTTTTTTTAGTCATCTAACTCATTTTATACTCCCTAATCCAAATCAAGGTTTAAGAGAGCATCACAAAGCATAAAATGGCATTTTTAAAGTTTTACATAGAGTTTGGAGCTAAAATTTTGTTTTAAGGTATGTGACACCATGTTTATTATGTTAAAATAATATTTTTTCTCCTTATTTATTCAAATTATTAATATCCATAAAGTTTTTATCTCTCACAGTGCATTTAAGAAGCTTGTCAAAATTGCAAGTCAATATAAGTGGAGTTTAAAACAAGAAAAAATGGATAAGTTGAGTAAAAATTTTGTTAAATATTTTAGTCCCTATTTTCATGAAAAATAATCCTTATAACATCATCAAGTAATATTTCTCTTACTATGCCCCCCTTTGGGCTAAATTTAGAAAAGTAAAAAAGTCAAGTTGCAAGTCAAGATAAGTGAAGTTGAACTCTATGTGTGAATTCAAGATAATTATAGTCAAATAAATATGGAAGTGGATGTAAATAAAGTATAAATTTAATATTAATTAAATACTAAGAGGATTTAAATAAATACCAATAAGAGTTAACTAAAGAATATCAAAATTTGCATACAAGATCTCAACAAGTTAACTCAAAATTCAAGATGCATGAAGAGCCCTTTGACTTTTCAAACATGAAATAATAGATTACCTATATAACAAAATATCACATGATAATAAATAATGTTTAAAATTAAACTTTACATAGGATAATAGGTGTAAAAAAGTGGATTTGAAGGTGGAGTTAAATTTTGAGTTGAAATAGGAGTGAACTAAGACTTGCATGTGGACTCATTTTGAACTTATTTTATTCTCTATTTATTATTATATTATATATGTACATTAATTTTTTAATTATTATGTATTATTATGATTTTGGATTATATAAAATCTACCAAAAAATTTGTACATCACCTTTGAAGAAATAAAGAGCTAAATTTTTCTCCATTATCAAGCTTTCATGAAGTGTGTGTCTATGTATTAATAATTCACCTTTATGTATAAAATTATAAATATTAAATGTAATATGTAGTTTATAAGTATATTTTATAACTAATTTTTAAGTAAATTGAACCATATTTCATTTCTTCCTAGCTAGTGTGAGTGTTTGTCAAGACCTCTATGTGAAATACTAATGCAAGAGTAATTATATAAGAATGAAGTGAATTTATGTAAGTTTATTTGTATTCCAAAGTGTGTTATGTATCTACATAATTTATCCCAAAATTGGTGAATCACCCCAAAATTTATTTTTCCTTTTTGTTTTCAATTTTAACATTGTTTTGCTACTCCTTTTCCTAGTCAAGAAATCACTATCTGAGAGAGTTTAGATAGAAGTGGGTGAAAGTACTAAAGGTAAAAAACCTTCATATGGATATTATATCCATCATAAGGTCACCCAAACCTTTGGAGTTTCCATTTTATTAATATAAATGATAATAGGCACATGTTATTTACAGGATGCACTTTTGAGTGATAATAGTAACCTAAAATAAGTAGGATGTGAATTACACCAAGTTTTTTAGTTTAGTCACACAAATGTGTAGTAAAATTATAGGGTAATATAATATTTTTAATTATTTTATATAGTTAGAGATGAAAACATGAGAAATTATAGCAAGATGGTTGATGTAGTCTGTAAACATGGGAGACTATATCAAGTTGGTTGATGCAGTATACAAACAAAGGAGACTATATCAAGTTGGTTGACATATTTTAAAAATACAAGTAACTATATCAACATTGGACAATGTAGTAACTACACACATTACATAACTATATCAATTTTTACCAATGTAGGCTTTAATACAAAAATAAAAAACCAACAAATTTTAAAACTAATTACTTCTGATAACTATTTTTCAAAAAAGAATAACCGGTAGATGTACTAAAGGACTTGATTGATTTATAGGCTCTCACATATAATGTCTCATCTATTGGATAGGGTTTTCCTAATGTTTTAAAGCACTGAGTAGGTAGGAATTACCATTCCCATGGCCCATTAAACTCAATATCAAGGGTATGTTGAGAGTAACTTCATGACAGTAACCACTAACTAGTGCACTATATAATCAAATGGATGGATGTCTTCATAAAAGTCAATAAAAATGTAATCCTAGGTGTTTCTAATATACAATAAGTCCATGTTTATCTTTGACTATTACTAGGAGTATTATGGAAATCCCCTCACATCATGATGGTTGTATATAATAGACAAGTATTGTAAACATAACACACATATCCCTTGATGAATTTAGATAAGTAGTTTGAAAAGTATGGGAACATAGTTTCTAGGTAAAACAAAACAAATATAAAATAATTTTCACAGATAAATATCAAAAATTGATTTACAACATTCAATTAATTGAAAATAAATATGTAGTCAATGTAAAATTAAATGTGTGATTATATTTTGGAAATAAAGGTTAATTTTCTTTGATTATGCCTAAAAAATAGAACACATAGAACTATATCATTGTTGGTTGATGTAGTTGTACATAATATAGAATTATATCGAGTAGATTGATACAATCTATGTAAAGCATAATTTTAGACATAGATAAATGACTAGATTGAACAATCTAATTAAGTTTATTGGTAATAATTATAATTTTAGAATTAATTAATGTAGGTTGACATAATTTATCATAATTAAATGGAATATAATAACTAGATCAAATATTTTGATGTAGTTTACTAAAAACTAAGTTCACTATAACAATAAATTGGCTAGATCGATATTTTTTGTTGAAAAATAATTATTAGATACAAATAAAAGTGTAAGTATATAACTAGACCAACCAAATCAAAAATGCTAAATGAAAAAGTTGTTAGATAGAACTAAATCAACTAGTTAATAGAATTGGCTAGAGAAAATAATAGATATACTTGTCATGCCCATTTTTTTCCTCTAAAAATAGCCACAATACAACAAAAAACACACAAAAAAAAATATACACATAAGCGAATATAAGAATTCATGTTAATCATAACACACATGCAATCCCTACCACTTCCAACATTTCATAATCATGTGCATGACACTAATTAGGAGGTCAAAAGCACTATTAATTTATCCAAGAACTAGTAAACCTATTTTTTGGCTTGCATTGAAGATTAGTATGTTATGACATCGATATTAACTTAAAATTTAAACCTATGTCATAGTTAACATAGAAAAAATATATGTGGCTACTTTAGTGGGATCCAAGGCCACACTAGCTTCTCTTTAGGATCTTGAGGACCTCTCTTTCAATGTCATGTCTTCTCACTTACCTACTAATCTTACAAATTTTATTGTTTACACCTATATCCTTAAAACCATAGACCATCAACATGATGTCACATGGAAACATCCCACTAGCCTACTATCCCAAAGGCTTTATCCTATATAATAACTTCTCTATGACTATAAATCATTAGGATGATGCCATGTGGCAACATCCTATTATCCCACTTTCTTAGAGGAAAGTTCCTTGTAAAATCATATCTAGCATTATGGGTCACCAAGATGATGCCATATGGAAACATCTCACTTACCCATTAGCATAGAGCAAGCAACCTATACAATTATCTCTAGGATGGTGGGTCATTGGGATGATGCCACATGACAACATCCCACTAATTTGTTGGTCCAATGTTGATCATATAATAGAACAAGCTAAAATCACTCTCAAGTTAATGGGGTGATGACATATTTCTTCCTTTGAACCATTTAACAAAAAAATTACAAAAAATACTAAAGAAAAATCAAAAAACAAAACCAAAGTAGTTAAATGTCTAAGGCAAAAACCACAAATCAAAGACAAATCAAAATTGAGCTAAGGCAAAACACTTCACAAAGTATCTCAGCTAAAGGTTAAAGGCTAAATAAATTCAATACATGCCTATGTTAATTAATATCAATTGAAGGGTCTGAATGGGGTCTTCACTTCTTCGAAAGAGAATTACCAGGCTAAGTCAAAATAATGCGCAAGGAAACCTACCAAATGGCTATGGTTGAGATGAAGGTAAAACCATAAGTAGTCAAAATCATAAATTAACTAAAGCTAGAGCTAGAATAAAATGTAGAGATGACTTAGAGAGTTATGGCTTGGCTAAGGCAATATAAATACTTGCATAAGTTACTATTAACTACTTAATCCTGACAATGTCTTCATTCCTAAGAAGATATTCTACTAAGCTAAGTCTATATTAAAAAAATAATAGGCTTGCTATTAAACCAATTTTATTATTGCTTAGTAAATAACCTAAAACTCAAGCATTTTTTACTTCAAGTAAATGCTCCCTAAGATTTAAGGTTACTACATAGACCAAAGAACTAACTGAATTATTCAAACTATTCCTTTAATTTGGTATTGGCCATCAAGCCCATCTATTTCATTAAAGTAAAAGGAATAAACAAGAGATTTAATAAAAATTAAAACCTCAACATCAAATAGTTTGTTTACAAGGCCTTCTTAAATCATTAAGCCTTAGAAAGGTTGACCTTAGTCCAACCTAAAAGATTCATGCCTTGATAGAATTATAATAGTAGAGCTAAGATTCTATAAAAAAATATTTTATTACTAAAGTTTGGTTTTTGGAGGGTTCTAATAATAACCTACTCAACTATTATGATTTCCAAGAATACCTTTCATCAGGCAATAACTTAACCAAAAAACATCAAAGTGTTGTTCATTTGGCATGCTATATTATTATTCCCAATAACAATCCAAATGTTATATAGATGAGTACTACTCAATTTTAAATAAGTTCAAGTTCATTAACTCATTATATTTTGATTATAAAGGGAGGCACAATTATTAATAAACAAGCCACTCAACACAAATATTTAAGCAAGGGAATCAACTTGTTAATTTAATTAAAGGTTACATAAGGATAAATACTTGGATGCATATAGGATTATATCCAAGATCCCATATTCAAGTATTCATAATCGATACAACTCAGTTGAACACTAAAGTGTTAGTAACTAGAAATAGATATCATAATCCATAGTTAGAATACTATCCAAATTCTTTATTTTATAAGTATATTACAATTAGGTTGGCTGATAAAGAATTAATAATAAATCAGATTTTATCCATTTATTTACATAATCAATATCACATATCTAGACTTAATTAAATAATGGAGGATAAGTCAGTCTTCAATGGTGTTCCTCATCCATTCTAAAGCATCTATTGGCCATAATAAATAAGGTTCACTTCCCAACCTTTTATCATCATCAAGCTGATACTTTAGACACCCCTGAGCTTGAGACTCCCAACTTTGAGCATGTTTATATCACTTGATAAAGGTAAGGGTAGATATCTAAGCAATGGTGTCTTAATACAAGGGAATGACCATGCACCACCTATAGTCTTATTATTTTTTCTTTCTTAAGGAGACTCCAAGTCCTAAATATAAAGAAAATAAGCATTTAAATGATCATTCAAGTGAAACTAATCATTCAAAACTATAAAACTAGTAATTAATATTTCATAACATAACAAGGCCCACCAAAATATTAGAGTAGCAAGAGGATGTCTCTCTCTATTACTCCCTACCAATGGTCATGGGAGAGTTGAATAACCTAACACTATGATAATCTTAAAAAGACATTAATGAAATACCATCATGACATTTATGGGAGGGTCAAACAACCTAATACCATGCTGAACATAGGAGGATTTTGACTCACTACCATCATGAAAAAGTTATTCATATACAACCATCATATTATGTCACAACATTAGAATATTTACATTAAAAAGTAGAAATTATTTAATTAAACTAAGAAGGAAAAACCTCTCTAAGTCCCTCAAATAGGCATGCACTACATGAAATCCAATACACAACCATGGACAATATAATAAAAATAGGAAAAATAAACCAAGTGATCTTATTTTCCTAAAATAAAAATATTAAACAAAAAAACATCATAATTTCATTCCAAAAAAGTAACAAAAGACATAAGTTAATATGAATCCTACCTATCGACTCCAAGGCCACCTAGGTGTTATCCTTCAGTAGTCTAAGGTTCAATTTTTTTTAGTGCTTCCTATCTATTACTTCTTCTTCTCCTTTACTAAATTTATTTTTTATAATTTTGAAAAAAAAGTCCTAAACTAAGTGAGTTTGAATCTTAAATATAATTTTTCTATAATTATCCAACCACCAACTGCTTGCCAACCCATGCCTCATTAATGGATGTTCTTTTCCAAGTTTAATTAAGGCACATGGCAGCTCTTACAATATTTTGTGGTTATTTCATGGACTTACTTACCTCCTTTCCCACTATATTTTATTTTGAGGCAAGAAATGAAGATATATCAATAGATCAGTAGATATTTTAGACATTGGATGCAAGATCTAAAGGCCATATGAAAATAAATTTCATTAACTAGGATTAAAGGTTTGTTTCCTAATCAAATGCTACATCATCAAAAGTGGTGGACTAGGAAACCTATTACATATCACTAGCCTAATAAAGGTTTAAAGGTAAAGATATTTTGTGATAAAACCATTCTTGGCATAGTCTCTTTCCTTCATTGTCCCTTTTATTGTTCCTAACACTAAATACACACATGAAATTATTCTAACTTAATAGATGAAGCTATAAAATTTAATCAAACAAGGAAATTTTAATCAATTAACCATAGCCAATCATTCATGTAATATCAACATACATGTAGATAATTTCATATGATTCAATACATAAATAGTTTCCATTTAGTAAGGTTTATAGTAATGATTCAACATGATTTAAGTCCATATATCACATAGATATAGTTTTAGTTCATAATTCAACATTTATATGAAGGAAACATAAGCATCACACTTTCATAAGAAGCAATTAAAAACATTATTGATAATAGGTTTTTTCATGGTTCACAACACATGAGAGCCTTTATAAAAAATGTTGCATGCCTCATATGGATGTGACTTAAAACCATAATTCAATAATTAGAATGTATAAATTATAATTTCATAGTCAACTTTGTCAAATACAAACACTATACAAAATTGGGCCTTACATCTCCCTCCCTTTATGCAAAATTCCACCTAGAAATCAATGAAAGAGGTGATGATATGAAACCCTCAAAGGTGTCGCATATTATTGAGTTATTGATAATTAATTATATTTGTCCCACTAGAACTTGACTTGATATAGGTCTCTACCTCAAAGATCTAACATTCTACATGTTAAAATCTTGATAGGATCCAAAATTAAATCCCTATCAATCTCAACCTATAAGGCCTTCCAATCCAAAACATGATAATATTAGTAACATACTACCTCAAAATATAAACATGAAAAATATCATCAACATGAGCTAGGTTGGGTGGTAAGGCTAGTTGATAAATAACTGGGCCAATGGTTTCTAGGATATTGAATGACCCTAAAAAATGAGGTGCCACTTTTGAATCTTTTCCATAAAGGATGGGGATCCTTTTGGGTCTCACCCTCAAGAAAACTTTATCACCAACTTTAAAATGCTGATCAATTCTTTTCACATTTACATATTTATTCTACTAGTCCCTAGTCATCTTAGAGTGTTGTCATATTTTAATTAGTTATCTTTCCATGTCTTCTAGAATGGTAGGTCTAATCATAATGTTATCCTAAATTCAATCCTAATTCAGTGGGGTTATTCATGATTGACCATATAAAGATTGTAATGGTTCTATCTTGATTGAACTATTATAGCTATTATTATAAGAAAATTCAAAAAGATATAAATAGTC
Source organism: Torreya grandis (assembly GCA_037957365.1). Taxonomy (NCBI): domain Eukaryota; kingdom Viridiplantae; phylum Streptophyta; class Pinopsida; order Cupressales; family Taxaceae; genus Torreya; species Torreya grandis. The sequence goes on from JARHVA010004600.1 coordinate 46,343, forward strand.
TTCCTAATATGATTATTGGCTCATGACATACATGTGTAACATGACTCATAATACTTGATTGAATCTCTTAGATTGTCCATTAGTATTAGGATCACAGGAAATACTGAAATTAAGCTTTGTGCCTAATGCCTTATACAAGGAAGTTCAAAAGTGATAATTATATACCAGATCTCAATATGAAATAATCTTATGGGGAATCTCATGAAATCTAATGACATCATCCAATAAAAATATTGACACTAAGGTGGAATTATAGGTAGTCTTTATGAGATAAAAATGAGATACTTTGGTCAAATTATCCATACCATGATCATATAATGATGATAAGTTGAGGTAGGCAAGCCTAGAATAAAATTGATGGAGATAGTATCCCATTACCATTCTAAGGTCTTATGGGGATATAAAAATCCTTTTGGATGATGATGCTTATAATTAACCCTTTTTAATTTAAGATAAATAGTAATATATGCAATAATATCACACCTCAAACTAGCCCAAGGATATAATTGTCATAACTCATCATGCATCTTTGTAACTCTAGGGTGTGCTTGATAAGAAGCTCTATGAGACTCATACAAAATTAGCTCACATAAGCCACCAAATAAGGGAACATAGATACACCCTTCATGTAATATTAGGCCATTTTTCTCAAGATAATAACCTTAAATATTTATTTTTAGACTCAAACTAGAACCTAATTGCTAACTTACTTCCTTAAAGATGTTATCCTTTGGAAAATGATCCAAAATTTGACTTTGTACATTAGTTCACAAACTCATTGCAACCAAGTCATCAATGAATAAATTTTAGTTTCATTTTATGTAAAAAATATCAAAATCTTATTCACACAATAGTTCCATACAATGCTTTTAATGTCCATTGAGGTTAGGTTGACTATATAGATGTTGTAGACTTAGGTAGTCAGTCTTTAAAACAAAATGATGACCAAGCAAGAAGTGTTTCCACCTTAAAAAAGTATGAATGATAGTTTCAAATTATAAATCATGCATTGGATATCCTAACTCAGAATATTTAATCTTATGATATTCATATGATATAACTGTACCTTCTTTCATGAGTACATCTCTAAATCTTTCCTTTCATACATCTGTGCAAACAAGGAATTCTCCAGTATGATTTAGTATAGTCAAAATTGGTGCACTTTTGAGTCATTTATTCAATAATTAAAAATATTTCTCACATATGTTTTCCATAAAAACTCCTTCCCTTTATTCTAAAGTGAGGTGATGGGGTTCAAAATGCAAGGGAAATTCTCAACAAAGTGTTTATAATAACCTGCCAAACACATGAAATTGTGCACCTCTACAACATTTGCGGGTTTTATCCATTCTAAAATGTCCCAAATATTAAATGTATCCATATAAATTCCTTCTCCTAAGAGGATACACCCAAGGTATTTCACCTTGAGCTATGTAAAAGCACACTTTTCCAAGTTGCCAAACAACATGTTTTCTCTAAAAACCTATAGGACCTACTTCAAATGGTCCTCATGATCCTCTTCATTTTATGAATAAATTATAATTTCATCATGAATAAATAATATGAATAAATCCAAAAATTATTAAAATACTCCATTCATAAGACTCATGAATATTATTAGGGCATTCATCAACCTAAATGGTAAAACTATAAATTCATAATGCCCATATTGTATTTGAAATGTCATTTTATGAATATCAACCTATGTGATACATAATTAATGGTATATTGATTTTAAATAATTATTGTATAACATGTTATCTCCCCACATTTAATCATATAGATTATTAATTTTAGGTAAGGGATAAACTATTCTTAATCGTTACCTTATTCAATTGGTGATAATCAATAATAACCTGCCAAAAACATGAAATTATGCTCCTCTGCAACATTTTGGGTTTTATCCATTATAAAATTTCCCAAATATTAAAGGGATACATATAAATTCCTTATCTTAAGAGTATATTCCCAAGGTATTTCACCTTGAGCTATGCAAAAGAACACTTTTCCTAGTTGCCAAACATGTTTTCTCTAAAAACCTATAGGACCTACTTCAAATGGTCCTCATGATCCTCTTCCTTTTATGAATAATTTAGAATTTCATCATGAATCACTAATATGAATCAATACAAAAAGGATTAAAATACTCCATTCATAATACTCATGAATATTATTAGGGCATTCATCAACCCAAATGGTAAAACTATAAATTCACAATGCCCATACCGTATTTGAAATGTCATTTTTTGAATATCAACATGTGTGATACGTAATTGATGTTATCTTGATTTTAAATAATTATTGGATAACATGTTATCTCCCCACATTTGATCAAACATGTTATCAATTTTAGGTAAGGGATAACTATTCTTAATCGTTACCTTATTTAATTGGTGATAATCAATATATAGCTAAAGGGATCTATCCTTTGTCTTCACAAAGATGACCAGTGCTCCCCATAGGGACACACTAAGATGAATAAATAATTTATCTAATATTTTATCAAGATACATCTTTATTTTACTTATTTTTGGGGTGGTCATTCAATATGGTTCAATTTATATGTACATATCCCATAGTACTAAATTAATCTAAAAATTAATCTCCCGTGGAGGAAGCATACTAGGCAATCCATCTAGAAACACATCAAAAAATTTATAAATCATAAGTTATTCATCCAAAAAATCCTTCTCAGACTCATTTATTATATCACTCACCATGATATAAAATAACTAGAAACCTTCCTCATACTCTTCTTGGGTTGCATCACAATGATCATACAAAGAGATATAAGTCACTTGAACCCTAATATTACCATAGGAGTCCTAAGTGCTTGAAGAAAAATGATTGAGATGAGGGGTGTGGGGGGTTGAATGATTATTCAAAACATTTATTATTAATTACACTTAAGCAATCATGAACCATTCAAACAAGCATATAAATCTAGCAATCATAAGCACTTATCCACATAAGAATGAAATATAAGAACACATAACATATGTGCGAAAACATCAAGGGGAAGAAAACCCACAAATATCTTAAAATTTCCTATATTAATATAATAAAAAAACCAAATTTAGTGAAAAAACTCCACATGGAGCACCAACCCCAACTAGCCAAGTACCAACTTGTCTAAGATTTAGCAAGCACCCCCTTGCAAGGAGGCACCAACCCCTTAAGTGACTCAACACCAACTTAGCCACTTGATTTATTTGATCACATTAATAACAATATGTTTTTAAACCAATATATGATGATCACCTCTTCATCTCTTCACATTCTTGTGCCTCTCAAACTGCCTTCTAAGCCTCTTCACTCAACTAGGTCTCTTCAAGACTGATTAGGTCATATGACCTTGATCTTCATACTCAGACCTCCTATTAAATATCATGATAGTCCCTCTAATTTATTTTTATTTTATATAATATATTATTGTACTTAATAATCTTGTATCTCATTTTCTCCTCAATTCAATTAACTAATGAGCCAATTAGGCCTAAAAGGCCTTGTTCTTATACAATCCTCTTGATTATACACCAACTAGTTATCTAAACACACTTTACACTTATATTTGACATATAATAGGCCTTATGACACATTAATATTAGTAATAAATCATTAAATTAGGTCAAACATTACTCAAACAAACCAAATCATTTTTTAGGTCTCATTGAGACCTAATTCCATTAGGCCTACTTTAGGATATGTTACCTTATGCCCCCTATGCCCCCTTAGAACACTCTAGACCTATATACATAACACAAAATTTCTATAAAATATTAAAATTGGACTTATCAAACATAATTTAATCTCCATAACTATTTTTATGTCCAACTAACACTTGAGACATTCCATTATAATTGTTTATATTAAGCCTTTGAACACACAAAAAAGTTTATCTTAAACAACTGAGGATAACACATAATTTACCCACAAAAAAATGATAATAAATCACTTATATATAATATAAATGACCTTAAAAATATCAAAATATTAATTATACACTTCCATTTAGGAGATAATTCTTTAAGAACACCTTTGTAACTCACTCACTAAGAATTGCTAGCTTACCTCAAAACATAGTCATGGTGACTTAGACCTCCAAAACCTGTATAGACAATTTCAATGACTTATGATGCATATAGATGATCCTATGAGATAATTATACCATTATATAATTTAAATATTATATGGTCAAATGGAAAATATTGGTCTTTTATGCCAATATCATGACCTTATATCTCACTATCTCATCTAAACCAAACATGTCAACTTGTGAGTAACATTCTCACTATATTCATTGACCTCCAATACTTATACAAAACATGAAAATTTATTTAAAGTATTGAAAAAAATATATATGTTATTTTTTTCATCATTTTATCATTAAAATACATTCCTAATCATCTTCTCACTACTACCTAGGTTTTTCATTATTTACATCATTAGACCTGTTAATGACTGGCTAACTTGGATGACTAATTTAGCACATTTAAGGAATATCACCTATCCAAAAACATTCATGGAAATAAAACATGAGTTTATACCTTATTACTCCATTAATTTCCTTTCTATGACTAATGTAACTTTTGAATTCTATAACTTCTTTAGAAATAATCCTATAACTCAACCTTTTCCCTCTCCTCTCTCTAACCAGTACCACCTAGAGGTACCTAGGAGAGTCCACTACAAGTTTCAATATATTTACCAAACATACCAATCCTTTATGGTAATTTTTTGTCAACATCTTTAACATTAGGTCCTTATTAGGGTTCTAAGAGGGTTTAAACCTATTTCCACTGTCAACGACCATTCATAAAGCATAGCCCCTCAATCTAAAAATTAATGCCTATAATTTTGATATAGGATCCTTCCCAATATAAAATTAATTGATTAGGTTCCCATTAAAAAAATTTATGATTTTATGAGCATAATAAAATACTTCTTGAGTTGAGAATCCTTCAATCTAATCACTTTAGAGACCTCCAAACAATGTTTCATGCCTTGTCCTCTAAATTATGACCTCAAACTACATGAACAAACTTGAAAAAACATACCTCACCTATGAAAATTATTACATGATATAAAACACTTTGAAATATGATAATGACCCTTCATTATGCTACACTCTCTCTGTATTTGCTCTCTATACCTTGACAATAGATTATGATGCCTCATTAGGCTAGGTAGGGTTTAAGAGTGGTCTAAGTACAGACTTGGTCTAAAGTTGCTACTCATATAATCTCACCCTAATACTCTCATAAGTGATATAATTATTCACATACATGCTCAATTAACCTCATACAACCACTCATGCATGTGTGCACTCATCTCAATAAGCCATCATGCTTATACCTTCTGACAAGGTCTCTTCATGCCATGACTAAGATTAGGTTACTTAAGTACTTAACCTCAATGAAATAATACCTATACATTTTTCAAAAATGGAAATAAAACAAAGACATTCATAACCATTTGAATACTCTCTTTCACTCTACATACCTCTATTCATGTTTACATATGTAGACTTGCATTGAAAATTGATCTTCATGCCTCATTAGGCTATGAAAGGTTTAAGAAAGGTCTAGATGTAGACCTAGACTTAAGGTCATATCCCTATAGGATCAATTTAAAACAATTTTTAATTAATCCAAACCTCATACTCATTTTCATACAACCTTCAAAATATCTCACATGCTTGTGATCACTTACCTCATCAAGCAACTAGCTCATACCTTAACCATGCTATGACTAGGCTCAATATTCTAATGCACTTGACACCTTGACCTGTTCCCTTCATGTAACCATAAGACATTATTTTACTTCAAATTATCTCTTGACTCACCTTAAAACTCTTCATGTCATGACTATGCCACACTATGCACATACATTCATGACAAATATCATGACCACACTCTTTTATCTCATGGAAACACTCATGAAAACTTCAAACTAATACAAACCTTGACATTAACCTTGAAATAAACCAATAGAAAATAATATTATAAAAAATATCACCTTGTCTTATCATGCACATACCTTAATGACCACTCACCATATATCTTCACTAGATGCGCATTGACATCAATGACAACAACTTTGACATTAATGACAAAAACATGCCAACAAACTCCCCTTTTGTTATTGATGGAAATAACACTACAACCTAATCATTCTCATCTCCCCATTCTAGTCTTTCTCCCCCTTTGACATTGATAACAAAGGGTCTTCCACAAACTATAATCTAAACCTTAGATCTCAAGAAATCATGATTATTCTAACATATATCTTACTATCTCAACACTTCAATACATAGAGAAACAAATATTCCCCTAAGTTGATGCTTCTCCTCATAGACACTAACTAACCACTCTTATAAACTAATCATTCTCTCAAAAAGATACATCTCTCTATGGTATTCATTTTCCTAAAACTAGCTCTTTTCTCAAATAAACATGATCACACTTGTAACATCTAAAATCACACCTTCTTGTAACATTAACTCAACATGGTCCCATTCATTCCATGCATACCTCCTTAAAATGAACTCAGATCACAAGACCACTCACCTTGTCCTTGTCATGATTTATATGATTCAAACCTTTGATCACACACTAGGCCACCATATTCTTGACATAAATTGAATAATTAGGGACACCCATTTGTCTTCACAACTTGAGCTCACCACATGAGTAATTAGGATTATCAGACTATCCTTCATATTCATTTAAACATATTGATGCCAAAACCACTTCTCAACATAGATCAAGCTCAACTACCAACTGCTAAGGAATAATTTCTACTTACCTCTCATATATAAAAACACTTTTGGCTCTATCAACATTATTCAAAATGTTTACATGATAGATACCAGGATTATAGTTACTAATGAGTGTCTTCATGAAGCTTAATGGAGTCACCCCTTACCATAGGGCACTAAAACAACACAAACTCAAGAGATTCCCAGATCTCCATGCTCTCACAAGACTGATGATGCTTTAGGATTCTTTTAGGATTTATTAGCATCTTTGGCTTGCCCTCTTCATCATCTGTGTGGTCAATAATATGAGTTACTAATGAACACTCTTTATACTCTTCAATATTTGGTTTATGTTCTACCATAGAAAATAGTCCACTTTGGCTTGTAGACTAACCATGACTAATTTTGATTATATTTAGATATCATACCTTGGTTTTTATTCTTTCTTAAACTCTAGGAGCTTGAATCTTCTTGTTCTATCTTGATGATTCATGATGAAAAAATATTGAAATATGACCAATGTTAAGAAAATTATAGAAAACAACATCACTCATATATCTTGATTGATGTGAATTATGAATCCTTCCATAGTTCCATGAGTACTCATTCTTATAGGTTATTATACACTCTTTTTCTCTATGACCAAACTGACTACATAAGAAAAAGTAACCATTGAGTGAATTTTCATACCTTATGGTGTTAGGTTATCTAACAAAATTTCTCTTCATATTATTCTTGAGGTTTACCTTATTATTCACATTAACATTCTCCTTGTTCTCCTTTTGACCTACTTTGAAAACAAGACCTACCTTATCATTGGTAGATTTCTAACTACTCAAAATATCATCTAGAGCCTCAGTTATGTTTTCAAACTTCTCATAGGTCTTCATATTTCTAGTTGCTTGATCTAATAATAACTTTATGGACTTTGTTTCTAATTCATACTTGGTGCATTCTTCTTCCTTAGAATTTAGGCTAGTAGTGACTATCTCCATCTATGTTTCAACCTAATTTATGATCTCATCATGATGATTGGATGTGTTACTTAGTCTCTCCTCAAAGAGATTGATTTGATCCTCATAAATCTTAACCAATGATCTTAGTTTCTGATTCTTCCATATTTAGAACTTCAACTACTCTCCAAAACTCACCAATTTTGCCTCAAGTTTCACTTCAGCATCTTCTTCATTTGATTCTTCATCATTCATAAGACCTTTCCCTTTTTATCAACCTTCATTGTCTATTTCTATAGCCATGAATAATGTTTCATTATTCTCTTAAAAGAGATTGATTTGATCCTCATAATGCTTAACTAATGATCTTAGTTTATGATTCTTCCTTATTTAGAATTTCAACTCCTCTCCAACACTCATCAATTTTTCCTTGAGGTTCACTTCAGCCTCTTCTTCATTTGATTCTTCATCATTGATAAGACTTTCCCTTTTGAGAAACCTTTATTGTCCATATCTATAATCATAAATAAAGTTTCATTATTTTTGTGTTCATGTTCATTACTATCATCATCACAATTAGATGTACTTGTGTCACTTCCATCATATGATCTATTATTTCCTTTGGTATAAAAAATTCTCTTGTTCCTAAATGACCCTTTCCTACCTTCATACTTCATAAAATCTTTCTTAATTTTGTCAGGCTTATAGACCTTCTTATCATCACCATGATGTTCATCATGTTATTCATCATGCTCATTATTATCCTTATTAGGACACTTAGGTGCAAAGTGACCAATCTTACAATAGTTGAAACATTTAAAAGGCAATTTACCCTTGTATAGACCAAATCTTAACCTCAATTTCCTTGCAAACATGGCACTTAGTTCATCATTATCAATATCTAAACATACCTCATCATTGACCTTCTTGCATTTTGACTTCTTCTCAGCTTTGAATGCTACTTCCTTCTTGGGAGGTCTTCCTTCATTTGTTCTCATCTCATAAGTATTAAAGATGCCACTAAGCCCATCCATTTAAAGTGTGTCTAGATCTTGAATTTCTTCTACTACAAACACCTTTGAATCAAATTCAAAAGTTAGGGATCTCAATAACTTTTGTAAAATTTTAGACTCTTTCACTTCTTCTTTGAGACCTATAATGACTTTAACAACTTCATCAACCCTTAACAGGGAGGATGCAATGCTCTCATATTCCTTCATACTTAGATTTTCAAACTACCTTTTGTAGGTTTGTAATTTAGCCATCTTCACCTTTGTGTATCCTTCATAAATATTATTAAAATTATCCCATATCAGCTTGGATAACTCATAGTTCATCACTTTCACAAACTGTTCCTCTAATAAACCACATAGAATGGCATTCATTGCCTTGGAATTGCTCTCACTTTCCTTCTTACCTACTATATCATTTAGTGGTGTAAGAGGTTAAGTGTATCCATCCACATCTAACTATGATATATGATGGCCTATTGAAATTATATATGTCCTCATTCTGATGCTCTAAAATTCATAGTTAATCCCATTGAATAATAGAGCCTTACTAGAAGAGAAACCTCCTTGAACTTGACTACTAGCCATCCTTGCTTCTAGCATCTCCTTTAGGCTGTTAGGCCTACTTCAAAGGACATGATCTGATACCAAATTTTAGAATAAAAATGATAGAGAGGGGGGTGAATAATTCTTCAAAACATTTATTATTAATTATACTTAATCAATCATGAACCATTCAAATAATCATATAGATATATCAAGCATAAGCACCTATCCACATAAGCATGAAACATAAGAAAACATCACATATGTGGGAAAACCTAAATTGGGAAGAAATACCATTAATCTCTAAAAATGTACTATGTTATTATGATACAAAAACCAAATTTAGTGAAGCACCAACTCCCATGGAGCACCAACCCTAGCTAGCCAAGCACCCACTTACAAGGAGGCACCAAACCCCTAAATGGCTCAGCACAAATTAAGTAACCTAATTAATTTGATCATCTTTAGAAAACTATTATTCTCAACCAATAAATGATGACCACCTCTTTATAAATTTACATTCTTGTCCCTTTCAAACTACCTTCTAAGCCTCTTCACTTAACTAGGTCTTTTCAAGATTGATTAAGTCATATGACCTTTATCTTCATACTCAGATATCCTATTAGATATTCATGATAGTCCCTCTACTTTATTTTGATGGTATATAAGATCTTATTCCACTCAGTGATATTCTATCTCATTTTCTCAATTTAATTAAATAACAAGCCACTTAGGCCTAAAGGCCTTGTTCTTATATAATCCTCTTGAATATATACCTCTTGGTCATCCATACACACTTTCCCACTTAGATTGGACACATAATAGGCCTTAGGACACATTACATGCAAGAATAAATCATTACATTAGGTCATAAATTACTCAAATATACCAAATCCTTCTTTAGGTCTTGTGGAGACCTAGTTCCATTAGGCCTACTTTAGGACATGTTACCTTATGACCCCTTGTAAAAATATACACCTATATACACAACACAAACTTTAAATACAATAGTCAAATATTCCTTAGCTAATATCTTATAAGATCCATAACACTTTTTAAGTTCAAACAACACTTGAAACACTCCATTATCATTGTTCATATTAGGCCTTTGAACACACATAAAAGTACGTCTTAAATAATTGATGATAGCACATCATTTACCCACACAACCATAACAATAAATCACTTATACATAATCTAAATGACCTCAACAATATCACCATATGAATTAGAAATTTACACTTATAAGATAAGGATTCAAAACCCTATATAGATACAGGGGCCTATGTATATCCAGATAGACCCTATATAAAGAGGGGTGTATGAGTATAATATAGATGGGGGCATAGAGAAGAGTTGAGTCTCGATCGACTCATGAATATCTTATCAAGTGATCCTTCCCCTCCCTCATTATAAGAGTACCACACCCACCTCTATGTAAAAATATAGATTATAGAATAGTAGGCTAGGTTAGTGTGCCATATATCTAAATAGGGCTATCCTTTCCTCATCCACCTCTGCAACTCACTCACTCAAAACTACTAGATTACCTCAAAACATAGTCATGGTGACATAGAAATCCAACACCTATATAGATAATTTAAATGACTTATAATGCATAAATATTATCATATGATACCATTAGAACATTATCAAATTGAAATATCATATGTTCAAATGGAAAATGTTGGTCTTGTAGACTAATCTCATGGCCTTATATCTCACTGTCTCATTTGAACCAGATAGGGCAACTTGTGAGCAACTTTTTCACTATATTCATTAAACTCTAAAAAATATACCAAACATGAACATGTTTTAAAATTAATTAACAAAATCTATATTTTCTTGTTTTCATCATTTTATCATGAAAACACATTCCTAATCATCTTATCACTATTGCTTGGGCTTTTTACTGTTTACACCATTAGGCTTATTAATGACTAGCTAACTTAGATGATTAGTTTAGCACATTTGATTATTAAAACCTATCCATAATCATTAATTGACATAAAAAATGAGTCTTTAAATTATTCCTCAATTCATTTTATTTATATATCTAATGCAACTTTTGACTTCTATAGTAACCTCTTTAGAAACAAGCCTGTAACTCAACATTTTCTCTATCCTCTCTCTAACGAATACCACCTGGAGATATTTGGGAGAGTAAACTATAATTTACAATAGATTACTTGATCATACCAATATATTTTTGTCACTTTTTATCAACATATTCAACATTGGGTTCTTATTATGGTTTTAAAAGGGGTTAAACATGTTTCCACTCTTAACAATCATTCATAAAGCGTAGCCATTCAATCCAAAAACTAAGGCTTGGAATTTTGAGCTAAGACCCTTACACATATACCATGAATATTATTATATTCCCATGTAAAGGTTTGATTATATTATTATCAAAATAGAATCCTTATTGGGTTGAGAACCCTTTATTATAAGCACTCGAGAGACCTCGAAATAACTTTTTATGCCTTGTCCTTAAAACTATGACCTCAAACTACATTAACAAACTTAAAAAAACATACCTCATCTTTTAAAATGATTAAATGATATCAAACACATTTAAATATGATCATGACCCTTTATTAGTCTACACTTTCTCTCTCTTTTCTCTCTAGACCTTGACAACAAATCGTGATACCTCATTAGGCCAAGCAAAGTTTAGGAGTGGTCTAGGTGTAGAATTGATTTGAAGGTCTTACCCATATAATCTCTAACTAAGACTCCCATTTTTAATCTAATTCCTCACTTACATGCTCAATCAACCTTATACAACCACTCATACATGTGTGCACTCATCTCACCAACTCATCATGCTTATACCTTTTCACAAGGTCTCTTCATGCCATGACTAGTCTTAGGATACTTAAATACTTGACCTCAAAGAACTGATGCCTACGAATTTTTAAATAATGAAAAAAAAAAAAAAACATTCATAACCAATATAATACTCTATTTTACACTACATAACTCTATCCATGTCTATAGATATAAACTTACCTTGAAAACTGATCTTCATGCCTCATTAGGCTAAGTAGGGTTTAAGGGATGTCTAGATGTAAACCTAGACTGAAGGTATTATCCCTATAGGCTCAATTTTAAACACTTTTAAGTGCATCCACACCTCATACTCATGCTCATATAACCTTCACAATCTCTCACATAAATGATATCACTTACCTCATCATGCCACCAACTCATACCTTCACCATGTTATGACTAGGCTCAAGCTTCGAATACACTTGACACCTTTTATTCCTTCCATACAACCATAAGACATTAGTTGCCCTTGAATTATCTCTTTCCTTTAAATTATCTCTTGTCAAATGTCTTACCTTGAGATCTTCATGTCATGACTATGCCACACTATACACAAGCATTCATGACAACTGTCATGACCAAACTCTTCTCTCTCATGGAAACACTCATGGTAACTTCAAGTTGACCTAAACCTTGACATCAAAAAATATAAAAGACAATGCAAAAAAATCTCACTTTTTCATTTCATACACATACCTCAATGAACACTCACCATACACCTTTAATAGATGCACCTTGACATCAATGACAACAACCTTGACATCAAAGAAAATAACATGTCAACACTAAGGTCATCTTCACATTTGATAACCGTGTCATGAAAATTTAACTTATCTTTATGATCTGAAAGCCAATCAATTACCAAAAATACTCTATATGTGCCTAAAGGTATAATTCATAAGTTTTTAGTGGTGGAAAAGACAAAGTTATAGACCACAACTAATCATTAAGGAGATAGTGGAAAACTCAGCCCCAAATGCTAACTCAACTTCCCAGCTCTCTAATTGCCTAACCACCATCAGTCCATAATGGCCCATGATAGAATGGGACATAAAGGAGTCTAAAACTCCTAAATCAAACAAAACTAAAATTAAAACTCCTTCAATCATACCTTTGGTCTCAATGATTTTGCCTAATTCTCATCTTTGTATTCATCCATTATTGTATAAATTCTGTGACCTTATCCCACATTACCCATCCTCTGATCAGATGTTAGATCCTTCTACCTATAGATAATTGATGGTTCTAGAGGATAATCATGTGAATATTGATTAGGTGATCCACAAGTAAATCAAACACCTCTTCACCAATTTCACCTAAAGTGGGATCCATCTAACCTTAGTTTGAAATAAGTGGTTAACCTTGATGGTCTTGCTTGTTCATAATGTTGAGTCCATGTAATTTCAGTCTACTAATGGTTTTGAGGCCTAGCCTCACTTCATCTTTGGTGATCTTTTTCAATCAAGTTCCTATTTTGACTACATCTAGAATAATTTCTCTCTTTCTACTATTGTGATAGTATATATTTTTATTGCATTGTTGTCCAACCTCCCCTAGGTGTATGTTGTGCAACTTTCAACCTTGAGTCACACTAAGACTACAATTTTCCATGAAATTTCTCTCAGTAATCATGATTATTTACACAAGACTCCTCATCCAAATAGGCTTTTTCAACTACAATTCCCATGGTTAACAGATATATAATGTGCACTAATTTAACCATTTCTAAATTTATTCCTCTAATGAACTTCTTCACTTGGATATTTTCATTCATGTAACCCTACACATATCTAATCAAATATTTAAAATAACTCTCATACTATTCCATAGTGTCACTCCCTTATCAAATGTCATGAAACTCATCCACTTTATTATTCTAATGTGGGGATAGGTAGCATGCTCTAAAATGATCTTCAAATAATTCTCAAGTGGGTGAAGCTAGTGTCAAGTAGAGATTCTACTCCTCTCCTTCCCACCACATCTTAGATACATCTCTGAGAATATGGGTGCCCAAATGGGCTTTACCATTAGAGTCAAAATCATACAAATAAAAACACCCTCTCATGATAGCTAACCATGCTTCTACTATGAATCCTTTGTAATTACCATCAAATATAAGAGGATGTAGTCTAATGAAGTCCTTTACTAGTCTCTAGTCACAAGCCTAGTAGGGTAGTCTAAGTCTGACCTCTCTTATTTCTCATCATGGTAATGGAATTTACCTCTATCACTCTCATAATGTTTATGGGGATGAATCTTGTACCTCTCTCTTTAAACCAATCTTTGATCATCCTTAGAATGTGATGGAGAGTGCCTCTCTACCTCATGTCATACTATAAGCAATCTCTCCTATAAAACATCCTTCATCTATTGCATGGCTTGAGGTCTAATTTAATTTATTCTTAGCTAATTTGGATGCTCATGTTTACTAATTGAATTATCATCATGATTTTCTTGATGTCCACCTCTCATTCTACATACCAATAGTTAATACATCAAAACCAATGTAGAAAATAAGAAGGCTTAAAGAAACTTAAAATCCTAGAGCTATCAATTTTTTAACTTGGACTTTGATACCAAAACACCATGCTCATGTTTTTTCCTCTAAAAATAATGACATAACAAAAACACAAGGATCCAATCATGTACACATAAGTTAATAGATGAGTCCATGTTAATCATAATGCACATATAATCCCTGTCATTACCACCATTCAATAATTGAGTAAATCCCATTGATTAAGAGGTCAAAATCACTATTTGTTCAACCAAGAACTAATGAACCCATTCATTGCATTGCACCAAATATTACTATGCTATGATATTGAGATGACCATAAATTTAGACCTAGGTCATAGCTAAAAGATCTAACATCCATATGGATGCTTCTATAGGCTCCAAGGCTATGCTAACTTCTCTTTGGGATCTTGTGGACCTTTTTTACCATGTAGTGTCCTCTTGCTTACCTGATGATCTAAAAATCTTTCACATTTTCACTTGTAACCCCAATATTGTAGACCATCGACATGATGCCACATGGTAACATCATGATAGTTTATTATCCTAGAGGCTTTTACTTCTATACAAACTTCTCTAAGACTACATACCATTGAGATTATGCCACATGGAAATTTATTACTAGCCTATTGACCTAGAGGTAAGTTCCTTGTATAGTCATCTATAGGATTGTGGGTCATTGATACGATGTTATGTGGAAACATCATGCTTTCTCACAGCCCATAGGCAAGACTACTATTTAACTATCTCTAGGATCATGGGTTGTCAATATTTTTCCACATGGTACCATCCCACTAGATTGTTGGTTAGGCATTGACCATATAGTAGACCAATTTTATTCCACTCTTGGGTTAGCGAGGTGACAACATGTGGCTTCCTTTGAACCAATTCATAAAAAAAGTTATGAGATCAACTAAGGAAAAACTATAAAACAAAACTAAATCAATAAAATAGCTAAGATAAAAATCCATGAATGGAAGCCCAAGTAAAAATAAGCTAAGGCAAAGCACTATACAAGGTATCTTGATAAAAGCTTATAGGCTAAAGCAATTATCTAAATGTCTACATTAATTACTACTAACTATAGGGATTGGATGGGGTCTTCACTTCTCTAAAAGGGCACTACTAGGTTGAGTCAAAATATTGTGCAAGGAAACATGCCAAATGGCTAAGGATTATATGAAGGAAAAACTAGGTGAAATTAAAGTCATAAATTGACTAAGGATCGAGCTAGAATAAAAATTAGAGATAACTCGGAGAGTTGGGACTTTGCTAAGGAAATATAAATTCTTGTGCAAGTTATTGTTGACTACTTAATCTATATAGAGTCTTATTTCCTTATAATATATTATACTAAGATATATCTACATCACAAAAATGATAGTCTCAACATGAAACTAATATTCTCATTGGTTTAGTCAATAACCTAAAACTCAAGCATTCTTTACTTCAAGAAAAAGTTATGTAAGATTGAAGGGTACTACATAGACCAAAGAAATGACTGGCTTATTCAAACTATTCCTTTCTTTGGGTACTATCATCAAATCCCATCCATTTAATTAAATCAAAATTAATAAACAAGATATTTAATAAAAACTATAACCTCAACATCAAAGGTTTGGTTTGTAGGGCCTTCTTAAATCATTAAGCCTTAACAAGGGTGACCTCAGTCAAACATAAAGGATTCATGCCTTGATAAAAAATATAATAGTAGAGATTAAATTATATTAAAATTAGTTTATTACCATAAGTATGGTTTTTGGAGGGTTTTAACAAGAACCTACTTGATTTTTATCATTTTGAAGAATACCTTTCATTAGGAAATAACATAACTATAAAATATCAAAGTGTAATTCATTTAGCATGATATATTGTTAATCTTAATAACAATAATATATATATATATATATATATATATATATATATATGAGTTATACTTAGTTTTAAATAATTTAAAGTTCATTAACTCATCATATTTTGATTATAAAGAGAGGCACAATGCTTAACAAACATGCCACTCAAGACAAATATCTAAGTAATAAAATCAATCTATCAATTTATTTAAAAGTGCCGTAAGTCTAAATCCTTGGCTACATATAATATTATTCCCAAGATCCCATAAGCAAGTATTCATAACATATAAAACTTAATTTAACACTAAAGTTTTAGTAACTATAAACATATTGTATACACATAATCTATTTAACTTTTATTGATTACCTACACTTTGTATCTTGCAAAAACCTATCAAGTCTCAATCTCTCTGAGTGCCTACCTTAAAGGGTGCATTGAGAAAGGGGTAGGCAAACCATTGGTGCTTCATAAGATTATTTTCCCTTTTTTCACTTGCCATCTACACACTCATCTCCTAGAAACAATTTATCCTAAGCTTATTCTTCTTAGCCTTACCCATTCCAGTCATTTGAAATATTTTATCCTCCTTATTATTTCCTTGACCTCCTTTTAACCTATTGAGTATACTAGATCAACTGGGTTGACCCTTTATATTTTTTAACCTCTTATTACTATATAGGGTTGACTTGGTCAACCCTATACTATTTAGGGGTATTTTTCACTTTGAGTCAACCCTATATAAGTAATAAGTCCACCTATATATACAAGTTCATTTCCAACCATTTTTAAGAAGATAAGTGAAGAATAATAAGTATGAATAAACATATACTTATTGACCATTCTACTTGAGTAATAAAACTTAGAGTTTCATACCTTGTTTGGAGATATAGATCTTGTCTTGTGGAGAAGTATTTGGATGCATAGATAGGTTGTGTAGACTAGATCTAATTTGCCTTTTTTATCCTTACATACCAGAAAAATCTCTTACAAAGAACGTTGGCCATGAGAGAGATTGAGGCTCAGTGGGTTTGTCTTCAAAGGTAAGTTTTCATAAATTTATTTCTCCTTTATAAAAATAGATTGATAATGCAGTTGTGCTTCTCTTCCCATGTATTAAGACTCCATATACATTGACATGAGTATATTTCTTCTATGCATGTTTAGTTTAGTTTGTTTTGTTTCTAATCCCCACTTTTTTTCAAGAACTTTGGTGAGCACTAGATTAAATTTACTTTATTGTTTATTAAAATAGAGTGAACATTAAACCTAGGACTCTTTTAGGGTTGTTATGTGATTGTGTTAGACTGTAGGATTTGGAACCCTTCCTAACATGGTGTATTATGACAAGTGATCCCCTAATCAAGTCTAGTAGATCCCCATATTGGTCATGCTCTTGCTTAACAAATATATCCCCAATCATGAGTGTAGGTATGCTTTATCTTCTATGAGCTAGGATTGATTTATAAACATGATGCATTTATGATTGTATACTTTTAGGTGAACCCAATGTGAAATAACCCTTACAAGATTTGTTCATCTTATTTCATTTTCTTTCATTATTTCATCATTATTTTTTATCATATTAGATCGACTATGTTGACTTAGTATCTAGCTTATATGTGTAGGTTTTTAGGTACAATCTACTCTATTGATTATGTTGAGCTCGTATAATTTTTTAGATTTATAAACATTCAGTCTAGACTACTAGGTTGACCCAGTCAACCCTATATATTTTTAGGCATCCAATTTAGCATATTAGGTCAACCCAATTGACCCTATACATTTTTAGGCATCTATTTTGCTATACTAGGTTGACCTAGTTGACCCAGTACATTTTAGGCACTCAATAGCAAGTTTATGTAAAGCTTGATCAACACAGTCAACCTAGTTAGCATAATTTACAAGCATATATCAAGGTTTTTGAATAACAATATTCATTCTCTACATCTCTAATCCACCAAGGTTCCTTTCTATCTCTTTGAATATTTATTTACAATCTTTCCTTTTATAGTTTGTAGTCTTTAAAACTACCCTTACATAGTCAACTGGATCGACACTATTGACCTAGTTCTATGTTCTATGTTCTATCTAGATAATTGGGTTGAATCTGCCAACCCTATTCATTTTTAGACCTTGCTTCCATAGTACAAGTTTAACCTTGTTGACCTTATTCTATATTTTATGCATACATTATTTACCATATCAACATTCTACCTTATTTTAATGTTGGAATAAACCTTATATGCTAGTAATTAATTCACACTTTCTTTTATTATTGTCTGCATGATTAGAATAGACCACATAGTCTAATTAGGTGATTTTTAATTAATCATTTAGTTCATTATTTTATATTTTATTCATATATGACCAAATCAAAAAATCTAAATAAGCATTTAAACATTTGTCTACCCAAGGCCAATCTACTTGGATTTCATCACCAAGGGGAAGTCGACTTGATATTCTAGTTAACTATAAAGCATGGCTAATTATGTATTATGGCTAAGAACCTGACACCCTTATCGCTATGTTGTGTGAAGTGAGGAGGGTAGGCCCCAATACTAATCTTGTATCATTGTCACTACAGTCCCTCTCATCCCAAACTACCTAAAACCATCCTTACATTACCATTCTATTTCCTTGTCTATAGACAACTTCCCATCACATTTAAAATTATATCTTAATAATCTAATAAACATTCAATTTGACTAGTTAATTATTTATTTACTTTCCAAGTTAATTATTTTCTTTTTTCTCAATTGTATTTTATATTGAAAAACATTATATTAATCAGTGTTAGTGCAAGGTTTTGTATTATGTGCTTTAATTGGATTGGCCAACATTAATCCAATTGACTATGTTTTTCCTTTCATCTATTTCTTTTCAAACTACTTACAAAAGTTACCTTATTTCAATTGACAAATCTGTTATAGACTTCTTAATTTTCCTTCTTTGATATATTAGGTTGATCTAGTTAACCTTGTACCATTTTTTAGCCTCTATGAACTATAATAAATTAACCCAATTGACCTTGTACTATTTATATAAATATTTTTCCATTTTTTGAGCCTCTATTTGCTATACTAGGTTGACCCAGTTAACCCTGTATAATTTGTAGGCCCTATTTCCTATGTTGGATTAACCCAATTGACCATGTATAGTTTCCTACCTCTTCCTATTTCTTTGTTTGTTTATATAGTATTATCTCATCATGATGACATATTTTCAACCTTATTTTTGTCAAGAACATTAAATAATTAATGATTTGGACAATAACCTCACTTATTTCATTACTTTAGATGAAACTATCCAATTTTTTCCTTCTTCTTCTAAACCAAAACCAATCGCTACACAATGCAATGTAGTTGAGGTCATTAATCCTAACCCTCTTCCAAGTACCAATTTTAGGAATCTTCTACCAACTAATCCCTCTCCTATCAAAACTCATACCCTTACAACCAATGTTCATAATCCTCTTGTTACACCCATAACAAGATCACCAAATTTTATCAATTCCCAAAGTAACATGGTTGAAACCACTCAAATTGATAATATATATGGTTCTAAATTATTCAAAAAGATTTATTATAATGCTATTTACACTCCTCATAATAATTGTGGCTTTACCAATCTTCCTTATTTTTCTGCCACACTTAAGGAAACTAACACTAATGCCAGGAATCCTCCAGCTACAAATAATCCTCCTCCTACAAACACTACCAATCCTCTTCCTACCAACACTAATATCCCTCCTAAAAACACCAACCCACCTATTGATACGAATTAAATTCTTTCACAAGTCATACAATAAATGAACATCATGCAAAAAACTAACACCTCTCAAGTGATGAACATGCAACAACATTTATTAAACATGAGTAGTCAACTACCTCAAGTTATGGGACTAAGGACCCTACTATCTTTATTAAGTATTTTGGTAATATTTATAAGGAATGGGTCTAAACTAACACCTTTTCTACCACCAAGATATTAGCCAAAACCTTTGATGGTAATGCACTTGAGTGGTACAACCAAATTCCTAGACATTCTATCTCACAAATAGAAGATTTAGTCAATGCTCTAGTGAAAGAATTCCAACATGATGAACTCCTTAAAAATTACCTTAGCCATTTCATTGATGATAAACAACTTCATAATGAATCTGATCATACTTTAATTAAATTATGGAAGTCTCTCATTTATAAAGTATACCATAACATAAATGATGACACTCTTTTAAAACTATTTATCATAGCTCTTAAACCTTCCTTTCAATATAAAATTTAAATCTCTCCTCCTAAAACTTTATAATAAGCCTTAGACTAATAAAAAAGGCAAAAATTTCTTATGACTCAATTTGAAACACCTCAAACAACTACTAAATAATCTTTCCAATCATCTTCTCATAAAATTTATTCATCCAAGCCTCCCTAACCTCAAAATGGAGCATCCAATTCAACCAATTTTAACCCAATCCACCCTCTCTTTAATCTAAAATAACTTAGGATGAAATTTCCACCCTCTAAACCAATGAAATTTTATCCTTTCAAACCTCCTCCAAAATGGTACAATCTTGATACATTTTATTGGTGGCATTCTAATAGAGGTCATTTTCATGAGTCTTGTCATGATCTTCACCAATTTAT
Source organism: Torreya grandis (assembly GCA_037957365.1). Lineage (NCBI taxonomy): Eukaryota > Viridiplantae > Streptophyta > Pinopsida > Cupressales > Taxaceae > Torreya > Torreya grandis. Next base: position 67,461 of record JARHVA010004600.1, read on the forward strand.
TCTTTCTTCCTTACTAGGTCCACATTTAAATGTTGATATTCTCACAAAATAATGTTATCAAAACTATCTTCAAGCTTGTCAAATTAAAATCTTAAGAACCATAATCACATCAACATCAAATACCTAATAATCAGCAATAATCTTCCCATACCTATACCTCACCCACTATTTTTTTTCAAACCATAGTTGATCCTTATTCCTACACCAATAAGGAAATGATAACTAACATGAACAATTTCAAACATATAATTGCATCCATTTAACCCCAACCTCTTAGGTCACATGAACCAAAAGAGTACCTAATTCAAATTTCTACTCCAATGCATATCATACATGGTCCTCCTTTTTATTCTCATACCTCTCCTACACATCATATGTCACATTCAACACCCCTAAAATATAACAAACCAACACATTTACCTATCAACAAATGCACCAACCAACCCAATGAAAATCAGTTTAATAGTTTAATATTACTTCAATTCAACTCACATATTGGGGCATATTATAATTCCAATCCACATGTCCCTTTAGACTTTGGGGTATCTTTTGATGTCCATCCCTACATACACTTATCCTTTGGGGCATCTTGGGATGCCCAGTCTTATTCTAAAATTCATAATAGAAAACGCATTCAGCTTCAAGAAACTTTCCAAGACTTATAGACTTGTATTTCACATACTCATCTTTGATACAAACGTTAGCATATATCTTACTTGTTATTTTTATCTCATGTTTCTTTTTTTCATGCACTTTCTTTCCTTTACTTTAATTTTAATAGAAGTATTGTTTTCCTTTACATTCTTTGATTTTATTACACATTACATTTGGCATTTGTTTTCATTTTTGTCCTCATATATTTCTTTTATTTTTTTATTTTTATGTTATTCTTCACCTTAGTAGCTTTATGATTATTTTTTTTACCTTATTTAGCATTCACCCTTATGGTTTTCTCTTTTTTGAGTTTTAAGTATATGACCATGAATATGACTTGGCCCTCCTCACAATATATCACCTTTTTCTTCTTTTCACATTTTATTATTTCAAATTTAGATTTTTGACACCCTCATGGGTTTCTCTTTTGTGAGTTGTACTATAATACCATAGATAGGACCCAACCCTCCTCATAAAATTACCATCTATTCATTCCTTTTATAATAGAAATATCACTAATTCTTATTATCAACTTTAGCTTTTGCTTATTTTGATAGATGAAATTTGCACAAGAATCTATGTTAGCATGTTTTCCTCCATTTCCATCATTATTATGATAAATAATCACACTTTTCTTTCATTGTATCCATTTTTTCACTTTGTCACATTTTTTTTATGATTTGAAGTAATTAAATTTTTTCTATGTGTCATTCCTCTTGATTTCCCCTTCCTTTCACTCCACATTGGATAAAACAAGGTTGAAATCAAGATAACACTTTTATTTCACCTATATTTATGAGACTCTTAGACCCCATGCTCTTTGAAGTTATCTCTTTTAGAAACCTTGTCCCAAGTATTCAAATGAAAGTCATCTTTAGCACCAATGTTTGGTTTTCCAAATCCATATGAAGGAAAAATAGAAAAATCCATCAAAAAGATTAAAATCTAAATAATTTGAATCAAAAGGAAATGATATACAAAAGTAAACATGAAAATCTCAAAAGTCAAAATAACATCAAAATATGTGATTAAAATCACATCTCCTATCTCTAATTGAAGCTCAAACTCCATACTTAGCCTCACATAGAGTCAAGGTCCTTTGGGGTGTGGTAGGCCAGTAGATTAGATTAGAGGAATTCAAAAAAAATCTATAGTACTACCTAATTTCTCACATAAGTACCCAATTACATGTTGTGGGAGGTAGGTATATTTTAATTTTCATGCATATAGCCTTCATGGGATGATTTATATACTTCATTTAATGATCTAGGACTTGTGTGTCTAAGAGAATTTATTCAGAGTCCTTAAGGTTAAAAGTCCTCTTGTTTTTACAAGCCTAATTTGAGTGTCTTGACTTTGATAAAGAGTTAATCTTAGTTTTTCCTTCATTCTCCCCTCCACCCATTTTATTTCCCCCCTTGATAGGAAAATTGTGATTCCAAATCTATTTTCCATCTTCTTTAAATTCCTTCTTTTTCACCTCTTAAAAACATGCTAGCATTACTTTGTTTTAGTTTCATCTATCCTTAAAGAAAAAAAACATGTTTTATAAACTATTTATTACACCATTACACCATTTATTTACCACACCATCTCATTTTCATACTAGTCATGTCATTAGGTGGTTGTGTTTTATTACATTGTATCTTAGAAAAAATACTAAGTTTGAGTTTTCATCCTTTAGAGCTTTCTGATTTTTATTTCTCCATCATGTTCTTATTTTATTTTTTTGTGGAATTCACTTATCTTACATATGAAATTTGGAATTCTTACATGTTTCTCTTTATTTATGCCTTTTTCATGTTTGTCTCATATATTAAATTACATTTCATTTTTAGTCTTTCATGTTTCTATTTTTGCTTATCTTATATGAGCTTACTTTTCCCTTTCTTACATATCTTTGTTTATATTGTCTTGCATTGATATTTCAATTTTTGTTTATGTTTTACATGCCTCCCAACATGATTTAGTATGTTCTACATTCCTTTTTGTCATTTATACTTTAAATGCTTCCCAACATGATTTAGTATTTTCTACATTCCTTTCTACCATTTATGTTTTACGTGCTTTCCAATATGATTTAATGTTTTTGACACTCATTTTTCATTCATTTACACTCATTTATCATTAATTTTCCATCCTTTTATCATTTATTTGCCTTCAATATTCTAGTCTTGCCTTAATTATCCTGATTTGCCAATTTTTCTTAATACCCTCATATATTTGCCTTAACTCATCTTTCCTACTAATATATGCCTATCCTCCAATTTTTTTCACTTTTTTGATATTTTTTCACTAAATTATAAAGGTTCACCTAGTGTTCTTCACATTTGACACCTTCAGATCTCTTGTAGTTTACTTCTTTAGCTACAACACTAAGGTAAGTAAAGGTATGTGATTTTTAATTCTATCCTTTCCTTTATCTTATTTTTTGCTTATTATACTTTACATAGCATTATAATTTTGTGTTATCATGTTCTATCCTAAAGCAGCATTTTGTGTTGCACTTACATGACACATGATGATATTTGAGTGGGGTATATGTATACACATAATATTTTTAACTTTGATTGATTACTAATACTTTGTATCTTGAAGGAACCTATCGAGTGTCAATCCTCTTAGTGCATGACTTAAGGGGTACATCAGGAAAGGGGTGGGTAGACCATTGGTGCTTCATAAGATTGTTATCCCTTTTACCACTTACCATCTACACACTCATCTCCTAAAAACCATTTACCCTAAGATTATTTTTCTTATCCTTACCCATTCCATTCATTTTCCATCCTTTATCCTCCTTGTTCTTTCCTTGATCTCCTTTCAACTAATTTATTTTATTAGGTCAAATAGGTTGACCCTATATAGTTTTTAGATTTTGATTACCTTATAAGATCAATTGGGTTGACCCTATACTATTTAGGGGTATTTTTCACTTTGAGTTGTGTTAGCTCTTTAACCAACCTAGCTTAGGACCTAGTGATTTATCCCCAAAAAACATATAGGGTTAACTTTATTGACCCCACACAACCAAAATATTTGTAAATATTTAGGGAAAAATCCATATATATATATAAGTTCATTTCTAACCATTTGTAAGAATAGAAGTGAAGAAGAATAAGTGTGAATGAACATCTACTTATTGACCATTATACTTGAAGAATAAAGCTTAGGGTTCCATACTTTCTTTGGAGATATGGATCTTATTTTGTGGATAAGTCTTTTAGATGCATAAATAGGTTGTGTATCCTGGATCTAATTTATTTTTTAATCCTTACATACCAAAACAATCTCTTGCGAAGCACCTTGGTGAAGGGATAGATTGAGGCTCGACAAGTTCATCTTCAAAGGTAAGTATTCTTAAATTTATTTATCCTATTTAAGAGTAGATAGATAATTTAGTTGTGATTCTCTTCCCATGTATTAAAATTTCATATACATTAACATGATTATATGTCGTGTACGCATGTTTAGTTTAGTTTGTTTTATTTCTAACCCTGACTTTGTGACATAAGCTTTAGTCACTACTAGATTAGATTTACTTTTTTGTTTATTAGAATAGAGTGAATATCAAACCTAGGACTCTTTTAGGGTTGTTTCATGATTATGTTAGATTTTAGGCTTTGTAAGCCTTCCTAACATGGTGTATTGTGACAAGTAATACCCTAATCGAGTCTAATGGATCCCCATATTGATCATGCCCCTACTTAACAAATGTATCCCCAATCTGAAGTATAGGTATACTCTATCTTCTTTGATCTAGGATTGATTTATAGACATGATGCATTTTTTTATTGCATACACATATATCTTAATCCATAGTTGGAATAATATCAAAACTCTTTCTTATGTAAGTATATTACAAGTAAGTTGATTACAAAAGAATTAATAACACATCAGATGTCATCTATTTATTTACATGAGAAAGATCACATATCTAGGCATAATTAAACAAAGGAGGACTATTAAGTCTTTAACTATTCTCCTCATCCACTCCTAAGTATATATTATCCATAATAAGGAAGGATCACCACCCAACCTTTTTTTCATCATCAAGTTGCTACTCTAGACAATGCTGGCCTTGAGACTCCCAACTCTGAACATGTTTATATCACTTGGTAAAGAAAGGGTGGATATATAAGTAAGGGTGTCTTATCATAAGTAAATAACCATAAAAAACCTATAGTCTTATTCTTGGTTTTTACCCAAGGAGACTCCCAGTCCTAAATATAAAACAAATAAGCATTCAAATGATCATTCAAGTGAAATTAATAATTCAAAAAAATAAAACTAAAAAGTAATATTTCATAGCATAACAAATCCCATCAAAGCATTGGAGTATTAAGAGGATGTCTCATTCTATTACTTTATATTAATGGTCATAGGAGAGTTAAACAACCTATCACTATAATATCCCCACTGGGATTATTACTAGAATAACATAATTGTTTTTAAAATTAAGTCCATGTTTTCATCATTAGAATTCACCATGATAATATAATTAGTGATCATAAATTAAACATATTGATTGTGTTAACTATTAAATAGGTATGCAATAATTTATCCATTTACTGACCATGATGATAAAATAAGAAAATCAAGTATAAGTTGTTTTACACTTTGAGCTACATATTTCCAAAAAGGTAATTAAATAATTTCAGCCACTACTTATGCAATACTACAGCCACTATTGTTTAATTATAGATGCATAAATATTACATTTTCATCAAGAATATGTCACAATAATAAATACACTACAAGATAAAATGCTCCATGGAGCATGAGTCATAATGAACTTGGTATAATATGGAAATTTCAAGTGTAGTCTCCAATGAAATACTATTGTGTGGTGGGGCGGGGGGGAGAGCATCATTTGATCACTTTTCCACATTAACCATGGACCATTTATCCCTTAAACAATCCCCCAAATAGATAATGGCCCTCCATTCACATATGGGTATATAGTGATATTGTGGTTTCCAAAGAGATAAACTAGTACCTGTATCTTGTATGATATCTAAACATGTTATGTGCCATAAAGAAAATACATTCTAACATGATATCTCACAAACATGTAAATCAAACATATTAAATGACAATGTTTAACTAAACATTACTTTGGATAAATTTTTCAAATAGTTAATGATCTCTAGAATAAGCCAAATTCATACAAACCACTTGATCAGATTACACTCATCTTGTATTGGTTATGCTAAGTAAGCTAGGGAAGTATGTCTCCCCACTTATTTAGTATCAACAATGTGAGATTTGGTTAGTTTAAAACATAACCAATATATTCAATTGGACTAATTCCTATTAGCAAGTATAAAACATGCTAAGTATGTAAATATTCAAATTACATATATTTAGTCCATTAGATATATGCATTGAATCTCAACATAATATTTATTTCAAAAGTAATACATGTAAACAAGTGCAATCCTTTCTAGGACATACCATTCAGGTATAATTATACTTAGTTTACAAGATAATAATTATCAAATGAGCTCAAATATATAACTATCTAAGATATCAATATCTATCTTAATTCATTTCCATAAGCAAAACTTACAAAATAAAACAATCAGTCATAATTTAATTCAGGGCTTAAAATTAGACAATAGTTTAACTTGCATGTTAACCTTTTACACACATTATGAGATGTATGAATTTAATTATGGTATATTATTTCACATATTTTATAACTCATTTAACAAACAAATTATATACCATATATATAATCATACTTATTATACATATAATATATTCTATATATATGTATTAGTCATAATCTTCTTCATACAGGTATAAGCCATATACAAGGTATGAGTACTTAATTTATTTATACAAAAATATTAGATATTTAAAATGATGTATTTAGTATACATGATTGTGCTATTATATATATTTGAGAAATTGATGAAACATTTATAGTGAGTGTAATGTCTCATCAAATTTTCAAATATATCTAATAACACAATCATGTATACTAAATACATCCTTTTATATTATGTATTATTCATCTTATGAATTTGTATATAGACATAGAGTACACACACACACACACACACACACACACACACACACACACACACACACACACACACACACACACACACACACACACACACACACACACACACACACACACACACACACACACACACACACACACATAATGTTTATGATGGCTAATTCACTTATGAATTCCATAGATGTATAAACTCAGTTAATAACTAGTAAATTTATATATAGGACACAACATACTTTAACCAACTAAGCCTTATAACTAAAAACAAATGAATTACTTTAACATATCCAAACCATAATATATTAAATTCCAAAAATATTACTCCACTACTTTATTTTCATTATTATATAAACAAGAAAAAAATAGATAATGAAGTTGACATAGTTATTATAACATATTGTTTCCATTTATTGATAGTTTATGAATCAAAAAATTTTAATTATTATATCTATTTTATCCATATTTAATATGAAATAGAATTTACAAATCCATATAAATCAACTAAATGTCATAATATCCTCTAAGTGGTTAATAAGAACCCTACAAGTTGTATGAAGTTTACACAACATGCATAGTATGCAATAGAAATACACAGGTTACTAATATATTCACAAACAACCCCCAATGTCGATCTTTTTTATGTTTATATCCCATACATATCCATATAAATGTTCAATTACATATTAAATACTCAATACTCAATCATATAAATAATTAGAGTGAAGGTTAATACCTACTCAAAAACACACTTCAATAAGTTGTGGTCTAACTAAGGCCCAACCAAGGGTTTCACATTGTAATCAAATAGAGCATATAAGATCAAAAAATATACCTTGACATGATTCCTTTAATTATATTTGAATTAATAATGGCGTTCATCATTGTACCTTGAATCAAATTACTATACACATATATACTAATTTTAGTATGTACATATATACTTTGGAATTATACATACTTTAGGTTAATAAAGACCTATATGGTATATATACATACCCCTATATATACCCCCATATATTTATTTTATAAAAAATTCTAAACTTTAAACAACCTAATTTCATTCTAATTTTCCACATGGCTTCATATACAAAATTAAATTCACATTACCAGAATTACATATAGATCTAGGTTTTAGGTTTCAATGTATCCTAGGATATAGATTGGGTTCTTAGCCATCCACAAGGCCAAATATTTATCCATTTAAATATCTTAGCAAGTGTAACATCTTAAACCATTTTATGTAATCACACACAAATACTTGTGTTTTAACATCCAAGAATTCAAATGCATTACCATCCTAATAGAGCTTTCATAAATTCATTATTGACCACTAAAATTGAGTTGAGATCCTTCATTTTCTTCCTAATATCCATTTTTATCCAATGTTCTATCCTAAATCTAGTCCCCCTCTTTCCTTTTTATTTTTTTCCTTCTCAACACAACTGCTACTAATTTCTCCCATTTTCCTCGACTAAGAACAAGACCAAAATTATGCATGGTAAGAATATCTCAACATAACAATAGTCTATCAACTCACATAATGACTTATTTGATCAAATTAATATCACTAATATTAATTTAACATAGACTAAAATACCTAATTCACTTAAAAGTTCCATAGTTTTCATAACTATTTTAATCCAATATCTAAATGGTCTTTTGACTTAACATGCCCATGGATAGACTTTACAAATTCCACTTTTAAAATCATTCCTAATGATGTTGATAAATTAAATATATCCAAACAATAAAATCATAACTCACATACTAATGCCAATGTATTTGACCCATTAGTTTAGGTTAGATCATAGGATAGATTTGGGTTTTCATTAGATCATTTTAAGTAAGGATATATTCAAATAGAAATATGACTAGTGTAAAGTTAATAAAAATATTCTAAATATACTTATAAATCAAACAACTATTATAAATATATCAATCATAGTGATATTATAACTACTTATTTGTTTATCAATACTAGTATATATACTATCATAGTCCTCCCAAATGGCACTATCTTTAGAGTATTGGTCCCACAAGACCTTGCACTATGACACTTATCTATTATATAAATGGATTTTGTGAGTGTCAATTACTCTGATTGGTTCTACCATGACCACTTTGGGATCCATAACCTAAAAAGCATTCCAATCTAACACATGTTAATAATCAAATACTTTTAAAGATAAGAACATGTAAGACATTATGAAATAGATCTAGGGCTGGTGGTAATGCAATCCTATATGCCATAGGTTTGACCACTTATAAAAATTTGAAGGGTCCCACATATCTCAGTGAATGTTTCGTTGACTTCACAAATTTACTCAATCTTTTCTAAATCTTAACTCATGAAAACACTTTATCACCTATTGAAAACTACCTAACTATTCTTTTCAGATCATCAAAACTCTTTTATCTATCATTAGCCTTAGTCAATCTCTACTTGATTATTCTAACTTGATCTTCTATTTCTAAAAGAATCTTAGGTCTAAATACTACCCTATATTCGAACCTATCCCTATATTCCAACATGTCCCAACTTATTATTGTTATGCACCTTCTTTCATACAAAACATAAAATGGTACCATATTCAAAGCTAATTGGTATGAGTTATTATAAGTAAACTCAACCAATGGAAGGTACTCCTCCTAATTGTATTTCTAATCCATGAAATAAATATGAGGGAGATCTTATAACACCTAATTAAGTCATTTAGTTTGGATATTAGTCTATGGGTGATATACAATTCTAAAGTTTAATTATGTACCTAAAGCTAAATTCAGAGTCAACCAAAACCTATAAGTCATCCTTAGATCATGATCCAAAATAATTTTTTTTTTAAAAATCGATGCAAGTTATACACTTTCTTTATAAATAACTACATAAAATTATGTTCATCATTTGTAAAATTACCTAGTATAAAATGATCTACCTTGGTTAGTTTATCAACTACTACCAAGATCATGTCATGCATGTTCCATAATAATGGTAAATCTTGGAAAAAGTTCATACTGATCACCTACCACTTCTATTCTGATATGTCATGTCAATATAATAATATATCTAAATGTACATATTCAGCTTTAACATGCTAACATTACAAACAATGAGAGACAAAGTCTATTGCATCTTTCTTGATTCCTTTTCAGAAATAAAATGGTCTAAGCTCTACCATGAGCTTATTTACTCTTGGATGTCTTGAATATGGGGCATTATGTACCTATTTTAGAATGTGCTCATCAGATTATCTCTATCTAGTAAATACATCCTTCCATTGTATTGCAAAATACCATCATCTCTATTTTCAATCCTTTATACTTAGGATTTAGAGCATTCTCAAACAACACTTTCCTAACCTGATTATAGAATTCATCTCTTAGAGATAATTCAATCAGTTGATTCTTGAAAGTACTTTGGATAGTAGGCATGGTTACTATGTACCTCTTATGACTTAGGGCATTAACTACTCTATTTTCCTTACCTTTGATATAGTTTATATCAAAATCATAATCAGATAACAAATGTAACTAGTGTCTTTGATAAGCATTTAGGTTTGGTTGGGTGAAGATGTACTTGAGTTACAAGTTGTTATTTTTGAGATCAAATGGTTTTCCCAAAAAATAATGCCTCCAATTTTACAAAGCATGCACAATTTATAAAAAAATATAGGTCATGAGTGGATTAATTCACCTCATAAGGATTTAGTTTTATTTATTCATAGGCTACCAATACACCATCCTACATAAGAAATCCTCCAATTCCACCCCAAACACATCTATGATCACTAATAATTGATCATTGGGATTGAGAACTCTTAGCACTGGTGCAAAATTAAACCTATTTTTAAGTTCATGAAAAGACACTTCACACTTATCTAACCATATAAAATAATGATTATTCCATTGTAGAGAGGTAATCTAATTAGCTATCTTAGAAAATTTTGGAACACATTTATTGTAATAGTTCACTAATCCCATGAAACCTCATAGACATTCTTTTGTACCATCCACTCCATAATGGCTATTATCTTTGATAGATCTACTAAAATACCATCCTTAGAGATAATATGTCCCAAATATTTCACTTTATTTTAGAAAAATGCACACTTAGATAACTTTCCATACAACTTGTGCTTTTGTAAACATTGCGAAACTAGTTCTAGATGTTGAAGATGTTCTTCTTCATATTTAGAATATATAATAATTTCATCTAGAAAGACCAAAACAAAGTGACCTAGAAAATATCTAAACACACTATTCATGACATTCATAAATGATGTTGGATTATTTTTCAGCCCAAATGGTAACACTGTGAACCCATAGTTCCCATATCAAGTTCTAAAATTTATTTTCTAAATATAGTCATCCCTTATCCTTAGTTGATGATATCTTACTCTAAGCCTAATCTTAGAAAAGACCATTGCTTATCGCATCTGATCAAAAAGATCATCTATACAAAGTAGAGGATATCTATTTTTTATAGTCACCTTATTCAATATAATGTAATTAATACAAAGGCAAAGAGTACCATATTTATTCTTTACAAAGACAACTAGTGTACCCCATGGTGACACACTTCATCTAATCAACCCTTGTGATAATGAATCCTAGAGTTAAGCCTTTAATTAACCAATTTAGTTGTTTTTATCATGTATGATGCCTTAGACTATGGTTTTGATCCAGATATGATATCTATTGAGAAATCAAACTCATGTTTGAGAGGTAATCATATAAATTCCTCTGGAAACACATCATGAAAATTCCTAAGAAAATGATATTCTTCAAGGGATATTTCCTTATATTCTTGCATTTCATTTATCTTGACAATAAATTCTTTGCACCCTTTTCTTTGAGCCTTCTTTAGTTGCATTGGAAAAATATAACTAAGCCTCAACTCACTTTTCTCACCCTAAATTTGTATCTAATTTCCAAAATCAACTTGATACACAACCTTATTTAGGTAGTAGTCAACCTTGGCTTTATTCTTTGCAATACAATTGACTCCTAGGATCACATCATATGACCCTAGTAGTGTTGCATAAAGATCTAATACTATTATGAATTTTGGAAACCTAATCTTAGATTCAACTAAATACTTGTCAACTTTGACCTTTAACTCATTCCCATATTTTATAGACCATACATTTTCCATTAATCTAGCTTTTTTAGATAACTTATTAAGTATTATATGAGTAATAAAACATTCTATATCCCCTATATCAATTAAAATAGAAATTGTATGTTAAAAAAATACATGATAATTCTATGGGTGAAGCTTAGAATTCAACTTGCCAATTATCAACTGCTACATGTATACATTGTTAAAATGTTCCCTAATGTGTATCAAAACCTTTGTTCTTCAACTAATCCTAGGTACGCTCATGAGAAAAATGGTCACCTACATAAATGAAATGACCTATAGGTGGTTGTTTTCTATCAGACTATTCATTTCCTTTAAAAATACCTTTAAAACCATTGCCTAATTTCATCTTACTTGAACCACTATTGAATCTAGCATTTTGACTCTTGAACTAACTCTTAGAGTCTCCACTCCTCTCTTTCTAGTTCTTCTTTTTTAAAGTTGGTTTAGAACTTCCAATATTTTTCTTGAACTTATCTCTAACTTGAGCAAGATATTTAAACTTTTTTTCCTTCTTGAGTGCTTTCTCGAAGACCTAGTCCCTAATAGATGGCCTATGCATGTCCACCTCTCCATCAATCTAGGGTTTTAATCCCATGATAAACTTTCTAATTTTGAATCTCTCATTTCCCTGATATTGAATTACATACTTCAAAAGTTTGGTGAACTTCTCCTAGTATTCATTCATTGTTAGGTCTCCTTACTTAATATTCTAAAAATCTATAAAATTTTATTCAAAGTATAATTTTGGAATCCATCATGATCTACATAATGTCACAAAATACTCCATGTGGTGGTGGTAGTAGAGTTAAGATTCATTTCCAAATTTTTGTTGGTCCACCACGTAGTTGCTTCACCAACCAACTAGTAAGCTTCCCAAATTGATTTAGTGAATTTAGATTAATTTTTAGTCTCAAAATACTTTTCTATCTTCGTCATCCGTGCTTCATCTCTATCTCCCAAAATGGTTTTATCAAACTTAGGTTGATTCACCTTTTTCTTATCTCTAACCAATTTTGTAGCTACATGAGCTCTCACATCTTAATGAACATCTTCATCCCTCTACTCTTGAGGAATTTCTTTCTCAATAGGATTCTCTTCAAGATCATCTTGATGGTCTTCCTCTTCATGTCCATGAACCTCTTATTCCAAGGCTAAAATTTGATCCCTATTTTAGTAATGTCTATGAGAATTTGATCAAAATTTGTTATTTGCTCAATGGTAAATTGATTAGGATCAAATGGAGGGTTATTATCATTGACATTTAAAGGATCCTCACAAAATTATATTACTCATACCATTATCATTTCTAGTAAACAAAAAGATAAGAAAGAATTAGTGGATTCATTAAGTCATAGAGTTCAAGCTGTAGCTTTGATATCGCAATGTAACATCCCCATTGGGATTGTTACCAAAATAATGCAATTTTTTTAATCAATTCCATGTATTCATCATTATAATTAATCATGATAATAAAATTAGTGATCTTAAATTAAACATATTGCTTATTTTAACTATTAAAATGGTATGTAAAAATTTATCTAGTTACTGATCATGAAGATAAAATAAGCAAATCAAGTAAAAGTTGACTTACACTTTGAACTACATAATTTATAAAAAGGTAATTACATAATTTTATCCAGTAATAATGCAATACTATATCCACTAATTTTTAAGTATAGATGCATAAATATTACATTTTCATCAAGAATATGTTACAATAATAAATACAATACAAGATACAAGTCTTCATAGAGCATGAATCATAATGGACTTAGTATCTTATGGTAATCTCAAGTGCAGTATCCAAATAAATACTAATTTGGGGAGAGAGAGCATTATCTAGATTATTTTCTACACCAAACATGGACCATTTATCCCCCACATAAACCCCAAACTAGGGAGTGGTCCTTCCTTCATGGATGGGTAGATAGTGATGGTGCATGAATCCAAAGAGACAAGCTAGTAGTTGTGTACTATAATATATCTAAACATGTAATGTAATATAAAGAAAATATGTTCTAACATGATATATTAAAATCATGTAAACCAAACATATGAAATGATAATGTTTAACTAAACATTACTTTGGCTAAAGTTTTTAAATAATTAATGATCTCTAAGATCAATCAAATTCATACACACCACTTGATTAGATTACCCTCATCTTACATTTGTGATGCTAAGTAATCTATGGAAGTCCATCTCCATACTTATTTAGTACCATCAATGTGATATTTGGTTAATTTAAAACATAACCAAAAAATTTCAGATGAATTACTTCCTATCAAAAATCATAAAACAAGCTAAGTATGTAAATAATAAAAGTACATACATTTTGTCTATCAAACATATGCAATGAATCTCAACATAATATTTATTTAAAAAATAATACACGTAAACAAGTACAATCCTTTATAGGACATACCATCTAGGTATAATTATACTTAGTTTACAAGATACTAATTATCAAAGTAACTCAAATATAAAACTATCCAAAATATCAATATCTATCTCAGTTCATTTTGATATTCAAAAATTACAAAATAAAACAATCATTCATAATTTAATTTAAGGCTCAGAATTAAACAATAATTCAACTTACATGTTAACCTTTTACACATATAATGAGTTGTATGCATTTAATTATGGTATACTATTTCATGGACTTTATAACTTGTTTAATAAAAAAATTATATACCATATTTACAAGCATACTTCTTATACATATAATATACGTTATATATGTATTAGTAAGTAATCTTCCTCATATAGGTATATTCCATATACAAGTATGAGTACTTAATTGATTTATACAAATATATTTCATATATATATATATATATATATATATAAATCAATTAAGTACTCATACTTGTATATGGAATATACCTATATGAGGAAGATTACTTACTAATACATATATAACGTATATTATATGTATAAGAAGTATGCTTGTAAATATGGTATATAATTTTTTTATTAAACAAGTTATAAAGTCCATGAAATAGTATACCATAATTAAATGCATACAACTCATTATATGTGTAAAAGGTTAAAATGTAAGTTGAATTATTGTTTAATTCTGAGCCTTAAATTAAATTATGAATGATTGCTTTATTTTGTAATTTTTGAATATCAAAATGAATTGAGATAGATATTGATATTTTAGATAGTTTTATATTTGAGTTACTTTGATTATATATATATATATATATATATATATGTATATATATATATATGTATATATATATATATATGTATATATATATATATATATGTGTGTGTGTGTGTGTGTGTGTGTGTGTGTGTGTGTGTGTGTGTGTGTGTGTGTGTGTGTGTGTCTGTGTGTGTGTGTGTGTGTGTATATATATATATATATATATATATATATATATATATATATATATATATATATATATGAAATATATTTGTATAAATCAATTAAGTACTCATACTTCTATATGGATTATACCTATATGAGGAAGATTATATATGTGTGTGTGTGTGTGTGTGTGTGTGTACTCACTATAAATGTCTCATTAATTTTTCAAATATATCTAATAGCATATTCATGTAGAATAAATACATCCTTTTATATTATGTATTCTTCATATTATAAATTTGTATATAGATATAGATTATATATTTATTATGGTTGTGATGGCTTGTTAAATTATGAATTCTATATATGTATAAACTCAATCAATAACCAGTAAAGTTATATATAGGAAATGACTTGCTTCAACCGACTTAGCATTCTAACTACAAACAAATGAATTAATTTAACATATCCAAACCATAATTTATTAAATTACAAAAATATTAATCCATTAATTTATTTTCATGATTATATAAACAATAAACAAATGGCTCATGAAGTTGACAAAGTCATTATAATGTATTATTTCCCTTTATTTATAGTTTATGAATAAACAACTTTCAATTATTATATATATTCTATCCATATTTAATATGCAATAGAATTTTCATATCCATATAAATAAATTAAATGTCATAATATCCTCTAAATGGTTATAAGATCCATACAAATTATATGAATTTTATATAGCATGTATAGTATGAAACCAAATACAATTTTATTTATATGATTTTATTAGGAATAAATACACAGGTTACTAATATATTCACAGACAACTCCCAATGTCCATTTATTTTATGTTCATATCCCATACTCAACAATATAAATGTTTTCTTATATATTAATTAATCAATACTCAATCATATAAAAAAATAGAGCAAAGGTTTATTCCTACTCAAAAACATGCTTCAATAAGCCATGGTCTAGCTAAGTCTTACCCAATGGTATCACATTGTAAACAAACATAGTATATAAGATCAAACGATATACCTTGATATGTTTCCTTTAATTAGATTCGAAACCCTAATGACATTCATATTGTACCTAAAATAAAATTATTATACACATATATACTAACTCTAGTATGTACATATATACTTTGGTATGTCTATATAATATAGATCAATAAAGACCTATAGGGTATATATACATACCCCTATATATTCCCCATACATTTATCTTAGACAAAATTCTAAGTTTTAAACAACCCAATTTCATTTTAATTTACCTCACAGTCTCATACATAGAATTGAATTCACATTACCAAAATAAATTAGTTACACTTGCTAAAATATTTAAATGGATAAATATTGGGTTCTATGGACGTCCAAGCCATCCATAGAACCTAATCTTTATCCTATAAATCTTTTATCAAGTGTAAATTCTTAAACCCTTTTATGTAATCACACACAAATACTTGTGTTTTAACATCCAAGAATTCAAATGCATTACCAACATATAGAGATTCCACAAATTTGCTCTTGCCCACTAAAATTAATTAGAGATCCTTCCTTTTCTTCCTTCTATCCACTATTCTCCAAGTTTTTATCTTGAATCTCATTCCCCTCTTTCATTTTTATTTAATTACTTCTCAACCTAATTGCCATTAATTTTTCCCATTTTCTTCGATCGAGAACAAGACTAGAATTATGCATGGAGAGAATATATCAATAGAACAATAATATGTCACCTTGCATATTGACTTATTTGATCAAAATGATATGGTTAATCTCAAGTTAACATATACCAAAATCCCTAAGTTACTCAAAAGTTCCATATTTTTCATCATTATTTTAATCCAAAATTTGCATGGTCTTTTGACTTAACATGCCCATGGATAGAATTTACAAATTCCACTAGTAAAATCATTGCTAATGATATCAATAAATAAAGTATATGCAAACAATAAAACCAGAAATCATATTCTAATGCCAATGTATTCAACCCATTAGTTTAGGTTAGATCATATGATTGCTTTAGGTTATCATTGGATCATTTTAAGCAAGGATAACTTCAAATACCAAAATGACTAATGTAAAGTTGATAACAAGAATTGGAATGTAAATATAAATAAAACAACTATTATAACAATATCATGAAAAATGATATTATAAATACTTAGATGTTTGTCAATATTATTATATAGCCTATCTCAAATGTCTTTTAGATATCCTTTTATACTCAAAGGCATTAAGCCAAAATAATGATATTTCTTGAATATCATAATAAGTAACTAATATATTAAGACATAAAAAGACATTCTGGTTAGTCTATAAGCAATAGTAATTAAATACAAACATTTTTATTTACTTAGACATTATAACAATATCATCACAATAATGAGCATAATAACAAGCCCTGATTGTAAAAAACATTATGCACTAAATATATATACAACATCCATAATACAATCACTCAAAATTTGATCCTCATAAACATTAAACTTGAACTAGATCAAAACTAACACACATAATCAATCATATAAATATAGATTACACAAAAGAAATATTATAGCTAACAATTAAAATAATGCATATAAAGAAGATAAACTATTATGGTGTGTACATGGGTTTCTAATTGTTCCTCTATCATCCCCCAACATCTCAATTTATTCCATCCTCTATGATGATTATCTCCCTCCATCATGCTCTAAGGGATGGATCTTTCCTGCATCAAACTCATGACAAGGTAGTTATCCCATTATATATATATATATATATATATATATATATATATATATAATATTATTGTAACTTAATCAACATGATCATAATGTAAAGTATATAGAAATATAGCTAATTCATAGTAGATTAATCATGTAATCTAAGAAAAATACAACTTCCCATAATAACATATGACTTTAGCTTAATTAAATAATATTTAATTAGTTAAATAACCAAATAATCCATGAATAATTAGGTAGATCAGTTTAGAGATAAATTGGGATGTGACAAGCACTATGATCATCATAGGTGGACTTTGATGAACTACCATCATGACATTCATGAGACGGTCAAACAAACTAATACCATACCTAGCATAGGAAGACTTTGACTTGCTACCATCATTTCACCAAAACTAAGGGAGTTCAACTCCTACATATAGTCATTCTATAATTAGCTAACCACCAACTAGTTTCCAACCGATGCCTCATTAAAGCACATTATTTTTGATGTTTAATTAAGGTGAATAGTGGCTCTTATACACTTTTGTGGTTGATTCACTAACTTATTTACCTTCTTTCCCACTGGACTCAAGTTTAAGGCAATCAGTGGAATATATGTTAGTCAACCACTAGACAATTTAGAAATTGGCTATAAGATCTAAAGTCTAGGAAAAAACCAATTTCACCAACTAGCCTTAAATTTTAGTTGCCTAATCAAACACTACATCATCAAATATGGTATACTAAGTAACTAATTACTTAACATGAGTCTAAAAAGGGTTTAAAGGTAAAAATATTTTTTGATAAAACCATGCTTATCTTAGTCTTTTCTATTCAATGGAACTTTTCTTATTCCTACACACTCTATGCACACATCAAATTAATCTAACTTAATATCCAAATATAAAAAAAATTAATCAAACAAAGCAATTCTAATCAATTAACCATAGCAAATCATTCATGAAATATAAACATATATGTAGGTAATTTCATATGATTCAATACATAAGTATTTTTCATTCATAACATTTGAAGTAATGATTAAACATGATTTAAGTCAATATATCTCATAAACATAATCATAGTTCATAAAGCAACATTTGTATGAAGGAAACATAAGCATCACACTTTCATAAGTAAGCAATCGAAACCATGATTGATAATAGGTCTTTATCATGTTTCATGACACATGAAATCCTTTATAAAAATATTTAAATACCTCATCTAGACATTAATTAATAACATAATTTACTACTTATAACATATAAATCATAATTTCATAGTCATTTGTCATAGATAACCACTATACGAAACATGTCCTTATAGATCTAAAAATAAGATTGCATTGCATTGGATAAAATAATTTACTAGAAAATACATAGAGATGAATCTATATAATGTTTTTCAATATAGTTTATTTTAGTTAAAAATTATGATTGAGATATATAAAGTTGTTCTATATATTTTGATGACAGAAAATAAAAATAAAACTTGATCAAACTATTCGATATAGTTTATTTCATAGGTGAAATCATTGGTTAGATTCATGTCATGTTAACCATAATGTATGTAATGAGATATGATTGACATAAAACTATCCTATCCAAATATTTGGACTCAAATAAGGTAAATCAAATAGATCCCATGATACATAAATTGGGATATGAATAATGGATACACTAAACTTATCAAGAGGAACACCTATAACAATATGTTAAGAGAAAGGATACCAAATCCTTCAGGAAATCAACATAATGCAGCAACCTTAACTAGGTCTATAATTATAAAGTAATAAAATATAAAAATCAAGAAATGTAAGGGGATGGGTTAGAAACATATTTAAAATTGTCAGGGAGCCATGGCAGGCAAATTGGGGCATGGGCTACCTAATGTATAAAAATAAAAAGCTTGAATAATCTTATGGCCACCCTAAGTTTAAGTGTAGAGATAATTCAAACAAGGAGACATACATTAATTAACTAAGTAATTATGCAACTTTTATCTATGAAAAATAAATAGTTAGAGTTATAAAATACTTACCATGAACAAGACTTATCGAGACACAATCTCTCCATTGGCCAATGGTGCTTTGAAATAGATTATTGTGGTTATAAGGATCTCAATGGTTTAATAAAGCTATGGGATAAAAATATATCTATTTTATCAAATTTAGGATTTTTTTAAAACCTTAAATGACAACACTACTATGAAAAATTAGGAAAATAGTATAATAATAATAATAATAGAATTCATTGATTTGTAACTAAAGTATTATGTAAATTTACTAAAAATAGTAAAGTGTAAATGATAAAACATGACTTGGGTAGAAATTATATCTATGAGATAAATAATATTATTGCATCACTCATGTCACTTATAGTTAGTAAATTAGTTTTTTTGGCTTCTCTGTATCTTTTCCTATGGAGCTTGTATCTGGTGTAGGAGCTTACAATCACTTATAGATAACCAATTTATGACTAATTTTCCTTCAAAATACTATCTCCTTTATAAGTTAATACCAATGTAAATCAATGGTTTAAAAATGTGTCAATGGTTAAAGTTGGGTGACCTCAACATCCCATGTGTTGAATGCTACCTACATACCAATACTTTGAAGAGGAATCAAACTTCATGTGGCTCTCCCATACTACTATGGTTTCTAAATAACTGATGAAATATGATATATTTTGGTGTAATATTGATGTTATTAAGTGTATTAACAATGACTTGTGACCTATAAAATGTATTTATATTTTAACTTTGGGATACTAGGTCTATATACAATATAAATTGGGATAAATATGTACTTTACTCTCAATGTACAATTATGATTCTAGAGATTTTTGAGGTGGAATCCTCCTATATACAAAATGGTTTAAAAAGTGTTCATATAATCATATATGTGAAATTAATTTGAATTGGGATCATTAAGGACATAGGTCAACCTTACTATAGCTTTTTAATTTACAAATTAGTCATTATTTAGTGAGAATATAGGAGAGGGGGTAAAGACACTAGAGTAGTGTGATTTAGTCCCATAGGGAGCTCTTATCCAATAGGCGATTTTATCATGATAAGAGTTAGGTAAGGCATACAAGGTGTCTAAGGATAATAATAATAGGTATTAGTACATTTAGGGGTCGTTTATCATCTTGGAGGAGTGTGCAAGGTGGTTGAAAGTGATCAAAAGGGGACCTAAGATAAGTTTAGAGTTAAGTGTTTAAAAGAGGGGTCATAAGTGCATGATTTTATCATAAATTTTAATTTATGTCTACATTTTCCCCTATTTTATACTAGTAATGTAGTAAAATAATAATTACTAGAGTAAAAATAAAAATAGTGCTTACCTAAACTTATATGTGAAGAGGAGTCCTAGATGTACACCACAACATTGAACTATGCTCCATGCAAATAATTTCAATGAAACATATGTAATATCAGTCCTTACTCAAGATTAATATAAAAAATTTAAATACAATGAACTAGAGATTAATAATTACTAAATATGTCTAATTGGGTATGTGAACCATTGTGCTTTTATGGTGCAAAAAGTTGGTAACTATAGTAGGTTTTATACTTGTAGTTTCATTAATGTTGAATAATTTGGATTGGACTGCCCTAATACTCACTGATAAGTGGGTGTGATTAATAAATCAATGTGTTATTGACTCCATCATTTCCTACCCAAAGTAGTAAAATAATTTAGAATCCCTATATGAATCCCAATAGATATTTTTGATGCAAAACCTAGTGTAAATACTAGTGAAAATAGCGAACCAACCACTACAAATGGAATAAGGATCAATTCTACCAAAAAAATAGTAAACATACTAAGTATAATATGGGTATGGTGTATACAACATGTAAAATGACATGAATTTTCCTTCCATCTGTAATATTGGTACAAACATTGAGAAATGAGAATAACAATCTGTTGTACACATGCCTCCAGCTGATATATGGTGCATATAGATTTTAGGACTGAGTAAATCAACTATGATTATTATTAAAACCTATGTTCTAACTTGGAATGAAATTTCACACATTATTTACCCCAAATTGAGAAAATATAATACAAATTGAGTAAATCTAGGTAATTTTAAAAATTGAGACTGTGAAATTACTAAGTACTATTTTGAGTAAACTAAGGTTTCAAGAAATTACGAAAATATCTATTTTTAGGCATTTGGACAAAAAAATTTGGAAGGACACTACAATAGTTCTCTCTTGTCCAATGTGGTCTCCTTTCCAAAGTGATTTTTTATGTATTTTTTGAGTATGAGACTATGCCAGTTATGTTATCTCTATTAAATCATGTATGTGTACTAATCTGGGAAGTTTAGTCTCTAACACAAACCTCTATGAATACCCACTCTTTTTCGGTGAGTTTTTTATCCTTCATAATAACTTAACTAAAAAAAATCTATGTAGTAGGTTATTGTGATGTAAAATGTAAATATAATTAATATTGACAACATGAAAAATCATGGTATCATTGTGCATGTAAACTTAGCAAAGTAATAACATAATATGCATGTGGAAATAATCATTCATAGTAAGTGTGTATAGATAGATGTGATAATGAAGCATTCAAATAATTTATCATCTCATTAAATAATGTTGATTATAACTACTTAGGGAGGAATGCATGATATTCATCATAGCATTAGAAGGATTGGCTAGTGTATGATGCCCATCATTCCATAAAATGTATGAGTAAAGAATCAAGAAAGATGTCATGGCCATGATGCACACAATCAAAGTGTATACACTTAAAACAAAAATAACACAATGGAAGGCCAAGGGGCCAATATAAGGGACATGATCAAATGTCACTCACTTGAATATAAATCATATACAAAGGTATTTTCAAATTTCCTTACATGTATATAAATAAAAAAAATGAGGCTTATAGCCACATATAAGGGCATCAAAATTTAAACATATGAATAGAAGACACATATAGATACATGTTCAAATGTCTGCACATGCTTAAATTCAAATATGTGGAGGCTTAAAGCCACTTAAAAAAGGCATATTCAAATATACTCAAATAGAATAGAGAATTCATACAATATGTGTATATATATAGATTAATGTATAGAGAATGCATCAATATGTAATTTTGATCAATAAAAGTTAAGTTTTAACCTAATTTTATTTAATAAATAGGATAAATAATAGTAAATCATGATGTTAGTGAATGAGAAATATGGAAAGGTATAATTATATTTAATGAGTTTAGTTGTGAGTAAGATGATGTGGGAAAAGAAGGATAAAAAATGTGTGTGCCATGATCCTAGTAAGCTAACTAATGAATATACATGTTGTAAAAACCATATGTGTAGTATAAAACTAAGTGTGACAATATGATCTCACTAGAACAATAGTAGTGTGAGGGACACTAGATTAGATTTCTATTTTCCTCCAAAGTGATCATGTTTGAATACATATTTTGAGTATGTAATAATGAAAGTGACTAAAATTGAGTCTAGGGATGATATGTTGTGTAATTTTAAATCACTCATGTACCTTGTGAAGCATGTATGATATATAAATAGCTAAAACATTTATATAATCTTATTCAAAACTAAACTGATGTATGAAAATATATATATAAGTATGCCTAGGTCTTGGTTTTAGTATTTTTTAAAATATTTTACTTTTTTTATATTTTTTTCATATATATGTAAAGAGTATTTATAAGAAGTGTTTTTTAAATTATATGATTTTTTAAATATATAAATGCCATATATGAATATTATTCATTGGAGTTTTTACTATTTACCATCGAGTGAATCTAAAAGATAGAATTTTGGGTTGAGATTTTTGGTAATCGCATATGGTCCAAGATAGTTTGGCTTGAATTTTCCTTTTGTTTCCTCTTTTTCATCAACATTCCTCAAATTATTTGTTTTGGACCCACTTTTTTTAATCTTTTTAAATGTATTTATAATATATTTAGAGATGCTTGGCTTCTTGTATGTGTATGGACTAGTTCTAGCTCATGTAAGTGTTTTTATCTATATTATTCATTTATGAATAGTATTTTTATAGATACAGATAAATATAGGATATATAATTCAAGTATAAGAACTACCTTATTTCCATAAACCAATGACTACAAAGTAGCCCCTTATGGGTGTATGGATGTTGGTACGATATGAACATAGTGCATAGATTGATTGATTATTCTAATCATTACCAAATTTAGTAACTATTTTTATCAAAGTATTATTTATAATTGTATTCTTATATTTTTCCTTTCCATTACAATATGGGTAATGTTACATCCTGGTTTCTCACCAAGAAAAACTGTTAGATTTTTTTTAGATATTTATAATTGACAAAATTAGATTTGGATATTGGTAAATAAGATTGAGATAGATGTTATTATGGGATAGTATAAATATTGCTTAGATAAATGATGGTACATGATCGATTTTATATGAGTTAACTATATTATATGCATTTATATTTTGAATGTATTGACACTTTGTTTCAGTTGTATTTATGCTATATGATTGTCATGACTGCTATGGCATAACTACCATCATTTTATGAGTTGGACATAAGAAAACTCATCCCTCAGAGCATGTCAAATGGAGAGAATCATTGGAGAGGGTGACATAGATCAAGATGTTGAAGGTTGATAGAGAAACTAACTGATACCCTACACACACCAAAGATAGCTAGCACATGTTAGACACATTGTGGAATGATTAGCTTAGTATGTTTTGGGTTCTACTTGCATTTAGATAGTATTTTAAACTATGGTTTATAGCATGATTATTGTTTATATGGAATACATCATTTATGTAGTATGTATATGTCCATTAAATATTGTTAAAACATGATTTATTTAATTATATTAATACAGGTTATTAATTAAGAGATGTACATTTAAAACCATCATGACATCTAGAGATGTTAATGTACTTAGTAAATATTCTAATTACTGTAATTAGACTAAAAATAATAAAATAAAATAAATTCCAATTAGGAGGAAAAAGTAAAAAATAAATAAATAAATAAATAAAAATAAAAAAGATCTAAATTTAATAAAATAAAAGAAGAGGAAAAAAATAAAGATAAAGATAAAAACAAAAAGTTGGAAGAGGAATTCAGCATCTATATTTTTATTTAAGAGGAAGAATGGAAGAGAATTTACAGAGTGTATGCATTGGAGGATGAGAAGAGAAGAGAAAGAGTAGAAAAAAATAAGGCACAAAACTCTCAGGTAGGTGAATCTGCACAAATTTGTATGTAATATTAAATTTGACTACATGATATTTGGTTATGAGTAAATTGTTTATAAACTTTTATGAGATAATAATAAGTTTTTATTATTTTGTTTCAATGATTTCCTTAAAATCACCATGCACCCTTCTCTTTAAATGTAGGATTTAAGGAATCAATTATTTAGGTAAATAGAATTAGATAATAGGGTGAGCACCTATGTAGGAATTATCAACTAAGCAGGAAAAGATTGAAATTTCTCCTTATTCTATACTCATTATGGAACACTAAATATCTAAAAAGTAACACAAAAAAAAATATGTTAGAGTGCATGAAATATAATTATGAGGTCTTAATAGAAGCATTGCATATTAAATTATCTAATTGAATCGACCCAAAATATTTAACTAGCAACATGCTTTTGAATAACGTCAATAAGTAACTATAATCTCTAAATTTTAAATTAAATTACTGATTATTTTATCATAAAATATCTAATATAAATTATTAATTAAGTGAACACTTCCCTATAATAATTTATTAACCACTAACTATTTTATATAAATCATTATTGGTAATTAGGAAAAGTAGGGCTTTAAATCAAATTTTGAATATATTGTTGTGTTTCACCTAGCTTTATATCAGAACCTTTGAGTATCATAATTTAAATATTAAGTTAATGGAAAATCATTGAAGTCTACCAATGAATTAATTAGTTGAAATGTTGAGTCGTAAAGCATATAGTGTCAGGTTGGTTGAAACATCATAGTATATAGTTGAAGATGTCCAGCTATTAAAATGAAATGCTAGGATGTATTTTGTAAAATGTTAGGCTATAAAATGAAAATGCCTATCCCAAAAATGTGACACCAAGACAAATACAAAAAATGAAGCACTGGGTATATAGGTTGAGTCTTAGTTTTGGAAATATTTTCTTTAATAAATCCCAAGACTCTAAATAGACTACCAAACATTTAAAAATATAACACATAGCTTCTATTAAACAAGTTGTTATAATTCTAAGAATTACTAACTAGATTACAGTTACTATATTTAAATAAAATCTTAGAGGGCTTGATGTCTATGATTGTGTAAGCTCTCATAAAACTGTAAGAAAGTATTTTGAAATAGATCTATTGCAGAATTAACATGAAAGAATATTTGGTATGCATATATATAGTTTAATTTAGGGTATTCTTCCCATTTTATAATTATTATAAAATGATTTTCTTGTAATACACGTTATTTTGTATAACAATTTACAAGTTGAAATAATTTGGGTAAAGTGATATGCATGTTTTATGTGAGATAATAATCTTGTTATACAATATGCAGTGAACCAAAGTGGTAAATATCATAAGTCATTATATTTTGGGCATCATTAGTTTTAACAAGCCATTTTTTTCACATATAAACATTGTTAATATAACAAGTTACTATTTCTATAATATGGAAAATCCATTAAAATATAAGTACAAACTTCTACAATGAATATACATATTATAATATATGCATAGTGTTCTTTAATGAATGTATCTTATTATATAGATCTATAGGGAATGTAAGAGATTAATGTATGTCATTAGTTTTTAATGGCCCTATTTAATATTATTTTAATACCTTAATTAAATAAGGACCTCATAAACTTCCTTAAGAGAATATTAATATATGTATAACATATTTATATGCATAGATTTGTATATTTTTATAATTATAAATGCTCAGGTGAACCATTAAACCATATTTAAGAAATTAATTTACATGTAAATACATGAATTCAAGCCTCTATGTGTACATAAAATTCTAATTATAATTATTCTATGATCTATGGAAATGGAATTTTAATGGAATTATAAAAGGCATATTATCTTGTTTAGAATAGTATGTCAATAAAGTTAATATTGACCTAATTTTATTATGAGTTTTGAAAAGGCTAATGAGATCACTTATACTATTGAATGAAATTGTTCTAAATGATGATCAATGTATCCAAGGGTTAGGGGTAAATTTATTGAGTTATGTGTTCATGACTACTTACATAATTAAAGTTCTAGGGTGGACTACTTAGCTATTATTCTTGGGTGAAATATTAGCTAGAAAAATGAAAGGAATGATTTAGTTGTTCAGCAAATGATTGTTTATCAACCCCAAATATAAAATAGTTATAAAACTAGATATCTTATGTTTTCAAAAAAAATAATGTTCTAGGTTATTATTGTAATGAGTGTGATATTTGTGTTTAAAAATACTTCATGTTTTGATTACTATGCCTAATAGTTATGATTAGAACACTAAGCCATGGTTTAGAAGTGGTATAGAATTAGAATACCTTCAAGTGGAGAACATTAAGATGTGCAAGTACTTATATCTAGAGATTTTATTGGTAGCTCTCAAGATGATTAGAATTAGTCATTAAATTACATAAGAATCAAGAAGCTATAACCCTTGTATTAGTCTCCTAAATCAAATGAGCCAATAGGATAATGGGTTTATCTGAATCACTAATAATAGTATGAATGATTGATATTTATGTGTATTTAGTAGGGGATACTTGTGTGCATTACATACTAAAGTTAGGTTATTGTAAATGTTTTGTTATACTTAAGTAGAGTAGTGCATCATGGTGTATGTTGCCTGGTATAAAGTATACCCAGGTGATGTAATTGGTTATTGTTTACTTTTTATTATCTACATGAGTCAATTGAGTCTTGAAAATCATATTTTTGGAGTATGTATTGATATTTAGTTGGGAACCTATGATATTATGGGATATCATAGGGTACTATAGTGGAAAATTATGTTGTACCCAGGTGCTACTTACTGTAGTGATTATACCCAAACTAAAATTTACATCTAACTATTTTATTGTATACTTATTGGTTATTGCTATGGATAGAGTGTGTTATTATAGTTGGTAGGATTTATATATGCATGCATAAAAACTTGTGAGTTTAGATAATTTATTGGTATGTTATTATATTCCATGGAATAATGACTTAATTTATTATATATATAGTTACTTGTGTAATGCTTATGTTTCTATGTATTTGAGAGTGATTGATATGATTGGTTGTGGAAATCTAGTATTTAAATCTTAGAACACTTGAATATGGTAGTTTGAGATGTCATAGGTTTTAGATAAATGAAAACCAATTATATTATTGAATTGTGAAGTTAAATTATATGTTTACCTAGGGGGTATATTTATACCCATTATTTCTAGTGTGGGATAAAATATAATGGAAGATTCATGAATATGTTAGATGGACTTAATGTATGTTATTATTACTCCTATGTATAGTGTGTCATGTGATGCATTTTATAGTAGGATGTAAGTTGATGAATCTTGTGGTTGAATTGTATTTGACCAATCTTCATTGCTAATACAAAGTAAGGAGTGAGATAGACTTCACTGGCTTACTGGCATTACAATGTTAGATGAAGGAAGTCTGATCAAGTGGTGTGTATCAAATTGATTGATCTAGATCATTATCAGTTATTATTTATAAATCTTTGGGATAAAGTATATTTAGTGAGACATTATCATTTTATGAGTATGTTTCACATGTTAGCATGATATCTTGTAATAGAATATATTTCTATGATACAATACATGTTTAATTTAGAATCATACAACACATAAGTAATTGTTAGTCTCTTTGGATTCCTGCACCATCAGTATTTACTCATATGTGAAGGGAGGGCCATTCCCTAATGGGATTAGTGTGGGAGATCATTTTTCCATGGTTGGTGTGGTAAAGTGATTGGATGATTCTCTCCCTCCCTAAATCAGTATTACTATTGAGATGACACTTAAGATTACCATAGATACTGGAGAGTCTGGGGAACTCATGCTCCAAGGAGCTATGTTTTAAAATTATATACATTGTATTAGATTCAATTTTATTATTGAGTATTTTCATGAAGAATTATAATTACTTATTATATATTTTTAGTATAGATTACAGAGTTACATCATCCATGTTTAGTTATTGTATTAATTTCCATATTCATTTTGTGTAGCATCTTCATGACATTAGATATATGTGATATAAGATGTAATGTGTACTTACTATTATCACTTGAATACATATGTGATCTATGTTTATATTCTTTAGGTGTAATTTATTTATGGTATATATGTTTAATTAAAATTAATACTGTATTTCTCTGTCTAAACTAGTAGGGTTGTTACATGTGGTATCAGAGTTGTGGCTTGAACTGTAGGACCTAATGAATCCATTAGAATTTTCATGTCTTGTGTTCATCAGTGTGAACCTAGTTTCATGAAGCATTGCATTAAAATCTAGACTTGTGGTGTTTTGTGTGGAACCATGTTGCACCATGATTAGAGTTTTGTCACATTCATAAAATGTGTGTGGGACATTAAGTGTATACTTTACGATCACTAATACCCATTTGAGTTGTTTAGGAGATTATTTTATCAAGTGTCCCTTTGGTTATGTTTGTATTCAAGGATTGGGTAGATGTGTATATAACATAGTTCATGAGCTATGGACAAAATCTTTCTACCATAGTTTGATCACTTAGATTAGATACCTTGAGTATGACTACAACCTTCTTGATTATCAAGTCACCTTTTCATTGTGTTTTTTATTGTGATTGCTATTAATCTTAGGATGATTCTCATTTAAATTTAGATTTTTTAGTTTTTGTGTCTAAACCTAAAAGTGGGAAATCTCACAAGACCATTTTACTTTTAGTACCACCTAGGGTAGTGGAAAATCCTCTTAGTAGAATGTAGTTGTATTGCTTGATAATTCCTTTGTGTTAGGAGTTTGATTATGGAATTTTCACTCTTAATATATGTGGTGTCATTTATCTTATTTGGCTTAGAGATAATTTTTTAATATATTATTATCTTTTGACATTGTTGTGATGTTGTTGAAAGGAGTATTTTATGCATGATGTTGATTTAGTATTCTCCTAAATGAGAATTATTTCTAAATGATGTTTGAATCTACTCCCTTGGAGATTATGGGAGAATGTTTTCTACTCTTGGTGAGAGATAAGTTTTAAAATCGGAGGGATGGACACCTATTTATGATATATCTCTCTTGGTTATGAAAGTAGATTGGGATAAAATACTTACAATATTGGGTAAGTAGATAGTGTTTGGTAACTTTTAGTTATGGTGTTTTCCTTTACTCAGTGAAGGTATGTAGGAGTTTATTTACTTTTTTCATATAACTCTTTAGAGTAATTACTTGATCTAACTTGTGATTTTAAGACCACAGGAGGTGGTAAACCTTGATTTATATATTAAATGAAATACTAAGAATTGTAAGTTGATCATAATTAGTATAATGTTATACACTCATGATTAAATTAACATTTGCTCTCTTTTTTCTAAAAACATGTTTTGAAAAAAAAAATTATACCTTTTTTATAAAAGTGAGTAGGGTATAGAAGGTGAATTTTTTTGTCAATATAGAGGTTGGAATAAAATTTTAACTTATTGTGTACTAGTGGAACAAATAAGGAGATATTATTTTGTTTATTCCCCTACAAGGTTGAAAGAATGGTGTGATTCTTGGCAAATGTATGTTATGCTAATATAACATTATTCCTTCTTAATCATGAGCATAATAGAATAAGTTAAGCTCTGAAATATGATGATATTATGTATAACTAGTTGTAACTTAATTTAATTATGGATTGATTGTATGATTTATTTTGTATAAGAATACATCTAAAATCATTTAGCATATAGCCTTGATTTCAATGATATGATAGCATAAAATTTTGATTCTTTAAAATTCATTGTGCACATTTTAAGATCATTAGTCATGGAGACCTAAGGGAAGAGTGGTGAATTGAGAATGTGAGTTATCATAAATATGATGGTATCTTACTTAGCCTCATATTAACTTAGATTATTGATACTAAGTTGGATCAATAGATGAACTTGTCAAATCCAGGATTCGATAGGCAAAACTTATCAACTTCAGTCATATGACCATACACATGTATATGGTGGACAAAGATTCCATATGGATAAGTATTGCATGATTTTTGTATACTTATATTTATCATTCCTATTCATCATCATACTTATCATGAGATCTGATTGAGTAAATGATAGTATTGACATGCTATACTTATCCAAGGCTATGTAGAGTAGAGATAGTATTAAATTATAAAAATTATTCTTAATAGATTCCCTAATTACTTTTATTAAAGATGAAAAAAACATTCTCTAAGATAGAGAGATGTGTCGAGGGATGGAAGATTATTTTGAAACTCTCCCTAGTCATTTACTTTGACTTGTATAATAATCTTATGTGTTTTGAGAAGTTAGAAACACTTTCACTAAGACATGTGGGACCCTTCAAGTAAAAAAAAGTGGCAAATCCTATAGTATATAGGCATGTATTGATGACTTTAGATCCTGGGGTGCTCATGACAAAATATGTCAGGGTAAATAATACTCTCAACCATGTTTGATTAATTAGAGATATCATTGAGTAGGGTCTTGTGGGACTAATTCTTAGGGAATAGACCAATTTGGAGGGACTACAATGAGTTTTATAGGTAATTTACCATTTATTTGCTTATTTCGACATTGTATATCATGTTATTGCTTTGCTAAGAATTTTTTTGAGAACTTATCTTTAAATAAGAGTCATCATGAATGGTGACTAACTTTAGGGGGGAAGGATGTTACATCCCAATTCTCCACCATGCAAAATTATTAGATTATCTTTAGATATTTATAATTGACAAAATTAGATTTGGCTATTGGTAACTAAGCCTAAGATATATGCTATTATGGGATAGTAGAAATATTACTTAGATACATGATGGTGCTATTGACCATTTTAGTCCTACAGACCAAAAATCAGTCTCCCTTTTCTTTCTTTATTGTCTTAGTCTTTAATATCTTCACCTTTCTATAATTGTGCTTTCCCCTTTGAAATAGTCCTAGTCTTATAAAGAGTTGAGATATTCAAGACCCAAAGTGCCCTTGCGAAAGGCAGCAAGCACCTTTAAGAAAGTGAACAAGGTAGAAAAGAGGAGCTTTGAACTTTAAACTTTGAACTTTGAACCATGGTTGGTTCAATGGTTTGGTTCAATCAGTTGGTTTAATTGGTTTAGTTCAAAGTGTTTGGTTCAATTAGTTGGTTCAATTGAAAGGTTCAAAGTCATGGTTAAAAGGCCCAAAATAGCCTACATAGTTTGACAAAGGGGCAATAGATTTTCTTCAGAGGGCACTTCGGTGTGTGGCAGGACCAAATCAAAAGTTTTGAAGGGGATATTCAAGACCCAAAGTACCTTTACAGAGGGTAAGTTTCTTTGAAAAAAGGAAAGACCAAGGAAAATAATTCCTTCAAACTTTTTGTTCAAAGGAAATTCTTAAGGAAAAGATGCAAAGAATTTCTTTGAACTTTTATCTGAAGAAAATCCATGAAAAGCAAGGGTGAATTCCTTCAGACAAAATTCTTGAAGGAATTCCTTCAAACATTTTGTTTGAAAAAATTCACAAGGCAAAAACCAAATGAAAGAAAACCTTCGGAGAGAAATATGTGGAAAAATGGTCTGGGCAAATTCCTTTATAAAAAAATCTAAAGGAACTCCTTCAAACATTTTGTCCGAAGGAATTTATCTAAGGGAATCCTGATCGAGAGAAATCAAGCAGCAAAATATAAAGAGAACATTTCCTTCAGACATTTTGTCTGAAGGAATTGAAAAGTTGAGGCATCCCAAAGGATCCTAAAGGGCAAGTGCCCTTATGGGGGACTCTCAGCTACCAAAAGGGACCTTTTTCTAAGCCTGAAGGGACACCCTTCCTTTGGGAGGGTTCAATGACAGAGACCCAAACAAATAAAAGTCTGAAGGAAAGTGAAGCTGAAGGAGTTGTTAAAGAGGTGACATGGGTGTGAACGTCAACTTCATGGCAATGAAATAACCATTGGTCTTTAAAATAATCGACAAGCTTGAAGAGCTAAGAATTGACAGAAGATAACCTCAAGGGCTGAAAGGGCCAAGAAAAGACAAAATTTGGGAAAAGACAAGAGTTGAAAAGTGAACTCAGTGACCAACTGAGAAAGGATCCTGAGGATCCAAGTGTAGATATGGACAAAATAGCCTAGGTGGAAAAAAGGGAAGCATCAAAAGAGGAGTTATTCTAGCATTTGAAATAATCTCTACCAAGTGGTCATCAAGGAGTGTGATCAATGAAGGCATGGACTATTTTTTCCACACTTTGCATTGATGAGTAGACAAACTGTGTGAATGTCTTAAAGGAGTGGACTTGTTTATAGAAAAAGAGGTGTGGCCCATGCTTTCATAGTAATGTTTGAACACAAAAGTCAAGACTGGCAACTGACATAGCATGATCTTTTAGTGACTTCCTTTTCCCAATGTTTTCAATGCAACATAAGCCACTTGTAAAAAGGGGGTGCCATTGCTTTCTCTTTCTCTATATATATTGTAAACTCTCATTTGAGAAGATATCTCTCAGCTTGTATGGTGAATCCCTACAAGATTTTACCTGGAGTCAATACATAACATTTTTACCTCTATTTTGAGTTTGCACTTTTGCAGATGTCTATGTTTTTGTCTTTTGTTAAGTCATTTTATTTAATGCTTTCACAGAATGATTCTAACATGTCTAGTGTATTGTTATTTCTTCTTTTGTATGTCAGCCAAAAGTGTCCACAATAGAGTATAGGTGCATGTGAACAGGCTGCCATAGTGTGTCTTAAAACACCTCTTGTAGTTCTTCCTCCCTGTATCTCCAGAGGACCCCTAGCTCACTGATGTAGAAGAGTTTCTCATATCAAATGAAGTGTATATCAACTTGTTTTTGGTGTAAAGTCTATATAAAAGCTAAGCAGATCAACCATTTTCAGTGCATCACCATTTAGTTTAGGTTCTATTTTCAATAATCATTCTCTCTTTTCAACCCCTTCGCTATATATATTAGCAATAGTACTAGAATAACTCAGAGATGCATCAAAGGGAGCTAGCCCTTATCTAGAGATTCTCCCCTCAATTTTTCTAGACCCACAAGCAAGAGGGGAGTCTCCATTTTGTTGTGTGGAAGATAGAAGCTTAGCCTTCTATCAAGGGTACAATCCATAGCATCAACAGTTTTTAACATGCCCAATGGGACACTTTTTTGTCTAAAGAGTTGAAGAATTTTGGTGTGTTCTTCATCCAACTAGCCTTTGGAGGATTTACATCGACACCAATGGTGACTCTAAGTTGAATCAGTTGGTTAAGCAGTCCTAGTGCATCAAGAAATCATAGTTTGGTATGTATAATTTTATTACTAAGAAGCATGGGTCTTATGTTCCTTCATATAGTTTTGATCAATCTCAAGTTGTACATCAAATCACCTCAGGCAATAAGAATGCATATGGTTATGAGTTTTGCCCTTTACAAGTTGGTGAAACATTATGGGCTTTGCCTCTTCCTCCTCAGTTTGAGTAAGTCTTTGGACAGCCTAGTTATGATTCTTATCAGCCTTGTGTTGATCCTTATTAGGTCCAATATGACTAGTCTCAGCCCTGTTATGAGCTATATCAGTCTTGTGCCCATTTTTCTCAATGTGTTTCTTCTCTTACTCAACCTAATATTTTTTCCAATCAATGCATTTCCACCTTCAAACAAACACTATTGGGATATAAAAAGTATGTAGTGGATATTGACACTAGAAGGGGATGTGGCCAAGAAATTCTTGATCATTTCATTCATCAAGTGAGAAATGCATTAAATCTAGTTAAGAGTGAATTGACTCCTATTGAAAGAGCCAATTGGCAAAGGCTTACAAGTGAGATGTTGGATGTGAGTGGTTCGATTTCATCTTTGGACGAGAGGCTGAGTATTCATGAGAGACAACCTTACCAAGTCCATCGACCTGCATACCCACTGCCCCAAGTTTCATATCAGCCATACATAGCCCCTACTCATGAGCCAAGTCAGGTTTGTCAAATTCCTTTTCCTAATCATGTTGAGGGGAGTTTTGAAATAGTAAATCTTTTGTTTAAATCCAATCTTAATAAATAGATTGAGGTGGCAAATCTTCACATACAACCATCTATGTTGGTAGTAAGGGAAGTGGAATCCAAACCCTCACTACCCTCTCACATCACAACCCCACCACCCCAAAAGGATACTTCTAATCCTATGATCATGAGCTAGAGTAAAGTAGTTGAGTCATGGAGCAAGAAGGAGGAGAAAGGCATTATTCAAGGGTGTGAGGTACAAAATGAGGCTAATCCTTCTCAAGTCCCTCCCACCCTTCCTCAAGAAGCTTCTTTTACTACATGGTAGCTTTCATGCACTCCCCATTTCCATGATGATTCCTATGAGCTCTAAGAAAGACTCATTCAAGAGAATATAGCTAAGTAAATATCATAATTGGAGTCTAGAATGAGGTTCCTCAACCAAAGTGTGATGGATGGTTCAGGCCAAGCCAAAGATCTTATGTTTAAACACACCCCATCTACACTCCTTCAAGATAGCTATAAGGCCACATCTGATATAGATGAAGTGTTGGCTAAATGGAAGGAAGAGAATAATTTGATTCTAGCTCAAGGACTGCCTCCTCTTCCACATGAGTTTAACCATTAGCCTTCTACTTCATCCCTTCTCAAGGAGGAACCTATTTTGTAGGAGGTAAGTGAAGAAGAGAGGATCCAATTTGTAGCTGCCCAAGAGGTTATCATGAGTGAAAATAAAGATTAAATCATCATGGATGCTCCCTTTGATGACATCATCAATAATGGAGAAGACATAGGTCATGCATACATATGGATGTTCCAATAATATGATGAGGAAAGTAAGCATGGTGAGCTCTCTCCTCCCTTATTTGAAGAACTTACTTGTTGCTTTGATGAGGAATATGACCATGCCATGGAATTCAAGTTAGGGGAGAATCAAGAGCATGTCTGGGAATAACTAGAGACTCTGGTCTTTGAGCAAGAAAAGGAGAGGCCTATCCATCTTAAGGAAAGCTTTGAAGAAGAGAGCCTAGAGCAAGAAGATGATGTTCTATGGGATGAGTAATTAGTTTTTTATCTCAGTTTAGACATCAAAATAGTCACCCTTCTTAAATAAATCCATGAGGATGTAGAAGATCATTTTGATAGGCTTTTCAATGAAGTAGTAGGGGACAAGTCAGTCTATGATGCATATCAAGGGGGCTATGAGCTAAATGAGCCATATGGTGATGAGCTAGCAGCCATAAATTTCTTGGTGAAACAAACCAACATGAAGGACCAGCATTGGGAAATATTCCAAGAGCAAGGTGAATACATATATGTTGGAAGTATGTTTGACCCTAATTCATTTGGATACAAGCCAATCAAAGTGGTAGGCAAGAAGAACAAGTCACCAAACCTCCATTCCATTTAGCCACTTGTCTGGCACCATAAGTTTTCTTACCATGAAGGAGACTTAAGAAGTTTTCCCTTTGATCTAGGAGGGAGGAAAATATACCTGGTTAGCTATACATAGTATTTTTTTTTTAGTTTTTCTTTTCATATTTTTCCTAAGTTCTTTTGCACATGTTAGTAGTTTTCTTAGCCTTGTGTGTGTTTTGTTTCCTTTTTGGGGTAAAATCTTCATGAGTGATTCTTAGATATCTCAAGGTTGTTGCTAACTCTTTCAAAGTTGCATCTTAACTCCATGCCTAATGGAATTTGAGGATACCAATCTTTCTAAGCATAACAGGCATGTTTCCCCCAAGAATCACCAATTTGTTAACAATTTTGGTCCTGTATGCCAAAAATTAGTCTACCTTTTCTTTCTTTATTGTCCTAGTCTTTAATATCTTCACCTTTCTACAATTATGCTTTCCCCTTTGCAATAGTCCTGGTCTTATAAAGAGTTGAGAGATTCAAGACCCAAAGTGCCCTTGTGAAAGGCAGTAAGCACCTTTAGGAAAGTGAAAATGGTAGAAAAGAGGAGCTTTGAACTTTGAACTTTAAACTTTGAACCATGGTTGGTTCAGTGGTTTGGTTCAATCAGTTTGGTTCAAAGTGTTTTATTTAATCGGTTGGTTAAATCAAAAGGTTCAAAGTCATGGATAAAAGGCATGAAATGGCCTACATAGTTCATCAAAGGGGCAACAAATTTTATTTGGAGGACACTTCTATGGGTGGCAAGACAAAATTAGAAGTTCTGAAGGGGTTTTTGAAGACCCAAAGTACCTTTGAAAAGGGTAAGTTTCTTTCAAAAAAGGAAATACCAAGGAAAATAATTCCTTCAGACTTTTTGTCTAAAGGAAATTCTTAAGGAAAATATGTAAAGTATTTATTTTAACTTTTGTCCAAAGAAAATCTATGAAAAGCAAGGGTGAATTCCTTTACACAAAATGCCAGAAGGAATTCCTTTGGACATTTTGTCTGAAGAAATTCACAAGGCAAAAACCAAATGAAAGAAAACATTTAGAAAGAAATCCATGGCAAAATGGTCTGAGAAAATTATTTCAAACAAAAGTCTCAAGGAATTCCTTCGAACATTTTGTCTAAAGGAATTTGTCTGAGGGAAAATCTTGACTGAGAGAAAGCAAGTGGAAAAACATAAAGAGAACATTTCCTTCGGACATTTTGTTCAAAGGAATTGAAAAGTTGAGGCAGCCTGAAGGAGCTTAAGGGGAAAGTGCCCTTATGGGGGACTCTTAACTGCCAAAAGGGACCTTTTTCCAAGCCTAAAGGGACACCCTCCCTTTAGGAGGGTTCAATGACAGAGACCCGAACAAAGAAAAGTCCAAAGGAAAGTAAAGCCAAAGGAGTTTCTAAAGAGGTGATGGGGGCATGAATGTCAACTATGTGGTAATGAAATAATCATTGGTCTTTAAAATAATTGACAAGCTCAAAGATCCAAGGATTGATAGAAGATAACCCCAAGGGTCAAAAGAGCCAAGAAAAGACAAAAGTTGAGAAAAGACAAAAGTTGAAGAGTGAACTTAGCGACTAGTCAAGAAAGGAGCCTAAGGAGCCAAGCACAGATATGGATAAAATAAGCCAGGTGGTAAAAAAGGAAGCATTGGTAGAGGAGTTATTCTAGTAGTTGAAATAGTCTCTACCAAGTGGTCATCAAGGAGCATGAACAGTGAAGGCACAGCCTATTTTTTCCACACTTTTCATTAATGAGTAGACAAACTACGTAAATGTCTTGAAGGAGCAGCCTTGTTTTCAGACAAAGATGCACAACCCATGCCTTAAAAATAATGTTTGAATGCCAAAGTCAAGACTAGAAATTGACACAATATGTTTTTAAAGTGACTTCCTCTTCTCAATGTTTTCAATGCAGCATGGGCCACTTGTAAAAAGGGGGGCACCATTACTTCCTCTTACTCTATATATATTGTAAACTCTCATTTAAGAAGATATCTCTTAGCTTGTATGGTGAAGCCCTATAAGATTTTACCTAGAATCAGTACATAGCATTTTTACCTCCATTAGGTTCTATTTTTAGTAATCCTTCTCTATTTTCAACCCCCCCACTATATATATTAGCAATAGTACTGGAATAACTTAGAGATGCATCAAAGGGAGCTAGCCCTTATCTAGAGTTTCTCCCCTCAGTTTTACTAGACCCACAGGCAAGAGAGGAGTCTCAATTGTGTCACGTGGAAGACAGAAGCTCAGCCTTCTATCAAGGGTGCAATCCACAACATCAATAGGTACATGATTACTTTGTTATGAGTTAACTATATTGTACGTGTTTATATTTTGAATATATTGATGCTTTGTTTTAGTTGTATTTATGTTATATGATTGTCAAGACTGTTATGGCCTAACTACCAGCATTTTATGAGTTGGATGCAAGAAAAATCATCCCTTAGAGCATATATAAGGGAGAGAATCATTAGAGAGGGTGACATAGATCAAGATATTAAAGGATGATAGAGAAACTGACTAGTACCTTACACACACCACAAATAACTAGCACATGTTAAATACATTATGGAATGATTAGCTTATTATGTTTTGGGTGCTACTTACATTTAGATGGTATTTTTAACTAGGGTTGATAGCATAAGTAATGTTTATTTGGAATTCATCTTTCATGGTTTATGTATATGTCCATTAAAGATTATTAAAACATGATTTGTTTAATTAGATTAATACGGGTTATTACTTAATAAATGT
This sequence comes from Torreya grandis, assembly GCA_037957365.1. NCBI lineage: Eukaryota > Viridiplantae > Streptophyta > Pinopsida > Cupressales > Taxaceae > Torreya > Torreya grandis. Next base: position 106,698 of record JARHVA010004600.1, read on the forward strand.
ACATTTAAAACCATCATGACATATAGATATTTTAATTTGCTTAGTGAATATTTTAATTATTGTAATTAGAATAAAAATAAAAAAATAAACTAAATTATAATTAGGAGGAAAAAACAAGGAAAAAGTAAAAATAAATAAATAAAAACAAAAAATATCTAAATTTAATAAAATAAAAGAAGAGGGAAAAAATAAAGATAAAGATAAAAACAAAAAGATAGAAGAGGAATTTAGCATCTATATTTTTATTTAAGAGGAAGAATGGAAGAGAATTGACATATCTTTTGCGTTGGAGGAGGAGAAGAGAAGAGGAAGTGTAGATAAAAAATAAGGAAGGCATAGAACTACTAGGTAGGTGACTCCCCAAAAATTTGTATGTAATATTGAATTTGACTACGTGATATATGGGTCTAAGTAAATTATTTATAAACTTATATGAGATAATAATAAGATTTTATTCCTCTATTTAAATAATATCCTTAAAATCAGCATGTAATCTTATCTTAAACTGTAGGCTTTAAGGAATCAATTATCTAGGTAAAATAGAATTAGATAATGAGGTGAGTGCCTATGTGGGAATTACTAGCTGAGCAAGAAAAGATTAAAATTTATCCTTGTTCTACACTAATTATGGAACACTAAGTATCTAAAAAGTAACTCAACAAAAAATATGTTAGATCACTACAAATATAAGTATGATGCTAAGGTCTTAATAGAAGCACTGCACATTAAGTTATCTAATTAAATCGACCCAGAATATTTAACTGGCAATATGCTTTTGAACAAAGTTAATAAGTAAATATAATCTCTAAATTTTAAATTAAATTTGAGTATTTTATTATAAAATATTTTAAGATATATGATTGAGTAAGTAAACAAGTCATTGTATTAATTTATTAAGCATTAAACATTTTATATAAATCACTACTAGTAATTAGGAAAACCAGGGCTTTAAATCAAATGCTAAATATATTTTTGTGTTGTACCTAAATTTATATCATAACCTTTGAGTATCATAATTTAAATATTAATTTAAGGGAAAATCACTGAAGTCTATCAATGAATTGATTAGTTGAAATGATGAGCCATAAAGCATATAGCACCAAGTTGTAAGTTGAAATGCCATAGTATATAGTTGAAGATGTTCAATTATTAAAATGAAACACTGGGATTTATTTTGGAAAATGTTAGGCTGTAAAAGTGAAATGCCCAACCCAAAAATGTGAAACCAAGACAAATAAAAAAAATGAAGTTTTGGGTATATAGGTTGAGTCTTAGTTTTGGATAGATTTCCTTTAATAAAACACCAAACTCTAAATAGATTACTAGACATTTAAAAATATAACACATAGCTTCTATTAAACAAGTTATTGTAATCTAAAAATTTATAACCAAATTATAATTACTATATTAAAATAAAATGTTAGAGGGCTTAACGTCTATGATTGTGTAAGATCTCATAAAATTGTAAGAAAGTACTTTGAAATAGATCTATTTTAGAATTACCATGAAGTGATATTTGGTATTCATACATATAGTTTAATTTAGGGTATTTTCCCATTTTATAATGATTATTAAATGATTTTATTGTACTATGCCTTCTTTTGTATAATAATTTTCAAACTAAAATAATCTAGGTAAAGTGATCTACATGTTTTATGTGAGATAATAATCATGTTTTGAAATATGCAACAAACCAAAGTGGTAAATATAATAAGTCATTACATTCTAGGTGTTGTTAGTTTTAACAAGCCATTGTTGTCATATATAAATATCATTAATATAACAAGTTACTCTTTTTATAATATGGAAAAACCATTAAAATATAATCACAAACTTCTACAATGAATATACATATTATAATATATGTGTAGTGTTCTATAATGAATGTATCTTATTATACATATTTATAGGGAATGTAAGTGATTAATTTATGTCATTAGTTTTTAATGGCCCTATTTAATATTCTTTTAGTATTTGGATTAAATAAAGACATCACAGAAATTCCTTGAGAGAATATTAATATCTATATAGCTTATTTATATGCATATAAGTGTATATTTTTACAATTATAAATACTCAGGTAAAACATTAAACCATATTTAAGAAATTAACTTACATGTGAATGCATGAATTCAAGCCTCTAGGTGTACATCAAATGATAATTATAATTATTCTATGATTTTTGGAAATGGAATTTTAATGGAATTATAAAAGGCATATTATCTTGTTTAGAATAGTCTATCAATAAAGTTAATATTGACCCAGTATTATTTTGAGTTTTGAAAAAGCTAATGAGGTCACTTATACTGTTGAAAAAAATTATCTAAAATGATGATCAATGTATCTGAGGGTTAGGTTTCAATGTATTTAGTTATGTGTTCATTACTACTTACATAATTAGAATTATGGGGTGGATTGCTTATCTATTATTCTCAGGTGAAATATTAGTTGGAAAAATGAAAGTAATGATTTAGTTGTTCAGCAAATGATTATTTATTAACCCCAAATATAAATGAATTATGAAATTTTATATCTTGTGTTTTGGGAAAAATAATTTTCTATGTTATTATTATAATGAATGTGATCTTTATGTTTAAAACTACTTCATGTTTTGATTACTATGCCTAGTAGTTATGACTAGAACACTAAACCATGGTTTAGAAGTGGCATAACACTAGAATACCTTCATGTAGAGCACATTAGGATGTATAAGTGATTATATGTGGATATTCTATTGATATCTCTTTATATGATTGGATTAAATCATTAAATTACCTAAGAATCAGGAAGGTATAACCCATGGATTAGTTTCCTAAAGAAAATGAGCCAATAGGATAATGGGTTTATCTGACTCACTAATAATAATATGAATGATTAATATTTATGTGTATTCAATAGGGGATACTTATGTGAATTACATACTAAAGGTATTTTATTATAATTTTTTTGATATACTTAAGTATAGTAGTGCATCATGGTGCATCTTGCCAAATATGTGGTATACCCAAGTGGTATAATTGGTTATTTTTTACTTTTTATTATCTGCATGTGTGAGTTGAGTCTTCAAAATCATATGTTTGGAGTATAGTTTGATATGTAGTTGGGAACCTATGATATTATAGGATATCGTAGGGTACTATAATGTAAAATTATGTTGTACCTAAGTGGTACTTACTATAGTGATTATACCCAAACTCAAATTTACATCTGACTATTTTATTATATACCTATTGGTTATTACTATAGATAGTGTGTGTTATTATAGTTGGTAAGACTTGTATATGTGTGTATGAAAACTTGGGAGTTTAGTTAATGTTGTATTGGTATGTTATTGTATTATGTGTAACAATGACTTAATTTATATATATATATATATATATATATATATATATATATATATATATATATATATATATATATATATATATATAACACTTGTGTTTCTGTGTATTTGAGACTACTTCATATGATTGATTATGTAAATATGGTAGTTAAGTCTTAGAACACTAGACTATGGTAGTATAAGATGCCATAGGGTGTATATAGCTAAAAACCAATTATATTGTTGAATTGTATGTTTACCTAGGTGGTATATTTGTAACCATTGTTTCTAATATGGGATAAAATACAATGGAAGATTCATGCGTATGTTAGATGGACTTAATGTATGTTGTTATTACTCATATGTATAGCATGTCATGTGATGCATTTTCTAGTAAGATGTAAGTTTATCAATATTTTGGTTGAATTTTATTTGATTAATATGCATTGATAATGTGGAGTAAAGTGTGAGATGGACTTCACTAGCTTATTGGCTTTGCAATGTTAGATGAAGGTAGTTCAATCAAGTGTTGTGTATGAAATTGATTGATCTAGATCATTATAATTTATTATTTATAGAGATTTGGGCCAAAGTATGTTTATTGATACATTATCATTTCATGAGTATGGTTCACATGTTAGTGCGATATCTTGAAATATAATGGATTTCTATGATACACTACATGTTTAGTTTAGAATGATTTTGCACATGGGTACTTTCTAGTCTCTCTAGATTCCCAAATCATCACTATCTACTAATATATGAAGGAAGGTCCATTCCATGATGGGATTAGTGAAAGGGATTTTTGGTATGTGGTTAGTGTGGTAAAGAACTTGGATGATGTTCTCTCTACCCACAATATTAACACTTGAGATTGCCACAGATACTGGAGAGTCTGAGGAACTCATGCTCCAAGGAGCCAGGTATCTAAATTATGTATATTGTATTATATCAAAAATTATTATTGAATATTTTCATGAAAAATTATAATTACTTATTATTTTATATTCATAGTGGAGATTGTAGAGTTACATCAGCCATGGTTGAGTTGCTATATTACTTTTTATATTCATTTTATGTAGCATCCTCATGACATTAGAGATCTATGATATAAGATGTAATGTGTACTTACTGTTATCACTTGAATATATATGTGATCTATATTTATATTATCAAAGTGTAATATATTAATGTTATATATGTTTAAATAAAAAAATCATGTATTTCTATATCTAACCCAATGGGGTTGTTATAGGTAATAAGGAGTATAAAAAGTGTGTCAAATATTATACTTAGTATATAATTTCTCAATAGTTTTATTTTTAAATGATGAACCATTATTTTTGACTATAGGTTAAGGAAAGACAAAATGGGAGATAATAAGTTTCATCAATAATCAACATATGTCATCTCCTATTGTTGACTATAGTGGAATAACTTCCACCCATTTTTTGAAGTATTATGTAGTTGTAATAATGAATTTATGTCCACCTACTAATGCTAGATTAATTTTACCTATCAAATCAAATACCCACAACATGAATGGTGAAGGTGAAATGATGGATTATAATTCAAGTGAAGGAACATGGTGTAAGCCACTATGTCATTAAAATTTATCACACAGTTCAACATATTCATGACATTTTTATTGCTTGGTATGCCAATAGCATCCTTAGAAAAATAATTTTTGTGACATTGCATTTATACTAAAATGAACACCACATTTTCTATCATGTAATTTTCATATGGATATCTTAGCCTCATTTGTGTTTAAACATTGAAGTAAGTGTCCCTCATTTATACATGTAATATTTTCAAAATTTATCAATCATTGATGCTTTCTATATTACAATAACCCATTGAGTCTCAATCACTTTGAGTTCATGACTTAAAGGGTATACCAAGAAAGGGGTGGGTAGACTATTAGTTCTTGACATGATTGTTGTCCTTTATTACCACTTTCTATCTACACACATGTCTCATAAAACCATTTCCCTAAGATTTGCTTCCTACCTTTTACCCACTTATAATCATTTACCACATTCATTAGCCCTACCCTAACCTAAAACCCTATTTGATAGTTTATGTTACATAGTCATCCCCATCAACCTTGTACTCTTATTAATAAAAACTTATTAGGTTCTAGGTCAGCCCCTGGCTAACCTAATCAGTAACCTAATTTGTTTTTTTTAATAATGATACTAGGTTGATTGGGTCAACCTTTTTAGTCTAAACTTTCAGAATGGATTAGGGTTAGATCCACCTATATATACACATTCATTTTGCCATTTATAGGAGAAGAGAATAATAAGTAAGATAGATTGTGCATATGCTTATCCATGATTCCATTTGAGGAACAAGGTTAGGGTTTCATACTTTATTTGGAGATATGGATCTTATCTTGTGGAGAAGTATTTTCGATGCATTGATAGGTTGTGTAGCCTAGGTATGATTTATCCTTATCATCTTTGCATACCAAAACAACCTCTTATGAAGCACCTTGGCCAAGGGAGAGATTGAGGCTCAATGGGTTCATATTTAAAAGTAAGCATCCCTAACTTTATTCCTAATTTGTAGGAGTAGATAGATATACATTTTCACTTCTCTTCTATGCATTAGGATTATGTATAAATTGACATGAGTATATGTCATGTATGCATGTTTAATTTTAATGTTTATTAACCCCACTTTTTATCACAAGATTTGGTGAGAACTAGATTAGAATTTTACTTACTTTTATTAGTTTAGTGAATATGAAAACATAGGACCTAGTTATGGTTATTTCATAGTTTTGCTTGACTGGAGGCTTTGGAACCCTCCTTAGTGATATTATTATGGTAAGAGATCCCATAATTAGTTATAGTGGATCCATCTTAGTCATGACCTCAATTATATAATGTATTCCCAATTATAAGTGTAAGTAATATTTATCTTCTCTGAGATAGGATTGATTTATAGATCTAATGCATTTCATATTTCATATATTCTAGTGAACTCGACATGAATCTAACACTTGCAAGCTTATGTCATGCTTTCATTTTCTATCATCTTATTATATTTTTATATATTTGAAGTACTATATAAAACTAGTCAGTATAGTTATAAATTTTTGTACATAGGTGTAACACATAGTCGTATTAAAATGACTATGTTCTATCTATGTAGGTCTTCATTAGATACAGGTTACTAGATCAAACAGGTTGACACAGTACTCTTCTTCAATCCCAAATAAGAATAAAAGGTCAAAAAGATAAAATTAGTCATATTATTCTCTCTAGAAACATTTAGATCAACAAACTTAGGTGATTGGGTTGATTTATTCATCTTATTCTTCTTTAGCACATAGGGTTTTGCATAACTAGGTCAAACTAATCGACTTCATTTACAAAATTTAAAATCATCATTTAAGGCACTTCAACATAAAATTTGCAATCTTAACCATCTTCAAGCCCACCAAGGTTCCTCTCTTTGCTATCTATATCATTTCAATACTTTTTTTAGTTTTATTTTATACAATTTATCAGTCTTCAAAATTGTAACCATATGACCAACTACGTCAACCTGATCAACTTAGTTCTATAGCCTATCTTCTATCTAAAAAACTTAGTCAACCCATTCAAATCTATTCTTAAATACTTTTATTCTATAGAAAATAATAACCCATTTGAATCTATTATGTATTATTTACATATAATTTCATCTAAATTGACTCTATAGTATTGTAAATCAAGGAATTAACAACTATTTGATAGTAATCAATTCACACTTTCATTTTTAGTTGTTTACATGATTAGAGTAACTCAAAAAGTCAAAATATGTGATTTTTCAAATGACCATTTAGTTACACTATTTTTATCTTTTACATACACTACCAAATCACACAATATTCAAAATACATTTAAACACTTGTTTCCCAAGGCTTACCTACTTAGATTTAATCATAAAGGGGGAAGCTGACTTGGTTTTTTGGCCAAGTATAAATACATGGTTAATGGTATATATTGACAAAGCACCTGACACCCTTATCACAATGGGATTGTGAAGTGGGGGTAGTCCCCAATACCAATCCATTACCATTGTCAATAAAAATTCCTTTCATCATAAACATCCTAAAGCCATCCATAGATTGCTTTCTAATTCCCTATTTTCAGCCATCTTTCCTATCACACTTAAATCAATACTTTATAATAATCTAATAACACTTAGTATGAACACTTATTTAGCACTTAATTTTTAGTTGATTACTTTCTCTCTAATTATTGTGTTTTATTGCAAAAAAATATATTAGCTAGCATTGGTGTAAGGTTTTTTATTGTATGCCCTAATTAGATCACTCACATTGATCCAATTATTTGTGTGCTTGATTACACTTCTTGTATCACTTATATTTCAAAAAAAATCCCTATTTTATCACAATATCATTTTGGTCAATATAATATTTTATAGACTATATTTTATCCCTATCATTAGTATGTAATAAACTTGTATGATTGTATATACTTCTCATCCTAATTTATCTCCTAGTCTACAATATAAAGTCAACTTGTATGACTTTGTATCCTTCTCTTCCAGTCAGGTTATAGAAATAAGTTGACCTGTATGACTCTATATCTTTATCATTTTGTTTCATACTTTGTTTATAATATAGATTCAACCTATACAACTCTGTACTCTTTTCTACCTATTGGATTATAGTACATAGTTGACTTGTTTGACTATCTTTTATTTTTGCCTTTTTATCTTTGTATCATCTTACTCTTCCTTAATCTTTCTCCCTCATCATGAAATTCATATTTTAAGATAACACTAAGTTGAAATCAATAGATATGATAAGCTTTACCAATCCTAATAGGTATTCCCATAGATATCTTATGGCTCCTACCCTAGATGAAATTAATGTGCATGTAGCCACTCGCATTAAAAATTATGGGACCCCCCCATTCATCTTCAGTTTGTAACCCTATTTTATTCTTAGAATATTAACTTAAATTAGAATATACTTTAGAAATACTTCTCTTCATTAATGAATTTCCTCAACATCGAGGAAAATATCCTTCTACTATTTACCATATTATGATAAGTGGTTAGATTGAGTATCCCCATTCACCTTTCCCCACATTCTCACATGGATTTGGCAGAAATAACTTCTTTTCTTCTCAACCTATTCCTTCACTTTTGACCCCTTCTCATACTATGACCTCTTCCTCTAAGATTTCCTCCATCTCCATACAAAGTATCTTTACTAAAATGGTAGGTTCTACATCTAGTGGGCCTCTTTTAAGACCTGATCTTTTCAATTCTTACACTAGTTCATAATCTAATACCCATGGTAATCGTGCATATAGTGTTTCTTATTCCCATCCCTCTACTAGTGCATATTTTACCACATAATCAGATCATGCTACTATTGCCTCACTTACTAATGATTCCTCTTAAGCTAATAATAACACAAATGATACCACTCATAGTGGTACTATTGTAGCATAAAATTGCACCCTTATTGGAGAGTCTTTAAATATCTCTCACTTCTAGTTATAAAATTGGAAAAACCCCTAGTTTTGGGTATTTTATGATGGGGTTGAACCTCCAAAGAAGGTTGGTTCCTCTTGATAGATCACCTAAACTATTGATTCTACTTGGAAAAGGGATAGATGGGTTTCAAAGGATGACTAAAAACATAAAACAAGGTGATGCACAAAACTAAAAGACACTCCAATTTACATAAAAATAACATTAAGGAAGCTCAAAGACAACCTTCACTCACACAACCTCTCAAACATGCCATTTTGTATCAATATTTCTAAAACTAGGCCCACTAGATAAAATATGAAGTATGAAGGAGTATCAAACTCATACTATACCATCATCAGTGATCAAATAAGCATAATTTTAGACATAAAATAATGGTGGAATACTTACAAAAAGGTAATAAAGAAGTATAATCACCAAGGAAGAACACATCCCCACAAAGTAATCATACACAAACTAACTAGATCACTAGTTGCAAGAGAAGAGGTAGGTAAAATAAGTTGTTTTATCAATTTAAGAGGTTATTCTTATAAAAATGGGTATGGATACACCATACCAAAATGATGAGCATGATTACAATGAATATAACAAGCCTCTTAAATAGAAGAAATAGGCGAAAAGAGGAGCAAAAAGCTCTCAAAATTCAATAAATGTCCCTCAACCACCTTCCATAGAGTCTAAACAACATTAAAATTAATTAATCACTAATATTCTCTCATAAAATTAACCTTTAAATGTCAAAAGGGTCTTCAAGCCTTCTCATTGGCCTAAAAAGGCACTAGAAGACAAAAAAAACTTGAGGATGATGATGTCACACTCCACTAACTTTAGGAAAATTATTCAAATATATACAAGCATTATTAAATGTTCCAAGTTGCTCTATCAACCTATAAATTCTCTAGCTTACACTTATATGCCTCATTTTACTTGCTTCTAAAATTCACTTAACCATATAGTTAGTGATCTTGGCACTTTATGCTTAACTGAATATTGACCAAATTTGACCCTGAGTCTAATTTGAGTCAACCCCTACTATTTAAAACTTTTAGAGAAAGTTAAAAATATCATATGGGGTCTCTTATTGTCCTACATGTCTCACTTACCGTTTCCCTAGTCCTAGCTAAAACCCATCCTCTTTGTACTAGCCTAGTCAACAAAAGTGAACATTGGTCAACTATGGTCAAACTTAGTCAATTTTTTTTTGTAAAGGTATTAAAATTGTCTTTGATAGGTTTCAATGTGTTTACAAGTCATAAGTTGACCACTTGTTAGGTTTCAGGTGTTAAAAGGGTCATTTGGCCACTTTTTTAGCTCATTAATTGGCTTGTACGAATGGTGGGATTTACAAAATTTGTCTTAAAGGTGAATATAAATTTGGATAAGGTCAAATCACATCGTAATCAGTTAGGGGATAGTTATAAGTCTATTATGATCATGAAATGGTAGTTTTTTCTCAAAAATATGCCCCTTTGGGCACTTGTACAGACTTCTCAAGTACACCATCAATTGAAAATGTGGTGGAGTGACTCTTCACTTCCCCACAAGTAATTTTAATGTTTGGTTTGTAGGGATAATGCAAAAAGGTCTATCTGTAACTTCTTTTCCTTCATTTTCCATTGGTAAGCCAAGGAAGGGTAGATTCAATCACTGACTATGGAAGCTACAGGTGGATTTGGAAAGAGTGATTCTAAGGGTATATTTTAATTTGAGTGCACTTAATTTTAATAAAAATAAGTTGAAATTTGGTTCATCTTCTTTTATGAACAATCATTTACACTCAGGCAGCTTTTTATGAAATTACATTCAAGAGGGGTATGGTTATGCATCTATTTATTATTTTTAGAGTTATATGGAGTTGTGTGAGTTTTATGAGGTGTTTTAAGGTGTTAATAAGTCTTTTTACATGATATTTATAACACCCAACATTTATCTTTAAATTTCCTTGAAGGAGGATTCCAAATTGTGCATGTTTCTAAGTTGACAGCCATATATGGGTAACCTAAGTTTTGAAACATGAAGGAGATATCCATGGGAGGTTTCAATGATATTGGATTCATATTTTATAAGTTATTGTATTTAATTTCCATTGTGACATATCAATTATTACTCCTTCAAAGCTATATTTCTCATCTATTCCCTTGTTCAATGCCTATGCATTTATAGTCCTCTTACACAAGGTTTCTAGGAGGTTGTACGAAAGAATGAATCATGGAATATATTATGGAACTCATTTTTTATAAATATAATATCCAAAGGTTCATATTATTAATTTCATGGAAGTTTAGAGGATATGCAATGTGTAATTTTCACTTCAAATAGTGATTTGACTGTATTTGGTCCCATAATCCCCAAATGTTATAAATAAAGATCCTGAGGATTCTTTGAGATTAAATATGTCATGATAAAGTAGAATCCAACATACTTGATTGATTTTTATCTTATCCCTATCTACACACAACAACCCTACCATTTTTTAGGTCAAAGTGATAAGTGGAAGATGGTCATTACGACATTCAAAATTGCCAAAAAATCATTGAATCCAAATAGTGATATCTATAGGAAGGTAATGAAAAAGTGACTTGAACTCCATGTTGATGGTTTTAGACAATGATTACAAGTTGAGACCATTAAAAATATTCCAAAGTGCATTAATGAGATAAATTTACAATGAAAAGGTGAAGGTTGATGTGATAACCCCCACATAACCCTCTTTGTCTATACAATAGGCTTGGGAGAGGCCATCTACAACAGAGGTCTTCAAATAGTCAGATTAAGGGTTGAAATTTTTGTCATAATTTGAGGTTTTCAAGGTAAATAAATAGTTATAGGAAGTTTTTGAGATCTAAATACTTTTATGGGAAGCCAAAGTACCTTCAAGAAACTTCTAAGCATCACCAAAAAACCTCTACAAGCTTGGGAAGACACACCTACAACCAACATAATGCAAGTAGCCTTGGCATGAGGTTTGAAGGTATTATGAATACTCTAAGGTTAATATAGTCAAAAATATTAATTTTATGCTAATTGACTCCCAATATTTCAAGATGGCCTTCCTGCTTCAAGTTCAAGGTCTTAGTGAAAATCAACACTTATAGTCCTATGTATGACTCTGTTAGACAGTGAGTTGGTTTAATATACTTAACAGTTGTTTAACCCATTAATGATGAATATAACGTAAATTAAATGATAGGTTTTTTAAAATACAATAATTAAATTCATTTAAAAATCATAAATAACCTCAAATGGTTTTAACAACCTATAGGTAGGCCTAAGGACCATCAAACATAGTCAATGCAGGGTAGGTTGACAGTGAAGAGAAAATTTTAAAGTTAAACTTGGATGGAGATTTAAAAGTGTGTATAAGTGAAATTAATAGAAATTTTACCTCAATTTAAATATTTAAAACCTATACAACATGAACCATGCCTAATTCCAAACCCCAAACCCACATATAGGCCTGTACGGACTGAGATAGGTAATGAGCTAAAAAAGGGTCTTTAGCATGCCAAATGAGATGGGGTTGATGGAGTATGGATTGGAAAAGGTGAATGGTAATATTAAATACCCATAAAATGATTTAAAACACTTTATAATCATAGTTTTGTGGTAAGCAACCTCTAAATATAGTCAAAGTCACTCTATCTCAGTCAAAACATTAGACCTAATCTAGATTTCCAAGGGGATAATAGAATGTTGGAGGGATAAATATGATGGAAAGATTATTTTTAGTAATTTTATATGATTATTAGACTAATATAAACCCATATATATTATCATATTGTAAAAAAAAGGATCTAAACAAACAAAACTCAGTCTACACTCATACCCCTGCAGACAGTGTGCATTCCAAAAATCTGCCTGAGAGTTTTGTGAAATTTGAAGGTCAAATATTGGATTTAGATACTAAAATTTTATATAGATAACAATTTTGAGTATTTTAATAACATTAAATTATTTTTTTTTAATAATAAGTGTTGACCATTTTTTCCCAACAGGCTAAAAATCAGACCCCTTCTTCCCTTGATGTTCTAGGCCAATTCATTTTTTGATTTTGCACAAGTCCAAGAATTTATATGGACTCTACAGGTCTATTTCTATGGACTTTGTAGGTCTATTTATATAGACTCTATAGGTCTATTTCTATGGACTCTATAGGTCTATTTCTATGGACTCTATAGGTGAAGTTTTTATGGACTCTATAGGTTAGTATTTTGGCGCATGAAGAATTAGTGTAGAGTGTGTTAGGTTTTACAAGGTTTCTTCAAGCTCTTGTCTGAAGAAATTCATGAGGAAGGTTGGCATATTTGAACCATTAAACCATTGAACTCATTCAATTCCTTGGTTCAATGCCTTGGTTCAATCAACAAGTTCATCGCTCAAGTTCAACGCTTTGGTTCAAAGCTTGAGTCAATTAGCCTTGGTTCATCACTTGGTTTAATCACTTGGTTCATCGCTTGGTTCATTGGATGGTTCAATCATTTAGTTCACTCAGTCAGTTCATCAACAAGTTCATTAGTAGGTTCAATCAAATGGTTCGGTGCCTTGGTTTAATAATTATTTGAACCGTTGAACCGGTTTAATGGATTGGTTTAATGCCTTGGTTCAAGTGAATGGTTCAAAGGCTTGGTGAAAAAAAAGAGTGGCACAAAGTATTGAACCATTGAACCATTTTTGGTTCAATTAGTTAGTTCAATGGCTTAGTTCAATCAAGTAGTTCAAAAGAGCGTCCTAAAAGGCTAAAGGATGAGTGCCCTTGTGAAGGGTAGTTTTGGGTTTAAAAGCCCTTGCAAAGGGTAGGGAGCACTTCGAAGATAGCCAAAGGTCTTTAAAGAATGTACAGAAAGTCTTAAGGCTTTGAATTCTTTCAGACTTTTTGTCTGAAGGAATTCCTTCAGACAAAAAGTCTGAAGGAATTTGGAAGAAGGCCGCTAGCCTGAAGAAAGGACCCGAGGAAGTCAAAGTGGCCAATTCTCATGAACTTTTTATCTACAGGAAAAATATTGAAGGAACAGTCTAAGTGGCAAAGGGGAGGTAATTTATTTCCAGATGATCACCAAACGGTGTGGCCTATCTTCTCCAGTTTGCATTTTAAAGGGGACAAATCATGTAAATATCTGGAAGGAACAGTCTATTTGCAAAAAAGAGGTGCAGCCTATGTTTTTCACATTAATGCTTGAATGCCAAAGTTAAATTCGGTGATTATACAACATGTTTCTAGTAGGCCTTTTCTAGAAGAATGACATCAACAATAGTGACTTCTTCTTCTCGATGCTTTTAGTGCACATGGGCTGAGCTTGTTAAGGAAGCACCAAGTTCTCTTCCCCTTTTTATATATATTATAAAAATTCTCATTTATGAAGGATCCACTCTCTTATCCTTAAGGCAAAACTCTACCCAAAAATCTCCTGGGTTTCTAAGGTAGAGCTCTGCTAGTTTTTACCTTGAATCAGGACTTAGCATTTTTACCTCTATCTAGACTTGCACTTTAAAGTATATGTCTGTGTTCTTATTTTGTGTTAAGTCATTATCATTCATGCTTCTCACAGATTGATTACATCATGTCTAGTGCATTGTGAAGCCTTTTTTCTGCAGGTCTGTTAGAAGTGTCCCTAGGGGAATGTAGGTGCCTGTGAATAGGCTACCATAAGTGTGTCTGAGGATGCCTCTGGTAGTTTATTCCTCCTTGTGTTTCCATAGACCCCTAACTGACTAGTGCAGAAGAGCTTCCCACTTCAGATCAAGTGTATGGGTGCTTATTTTTGCTGAAAAGTGTATATTCGGGCTAGGTGGGTCAACATTTTTTGGTGTATCACCTTTTCATTTTTAGGCTTAGCTTCTATTTTCATCATCTCTTACTCTCTTTTCATTCCCCCCTTTTTCCATTTTATTTGTTAGTAGTAGGAGAAGCTAGGGCCTAAAAGATACATCAAAGGGATCTAGCCCTTATCTAGAGACTCTCCCCTCCAACTTTGTCGGTCCCACAAGAGAGAGGGGAGTTTCCATTGTTTTGTGTGGAAGGGTAGGAGTTAGGTGTCTTGCCCTCGAGTGTAATCCACTACATCAATAGTTTTTGGCACACCCAATTGGACCAACTAGGACAAGTTGTGTCCAAAGAGTTGAAGAATTTTTGGTGTGTTCTTCAACCAACCAGCCTTTGGAGGCTTTTCTACCAACACCAATGGTGACTCTGAGTTGAATCTATTGGTTAAGAAGTCTAGGTGCCATCAAGAAAATCTTATTTTTGTATGTATAATTCCTTTGCATAGAATCATGGACCTTGTTTTCCTTCATATGACTTCAATCAAACTCAAGATATTTAGAGAATATCCTCAAGTATCTCTCCTAGTTACCCTTCAATGATAAGGGAGGTGGTGCTAGAGTTTGAGAAGTAGGTAATAGAGGTCGATAGACTAGATGAGCAGTATGGATATCAATAGGTGCTAATGTATAAAGAGGTGTGTTTGTTCAGGAAAGCTTAGGCCTTGCAATCCATGGAGGAGGAAGTAGCAAAATGGAGGAATCCATTCATTCAAGGTAGTTAGCCTTACACACCCCCTCTTATCCTAAAGAAAGCCCCCTCTTATGCATTGAATCCTTTCTATTAGATAGCACTTGCTCACTCTAGCTCATCTGATGCATCAATCAACCCTGCTCTTAAACTCGTGTGCCTATCCTTCAAGCATTAAAGGGAACTGGAATAACCTCCCATGGAGATGAACCTTATAAATTCCTGAGATTGTGAATATTCCTTTGGGGAGATCATTATGAACCAACACATCTCTCTCAAAACTACTTCTACATAACATGATGATGTTGGTGACCTCTAAGAAAGACTTTTTCAAGATAATCTAGCCAAGAAAATTGAAGATTTAGAGGCTAAGATGAGACTACTTTGTGAAAGAGAGATGGAACCTTCAGACCTTATGGAGGAGCCCCAGGACCTTAGAGAAAACAAAGTTGTTGCCTATTCACAGGAGCAAAATTCCAATTTCAAGATCTTGAACTGGAAATAAATAGTGGAATCATGGGGCAGGAAGGAGGAGAAGAAAGGTTTTGCTCAAAACCTTGAAGAGGAAAAGGCTGCTCCTACTCATGATAATGCTAGTGACCTCCAAGAAAGGCACTTCCAAGAGGATATAGCTAGAAGAATTACAGAGTTGGAATCCAGAGAGAGATTCCTTAGCCAAGGTGTGATGGATGGCTCAGACCCAATGGCACATTCCATGTTTGAACACACCCCATCTACACATCCCCAAGAGATATATCAGGCCACACCTGATATTGATGAAGTGCTAGCTAGATGGAAGGAGGAGAATCATTTGATTCTAGCTCAATGACTGCCTCCTCTTCCACATAGTGTTTCCACTTCACCCCTTCTCAAGGAAGAACCTATTTTGTAGGAGGTGAGTGAGGAAGAAAAGATCCAATTTTTAGCTCTTCAAGAGGCTATCATGAGCAAAAATGAAGAAGAAATCCTCATTGATGCTCCTTGTGAAGACCTCATCAGCAATGGAGAAGACACAAGTCATGTATACATGCAAATGTTCCAAAAATATGAGGAGGAACATAAGCATGGTGAGCTCTCTCCCCCTTTATTTGCTAAACTTCTTTGTTGCTTTGATGAGGATGACAACTATGCCGAGGAGCTTGAGTTGGAGGAGGATCAGGATAATATCTCTGAACATTTAGAGATCCTAATTTTTGAGGAGGAAAAGGAGAGCTCTGTCTACATTGAGGAAAGCCTTGAAGAAGAAAGCTTTGAACAAAGAGGTAATGTTTTGTGGGATGACCAATTGATTTGTGATTCCATTTCAGACATCACCATAGTCACCCTTCTTTAGGAAGGCCACGAGGGAGCAGAGGATGAGTCTGACAGAATCTTCAATGAGGAAGAAGGAAATAAGTCAGACCATGATGCATTATAGAGGGACTATACATATCAAAGGGCTTATGGTGATGAGCCAACAGCCATTGATTTCTTGGTGAAATGCACCATCATGAAGGACCATCATTCAACAAGCTTCCAAGAACAAATAGAGTATGTATATGTTGGAAGCATGTTTGAATATAATCCACTTAGATACCAGCCAGTCTAGGTGACAGGCAAGAGGAGCAAGTCACCAATTCTCCTTTTCATTCAGCCACTTATCTGGCACCATAAGTCTTCTTTCTAGGAAGGGGACTTAAAAAGTTTTTCCTTTGATCCAAGAGGGAGGTAGATGTACCTAGTTAGTTTTATATAATAGTTTGCTTTTAATTGTCTTTCCTACTTTCCCTAAGTGCAGTTTGCACAAGTAGTGTTTTTAGCCTTGTGTGTTTTCCTTTGTATGTGGGGTAAAAGCTTCATGTTTGATTCTTGGATCTTATTAGATACCAACCAATCCAGGTGACAGGCAAGAGGATCAAGTCACCAATTCTCATTTTCATTTAGCCACTTGTTTGGTACCATAAGTCTTCTTTCTAGGAAGGGGACTTAAAAAAATTTCCCTTTGATCCAAGAGGGAGGTGGATATACCTGGGTAGTTGTATATAGTAGTTTGCTTTTAGTTGTCTTTCCTACTTTCCCTAAGTGTAGTTTGCACAAGTAGTGTTTTTAGCCTTGTGTGTTTTCCTTTGTATGTGGGGTAAAAGCTTCATGTTTGATTCTTGGATCTTATTAGATACCAACCAATCCAGGTGATAGGCAAGAGGAGCAAGTCACCAATTCTCCTTTTCATTCAGCCACTTGTATGGTACCATAAGTCTTCTTTCTAAGAAGGGGACTTAAGAAAATTTCCCTTTGATCTAAGAGGGAGGTAGATGTACCTGGTTAGTTGTATATAGTAGTTTGCTTTCAGTCGTCTTTCCTACTTTCCATAAGTGCAGTTTGCACAAGTAGTGTTTTTAGCCTTGTGTGTTTTCCTTTGTATGTGGGGTAAAAGCTTCATGTTTGATTCTTGGATCTTTTGGGGCTGTTACTAACCTTTCTTCAAAGCTGCATTCTGACTCTATGCCCAATGGACAACAAGGCAACTAGTCTCTAAGCATAGCAGGCATGCTTCCCCTAGAAGTTGCCAATTTATTGACCATTTTCTACCCAACAAGCCAAAAATTGGTCCCCTTCTTCCCTTACTATTCTAGGCCAATTCATTTTTTGATTTTGCACAAGTCTAGGAGTTTCTACAGACTCAACAGGTCTATTTCTATGGACTTTGTAGGTCTATTTCTATAGACTCTATAGGTCTATTTCTATGGACTCTATAGGTCTATTTCTATGGACTCTGCAGGTGAAGTTTCTATGGACTCTACAGGTTAGTCTTTTGGCACATGAAGAATCAGCGCAAAGAGTGCTAGGTTTCACAAGGCTTCTTTAGGCTCTTATCTGAATAAATTCATGAGGAAGTTTGGCATCTTTGAACCATTGAAACATTGAACCGATTCAATGCCTTGGTTCAACAGCTTGGTTCAATTGACAAGTTCATCGCTCAAGTTCAACACTTTGGTTCAAAGCTTGAGTCAATTGGCCTTGGTTCATCACTTGGTTCAATCGCTTGGTTCATCACTTGGTTTATTGGATGGTTCAATCATTTGGTTCACTTAGTTGGTTCATTAGCAAGTTCAGCGGTAGGTTCAATCAAATGGTTCAGTGCCTTGGTTCAATAATTGTTTGAACTGTTGAACTGGTTCAATGGATTGGTTCAAAGCCTTGGTTCAAGTGAATGGTTCAAAGGCTTGGTGTAATAAAGGAGTGGTGCATAGTGTTGAACCATTGAACCATTTTTAGTTTAATCAGTCGGTTCAATAGCTTAGTTCAATCAGGCAGTTCAAAGGAGCATCCCAAAAGGCTAAAGGATGAGTGCCCTTGTAGAGGGTAGGGAGCATTTTGAAGACAACCGAAGGTCTTCAAGGAATGCATGGAAAGTCTTAAGGCTTTGAATTCTTTTAGACTTTTTGTTCGAAGGAATTCCTTTGAGCCAAAAGTCCAAAGGAATTAGGAGGAAAGCCACTAGCCTAAAGAAAGGACCCAGGGAAGTCAAAGCGGCCAATTCTCATAGACTTTTTGTCCACGGGAAAAAGCCCAAAGGAATTTGCCAAGGACGGTGATGTCCTGAAAACCATCAATTTTAAGGTAGTGAAATAGCTATTTGTTTTTTTTGAATTGCCTGAGGGCCAACCATGAAAAGAGCCCAAGGAATGTAGTGACCAACGAGATCACCCCCGAGGGCTAAAAGAGTAGAAGGAGACAAAGCAGGAAGAAGATAAGGTACATAAAGAGAAAAAGTAGTCTAAGTGGCAAAGGGGAGGTGATTTATTGCCAGATGATCACCAAATGGTGCAAATAGTAAATAACATGGCTTGTCTTCTCTAGTTTGCATTTTAAAGGGGACAAATCACGTAATATCTGGAAAGAGCAATCTGTTTGTAGAAAAGAGGTACATCCCATGTTTTTCACATTAATGCTTGAATGCCAAAGTCAAATTCCGCAATTATATAACATGTTTCCAGTAGGCCTTTTCTAGAAGAATGACATCACCAACATTGACTTCCTCTTCCTGATGATTTCAGTGCACATGGGCTAAGATTTTTAAGGAAGCGCCAAGTTCTCTTCCCCTTTTTCTATATATTGTAGAAATTCTCATTTGATAAGGATCCACTCTCTTAGCCTTAAGGCAAAACTCTGCCCAAAAATCTCTCAGGTTTGTAAGGTAGAGCTCTGCTAGTTTTTACCTTGAATCAGGACTTAGCATTTTTACCTCTATTTGGACTTGCACTTTAAAGTATATGTCTGTGTTCTTCTTTTGTGTTAAATCATTGTCTTTCATGCTTCTCATAGATTGATTACAACATGTCTAGTGCATTGTGAAGCCTTTTTTCTACATGTCTGCCATAAGTGTCCCTAGGAGAATGGAGGTGCCTGTGAATAGGCTACCATAAGTGTGTCTGAGGACACCTCGAGTAGTTTTTTCCTCCCTGTGTTTCCACAGACCCCTAGCTGACTATTACAGAAGAGCTTCTCACTTCAGATCAAGTGTATGGGTGCTTATTTTTGGTGAAAAGTGTATATTCAGGCTGGGTGGGTCAACATTTTCTAGTGTATCACCTTTTCATTTTTAGGCTTAGGTTCTATTTTTAGCATCTCTCACTCTCTTTTCATTCCCCCCTTTTTCCATTTTATTTGTTAGCAGTAGGAGAAGCCAGGGCCTAAAAGATACATCAGAGGGAGCTAACCCTTATCTAGAGACTCTCCCCTCTAGCTTCACCAGTCCCATATGTGAGAGGGGAGTTTCCATTATTGTGTGTGGAAGGGTAGGAGCTAGGCATCCTACCCCTGGGTGCAATCCACTGCATCAACAATAGGGAGGGTAACATGCCCATGTTTTGTCTCGGAGTAGAGGTAGTTTTGGGGAATTATGAAGAATGGTGAACCAAATATCAATTGGATCAGTAAATAATATTTAAAAATGTGGGAGACACATTTAGAAACATTAGAAACAAGTCTATAAGGTTTTAATGCAATCAAAATGGTATGGACTAGAAGGTTTGTAGGCAGACCTAGTGATGAAAACATGCAAATCCAATGCCAAATGCAAGGTCACTTCAAGTTATAGCCTTTTCAAAGAATTTTAGTGTTTTGGATCACCTATATGTAATTTTAAATGATTTTTTAAATCCATTTTAATACATTTTATATTTTCATAATGATCATTTGGTTCAAAGGTACATGCATGCCTAGTTGGCAAGGCTTAAACATGTTTCCAAAATAGTGATTAGATTCATTATAAGCCCTTGGTGAGTTGTTATAAGGATTGGATAAGGTTTATTGGGAATTTTAAGAGGTTTTATATCCATTATATTCAGATAAAGTCTTCAATAAACCATCCTTTGGCTTAAGAAGCTCCCAGATGTCACAAAATGCTTAAAAATGGTTCGAATGGTTAAGATCAAATGCTCATAACTTTCTTAAACTGACGCATGGGACCAAGAGGAATTTAGTATATTTGGATAGTGTCCCTAATAATCCATAAATATAATTTTTAAGGAATTACAACGTGATATATTCATGAAGAAATGTTAAGAGGGCTAGTGACTCTAAAACCCTCTCAAACCCTGTTTTGTGACCTAATGGTGAAAATGAGCCCAAAAGTGCATCTAGGTGAAATAATTTGACCATGAGTATAAAATATAAGTTTTTTCCAACTCCATGAGGGTAAAATACATGTAATTTTATTGTAAGTATTCCATACAAGTGGAGAATAAAATATGTTTTCCTGACATTTTCTTATTTTTTGTAGGTCTTGAAGATGATCAATGGATGCCAATCAATTTGGGATGTATTTTGGGACTTAAAACTCCTAATTTAATTTTAAGACATTTTAAATACTCACAAGTTCCTCTACTAGGTCTATAACTTTAGCCTATCTAAATTAGCATCTAGAATGACATAGTGAAGAACATAAAAACTCAAGTTTGAAGGATTTTATATATGTTTGTGATGAATCCAAGAATATGAGGTGTCCCAATATGTGTCAAAAGACCCATGTTATGGATCGGTTAGGAAGGATGCAAAGATTCTAGTGCCAAGTGTCAAGACAGGCATATTAGATAGTAATCATGGTTACAAGGTGATGATGAGCTTTTGTAAGAAAATGTCATGATCAAGAAAACTCATAATTTATGTGAAAGAATATTTATAACTCTCTCTTCTCCTCATACATGATAAATTGATCCACCACTTTCTTTGGTGTGCTCAAGAAAGCCCATGATGAAGGCAATTTCCAAAAGGAAGAATGATTGAGAGGATTACTATGCCACACTTGGAAGATGAGGCTAATTTGGGATAGAATGATGTGTAAATTAGTTTCATAACTCATTTTCCACCTCATTTATATGCCTTGTAATTGATCCTCACATTTGGACACTTGTCCTTGTGCCTTTTCAACTTCTCTTCTTTTTGTCTTCTTCCAAATCTTATAAATGTGAGCCATCCTGACTATTATAAGAGAGACCAAAGCTAGTATGGCATATCCCTACTAGTATAAAAATGCATTTTTGTCTTTAAAAATTTAATATAAGTCTTATTCTAAGCTAAAAACATTTTTCTAAGTGTGTGAGTGATCTATAGTGGAGCTAAGTGATAGTGTCATCCTTAATCCTCTTTATCCTTCATGTTTAAGCAAGAGTTATGATTTTAATAGGTCATGTGAAGTTTATTAATGTATTAGGATACTCTTCAAGTATTAAATTTTATATATGGTGTGAAATATACCCCTATATTAGTCATCTTGTTGATTATCCTATGTGTGCCTACTTTCACATTGAAACACTATGTTAGGATACTTTATGCCTAGAATTGGTCTTGCAAAGCATTGTTTCTTAGTAGGAGTGTGATAGTTTGTGGGATATGTCTTGGCATATCACCTCTTTAGTGTAGTTTCATTTTAATGAAAAATCCTAACCATTTTTCCATATAAAAGCATTAGATTAGGTGATAAACACTTAAAGATGAATCTAGAGAGCTAGCCCTCATAATCTAGAGATTGATCTCTCTTACAAGTTCCCACAAACTTGAGATATGATTCCATGTTGCATAAAAATGAAGGATATTCATAGAATGTCCTAGGGTGCACAATTTTATGATAATAGTTCTTGTATGCCCGGTGGGATAGTTGGTCCTAATTACTTACATGTCAAGTTGAATGTTGGTCTTGACAAGCCCAAGGTTGCATAAATGTTTTTAATCCAACATTTGGGAACTCTAAAAGGTGAGAATATCTAGTTGTAAATTAAGTTTTCTATATTATATTTTATTGTCATGAATAAGAAGAAGATATGTCTAGGATACATCCTTTCCCATCATTCAACACTCAATTATATCAATCTTCCTACATATAATCCTATTCCTCCTAATACTATCAAAAGTCTCCCTAGCTTCAATGGAGAAGGTCCTATTACCCCAACTAAGCACATTAGGGACATCTCAATTTTTTCTATTTCCATAGTATCACTCAAGTCAACATAACCATTAGGCTACTTTCCATGTCTCTAAAGGGTAAAACACTTGATTGGTATAGAACATTGGGAGGTGGTTAAATCACTAATTGGGATGGATTTGGAGAGATGTTGGTGAATAGGTTTGAGAATAAAAGTGATCACATTTCACTAATCCATAAATTGAATGTGATAAGGAGAGGTCCTAATGAATCCATGGGAGATTTCAATGAGAGATTTCAAAAAACATGGTATAGGTTACCACCTATCATGAGACCCCCTCCAAGCTTTATGTTTCCCACTTATCTCAAGGCCATTATCATTGATGTGGTAGTAATGTTATAGGAAATGGGAGGATTTACTCTACTAGATGAATATGAGATAGCTATTGAAGCTAAAAATAGTTTGATACTCGCTGGGAAATTATCCCTAAGAGTTTCTATGCCTTTGTTATCTACTAGTTCATTTGAAACCCCAAGTGTATACAAAGTTCCCAATACCAATGTCAAGTCTATAATCACTCCCAAGAAGGTGGATAATTTTATTAACAAAGATGAAATGATCAAGTCATTACAATCTTAGCTCAAACAAACTTAATTTCAAGTAAGTACTACACCCAATCCCCAATATAATCACTAAGGTCATCAAGTTTTCAATAAGCATCCTAATAGATATAATCCTAATTCCATTCCATCCACAAAGTCATTTGTTCCAATCTATACCAAAATAGTTAAAGGAGAGGAACATTTGGATCATTGGAAACAATCTCAAGGTCAATTTGTATATGATGGTGGAGGAGGTTGTCAAGCCTTAGTAGCACAAGAAAGAGTTATTCCTTGCCTCACATCAGAAGAATAAAACCTAATGAAAATGGATACTCATGGAGAAGGTAGCAACCAAGGTACCATTCTTGTGAACTTTCAAAATGAAGATAACAATGTGGACAAGGTTGAAAAAGCACCTAAAGTATTACCATTCAATGCTTCTTCTCTATTGGCTTCATATCAACTGATTGTTCCTAAGACTTCACAAGAATTGGGAGAAGATGCTAGCATAGATGAGTTCCTTGAACACACTGAAGAAGGAGCTAATGATATGGAGTAGTGAACAAATTTTCTGGGAGAATAAGACACTTCAATGATAAGACACGAATAAAATACCTTGAGTAGATTTATGAATTTCCATGCTTCATGGAAGATGACGATGATCAACCTACAACACAAGATGAAGAAGTGGTACCCACTAGCCAACATGATGCTTCACAAGAAGTTGGTAATAATGTTGATAAAATTCAAGTATTTTATATTGATCATAAAGAGTTGGCATTTTTGGATGATTTTGAAATTTTTTTCTTGAGCTTGGATGATGCATCTCCACTTCATGAAGAGCTTGATAATAATTTTGAAGGAGATGTTGTAGCTGAACCTATTGAAGATCATGAAGAACCTCCTTAAGAAGATAAAATTAATCATGATTCATCTCAAAAAGATCAAATGCATAAGATAGGTGAATAATTTAAGGTGCCAAGAGAGATAAAAATTCTTGAAGAACCTCTCTCATGCATTTAGCTACTAGAACCACCAAAGCTTGATTGAGACCTTACCTTTCAAAATGAATACAACCTTGATGATGAAAATACACTTGAAATTAAGTTTGAGGTTAAATTTGAAGATAAAAATGAGCATATAATCAATGGAAAACACTTAAACCAAGGACTATGGTTTCCATTCAAACCAATCAAGAAGAGTATGTTTCTATTAAACACATGTTATTGGCTATGAAACTAGATGAAGTCAATGCAACTACCATGGGAAGTAAGCAAATTTTTGAACAAAAAATGAGAATTCCTAAGTGGAATCTTGCACATTATTTTATTTCACTTCAAGTAGATGGTATGAAAAGCTTTCCTTTTGATCTAGGAGGATCATTTCTATCTATCTAGTTTGTATACTTTAGAGTGGTTTGTTTTAGTTGTCTTATGTTTCCTAAGTGCTTTAGAGAACAAGCGTTTTTCCTTTATTTTTTTTGGTGTGTTTTTTTTTGGTGTCAACAAACTTATTCTCTTGATCCAAAGGTCTATTCAAGTCAATTAGAGTGCTCATATTCATGACTTCATGCCCAATGTAAGGATTAGGCATGTAGTCTTAGGCATAACAAGCACGCCACCCTTAAGAATCACCAAGAATGTTGACAAAATTTGACCCCAAGTCAAATTTGGGTCAATCCCTAATATTTTTAACTTTTATATAGAAAGTTTAAAAGGTCCTATGGGGTCTCTTATTGTCTTACATGTCTCACTTACCCTTTGCCTAGTCCTTGTTGAAACCCATCATCTTTATACTAGCCTAGACAACAAAATGCAACATTATTAAACTATGGTAAAACTTAGTCAGAGCTAAATTTATTTTTTAAATGTCTTAAATTTGTCTTTGATAGGTTTCAATGTGTTTACAAGTCATAAATTGACCACTTTCTAGGTTTTAGTTATTAAAAGGGTCATTTGGCCACTTTTCTAGATCATTAATTAACTTATACGGATGGTGGGAGTTAAAAAATATGTCATAAAGGTGAATATAAATGTGGATAAGGTCAAATAAAATCATAATCAATCAAGGGATAGTTACAAGTCTAAGATAATCATGAAATGATATTTTTTCTCAAAAATAGGCCCCTTTGGTCACTTATACGGACTTCTCAAGTACACCATCAGTTGAAAACGTGGTGGAGTGACTCTTCACCTCACCATAGGTCATTTTAATGTTTGGGTTTTAGGGATAATACAAAAATGGCTGTCTACAACTTCATTTCCTTTATTTTCCATTGGCAAGCCAAGGAAGGCAGATTCAATCACTACTATGGAAGCTATAGGTGGAATTGGAAAGAGTGCTTCTAGGGGTGGATTTTAATTTTATTTCACCTCATTTTCATAACAATAATTTACAATTTATTTCCTCCTCATTTATGAATAATCATTTATATTCTAGGTAACTTTTAATGAAATTGCATCCAAGAGGGGTATGGTTGTGCATCTATTAATTGTTTTTAGAATTAAAAGGATCTATGTGACTTTTATGAGGTGTTTTTAGGTTATAATAAGTCTTCATTCATGATATTTTTAACACCCAACACTTCTCTTTGAATTCCTTTTAAGGAAGATTCTAAATTGTGCTTGTTTTCCAAGTTGGCAGCCATATATGGGTAACCTTAGTTTCACAATGTGAAGGAGAGATCCATGGGAGGCTTAAATTATCTTGGATTCATATTTTAAAATTTATTTAATTGAATTTACATTGTGAGATATAAATTACTGCTCCTTAAAATCCATATTTCTCATATATTCCCTTGTTCATTGTCTATGCATTTATAGTCCTCTTACAAAAGATTTATAGGAGGTTGTATGGAAGAATGAATCATGGAACATATAATGGAACTCATGTTTGAGAACTATAATATCAAAATCTTCATATTTTTCATGACATTGAGGTTTATAGGCTATGAAAAGTGGAATTTTCACTTCAAATAGTGAGTTGACTGTATTTGGTCCCACATTCCCCAAATATTGTAAACATAGATCTTGAGGCTTATTTGAGATTAAATATGTCATTATATAAGTAGCCTAAAACATCCTTTATTGATTCTTATTGTTTACCTATCTACACACAACAACCCTACCAATTTTTAGGTTAAATTTACATGTGGAAGATGGTCATTGAGAGCCTCAGAATTTTAAAAAAAAAAATTTTGAATCCAAATAGTGATATCTACAAGAAGGTAATGAAAAAGTGACTTGAACTCCATGTTGATTATTTTAGACCATTATACCAGGTTTAGACCATTCAAACTATTCCAAAGGGCATTCCTGAGCTAAATTGACTAAGAAAATGTGAAGGTTAATGTGATAACCCCCACATACCCCTCTCTATTTGTATAATAGGCTTGGGAGAGGCCATCTACAATAGAGGTCTTCAAACAGTAAGATGAAGGGTTGAAATTTTAATCTTTATTTGAGGTTTTCAAGGTAAATATGAGGTATAGGAAGGTTTCAAGATCAAAATACTTTCAAGGGAAGCCAAAGTACCTTTAATCAAGTTTTAAGCATCATTAAAACACCTCTTCAGGATTGGGAAGACACACCTACAATGAACATAATGTAAGTAACATTATATTGAGGATTGAAGGTATTATGACTCCTCTAAGGTGAATAAATTCAAAACTTTTAATTTGATGTTAATGGAATCCCAAGCTTTCAATATGGCCTTGATGCTTCAAGATCAAGGTCTTAGTGAAAATCATTCATGATGAATCCAAGGTAAATTATATGATAGGTGTTTATCAATACAAGAATTAAATGCCTTTAAAAATAATAAATAACCTCAAATAGGTTATAACAACCTACAAGCAGGAGTAAGGACCATCAAACACAATCAAGGTAGGGTAAGTTGATAGTGAGGAGAAAATTTTGAAGTTAAACTTTGGATGTAGCTTTAAAAGTGTGTATAAGTTAAATTAATGGAAAGGTGACCTCAAGGTAACCAGGTAAAACCTATAAAACATGAACCATGCATAGTTCCAAACCCCAAACACACATACAGGCCTATACGGACTGAGATAGGTAGTGAGCTAAAAGAGAGTCTTTCTCATACCAAATGAGATGGGGTTGATGGAGTATGGCTTGGAAAAGGTGAAGGGTAATATAAAATACCACTAAAATTATTTAAAACACTTTTTAATCCTAGTTTTTTGGTAAGAAACCTCTAAATATAGTCAAAGTCACTCTATCTTAGTCAAAACATGAGACCTAATCTAGATTTCCAAGGGGATAAGAGAATGTTGGAGGGATCCAAAAGATGGAAGTCATATTTAGAGGAATTATATATGATTATTATACTAAATAAACACATATACATGAGAATATGGTAAACAAAATGCTATGAACAAACATAACTTAGTCCTCACTCATACCCCTACAGACAATGTGCACTCTAAAAATATGCCCAAGATTTTTGTGAAGTTCGAAGGTCAAAAATTGGAATTAGATGCTAAAATTTGATCTAGAGAACCATTTTGTGTAAGGTAATAACATTATATTATTGTTTTTTAATAATATGAAGTTTAACATTCCCCTATTTTGACTCAGAGTAGGGGTAGTTTTAACATGCATGGAGATGGTAGTTTTGCGGAAATGTGAGGAATGGTGAACCAAAGATAAATTAGATCATTAAAGAAGATTTAAATATCTATGGGACACATGGATAAATTTGATAAATAAGTATATAATGTTTGGATGTAATAGAAATGGTATGGACCAGAAGGTCTATAGGCAGACCTAGTGATGAAAACATGTAAATCCAATTCCAAATGTAAGGTCACTTCAAGTTCTAGCCTTTGACAAGCCTTTTAGTGTTTCATATCACCTATATTTAATTTTAAATGATGTTTTAAATCAATTTTAATACATGGTATATGTAAATAATGGTTATTTGGTTCAAAGGAACATGCATGCCTAGTTGGCAAGGCTTAAACATGTTTCCAAAATAGGGGTTAGATTCATTTTAAACCCTTGGTGAGTTGTTATTAGGATTAGAGAAGGTTTATTTGGAATTTATATATTTTTTATAGAAATCATATTTAGATAAAGTATCCAAGAAACCATCCTTTGGCTTATTAAGTTCCCAGACCTCACAAAATGCTTGAAAATGGTTTGCATGGTCAAGATCAAATGACCATAACTTTCATAAACTACTGCATGGAACTTGGAGGAATTTAGAAGAGTTGGAGAGGGTATCTAAGAATCCCTCAGTATCATTTGGAAGTAATTACAATGTGCTATCTTAATGAAGAAATGTTTAGAGGGATAGTGACTCCAAAACCCTCTCAAACACTATTTTGTGACCTGATGATGAAAATGAGCCCAAAATTGCATATACATGAGTAAATTTGACCATGAGTATAAAATATAAGGTGTTTCCAAATATATGAGGGTAAAATACATGTAATTGTATTGTATGAAGTTCATATAGGTGGAGGAAAAAGAATGTTTTCTTGACATTTTCTTATTTTTTGTAGGTTCTAAAGATGATAAATGAATACCAAACATATTGGGAGGTATTTTAGGACTTAAAAAAACTCCTCATGCAATTTTTAGACCTTATTAATAATCACAAGTTCCTCTACTAGGTCTATAACTTCATCTTGTCTAAATTAGTATCTAGAATAACATAGTGAAGAACATAGAAACTCAAGTTTGGAGGCTTTTAAAGATGTTTCTAATGAATGCAAGAATATGAGGTGTCCCAACATGTGTCACAAGACCCTTGATATGGATCAGTTAGGAAGGATGAAAATATTCTAGTGCCAAGTGTCAAGATAGGCATACTAGAGAGTAATCATGGTTGTAAGGTGATGATGAGCTTATGTAAGAAAATGTCATGATCAAAAAAACTCCAAATTCAGGTGAAAGAATATTTGTAACTCCATATTATACTAACACATGAGACATTTGTCCACCACTTACTTTGGAGTGCTCAAGAAAGCCCATGATGAAGGTAGTTTCCAAAAGGAAAAATGATTAAGAGGATTGCTACACCACACTTGGTAGAGGAGGATAATTTGGGATAGAATGATGTGTAAATCAGTTTCATAACTTCTTTTCCACCTCATTTCTATGCCTTGTAACTTATCCCCACATTTAGACACTTTTCCTTGTGCCTTTTCAACTTCTCTTCTCTCTCTCTTCTTCCAAATTCTATAAATGTGAGCCATCTTGGATATTGTAAGAGAGACCATATCTAGTATGACATATCCCTACTAGTATAACATTGAATTTTTATCTTTCAATATTGAATATAAGTTTGATTCTAAGCTAAGAACATTTTTTCTAAGTGTGTGAGTGATGTATAGTGGAGCCAAGTGATGGTGTCATCCTTACTCCTATTTATCCTTCATGTTTAAGAAAGAGTTATGATATTAATAGGTCATGTGAAGTGTATGAATGTACTAGGATCCTCTTCAAGTATACAATTGTCTCTATGGTGTGAAATCTACCCCTAGATTAGTTATCTTATTTATTATCCTATGTATGCCTACATTCACATTGAAACACTATATTAGGATCCTTCAATGCCTATAATTGGTCTTGGAAAGCTTTGTTGCTTATTAGGAGTGTGATAGTCTATGGGATATGTCTTGGTGTATCACCTCTTTAGTATAGTTTCCTTTTCATGCAAACTCATAACACTTTTCCCATAAAAAAGCATTAGATTAGGTAATAAGCACTTAAAGATGAATCTAGGGAGCTAGCCCTCATAATCTATAGATTCATCTCTCTTACAAGTTCCCACAAACTTGAGAGATGATTCCATGTTACATCAAATTAAAGGAGCTTCACAGAATGTCCTAGGGTGAATCATTTGATGACAATATTGACCTTGAGGGTTATATTTTAGTGTTCACTTATTGATTTTATCTTTTTTTTTCAACTTAATATTTGACCTCCATTTTGAAAAAATTTCATTAAATGTGTAAATCTCTTGGACTCCATTGATGGAGGTCTCCAAGCTTGAGCCATCTTCAACCAGTTGTGTTAGAACTTACTCCTAAAACCACTTTTCACCATGAGAACCACTTTTTGACCTGATATAATAATTTCAAACATCCATATCATTCTTATAAGGGAGAAAAAAAAGTTTTATGTCACCTTCAAAACCTAAAACAATGGTGTAAAGCACCATTAAACTTGCCACCATTCATAAAATGTCAAAAAACTTGGGTTTTTGACCTTTTAGCTCAATAAGGCACCCTAAAAATCCCTATGAAGAGCTCTAAGTGCATATAATGGTTATTTAGGTCCCATTAGGCCTATTACATTCATTTATACCATTTTTATTTTTGAATGCTTGCAAAAATGGGCATTTTTTGGCCATTTTAGGCCTCTTAAGGACTAACATGTGCCAAATTATAAAAAATAGGTTAGACATGAGATTGAGACATTAATATACATGGTCCAGGTGGTTTCATGTGATTTTAGGTCCTTTCATGGGCTTATGAGTTTAAAAAACCCAAAATTGATCAAAAAAGATCTTTTGGCATCTCATATAGGCTCACCTTCTTGATGATTCTTAATAAAATATAGGCCTCTATTCTATAACTTCTTGACATTTATATTTAGCCTATATACTCCTTAAAATTCCCTAAAAATATTGGGTTCCCATGTAGAAGGTGTACAAAGATACACACATAAAAAGTTTGTTTGTTGGGTTTTGCATGCATTCTAGGCTTACGTATAGTCTTAACAATTATTCATAAGCCTCATCCCCTAAACCAACCTTAATATATAATTAGTTTCACATAAATAGTTTTAATCAAAACATACTTAGATCATTTATACCAACTCTTGTTGTAGTGAAAGATACGAGCATCTGAAGAGGGGCTCAAAATGGGTGCCTTAGTCTTGAAAAGCTCAAAATTCTCCTTGAGAGTGAAATTTAATCCTCCATTTTTATTCATGATTTAAAATCCTTATGTTACTTATACCATACCTATTAATCATAGGATATACTAAGAGTGGGGTTGAATTAGTATATCATATATCTTATAAATCTTTTATTTAATCAAACTCCACTTAACCATACATTCAAGATATGTAATAAAATTGAAACAATAACATGCATCACATGAGAGAGAGAGAGAGAGAGAGAGAGAGAGAGAGAGAGAGAGAGAGAGAGAGAGAGAGAGAGAGAGAGAGAGAGAGATCCTAGATTTTTATGTGGAAACACAATGTGGGAAAAACCATGGAGAACAATCTCAAGTATAAGAATGAGCACCAACTCAAATTAAAAAATTTGTAAGCACCAACTTGTAGGAGCACCAACATAGTAACTATTTGTGAGCACCAACCCATTTTGTGTATAAAACACAACTATCTCTCAATGTTGCTTTCTCAACAAATGATATAACTCTACAATATCTCTTTCTATTCTCTCCTCTCTTATTATATAAAATAATTGAAAACCATGTACTCTCTTACATATTACAAATGGCTTCCCAAGCCTTTATTTATAGCTTTTCAAATGACCTTTAGCATTCACCCTTTGTGACCCTGCACTCCTCATGAAAAGTGGTGCCAAAATTACATGACCCTTCAACTCCTTGCATTTGAAAAGTTACGTGGTGACCCTTCATGAACAAATGCATCCTTTCCCTTTTTGTATTTATCTTGATGACCTTTCAAATTCCTCAAAGTGTCCCTTTATAAGAAATTATGCCCTTCCTCTTTTGTGTTCATTTGTACTCTTGGAAATCTTCAAGATGACTCTTCATAGGAAAATGCATCCCATTCCTCTTTTGTCTTTACTCCATCATTCTTTGACTTCTCCATGGGTGCTATTTTGACTTTTATACAACCAACAAAATATTAGTTAATATTAAATAATAAATGTTATGTGGTCTTTATCACCAATTCTAGACCTTTGACATCAATGATAATATTTCCAACAATCCCCCCCTTGTCATTGATGGCAACCTCAAACTTAAATTACCACATCCTAAAACCTATATTGCACATGCCAACCTATACATACTATCATCTAAAAAGCATACAGTAACTCCCCCTTACTGTAGCATCATGTACCTATTCCTTGTACCTATTTTTACACCTATTCCCTATAACTATTCCTATACCTATTTCTTGTACATTTTTTTTATTTTCCCCCTTTAACATCAATGGAAAAGAGCTTATCTTAGAGCTAACACTTAGCTCCCCCTCAACTAATGTTGAGCCTCAATGGCAGGAAGTAAAATAAATTACTCTCAACTTCTCCTATAGATACTATCATGTGTCTTTTGGTAGTGCCTTTATGAAAATATATGTAATTTATTCTATAGTATTGATATATTCCATCTTAACCTGTTGATCTACAACCTACTCTCTCAAGAAGTGATATTTGATAGGACTATGTTTTGCTCTTGAATGCATCACTGGATTCTTAGAAATATTAATAGCACTTATGTTGTCACAAAAAATAGAAATAGGTTCATCATATTTTACTTTGATATCTTCCAAAGTTTGCTTCATTCAAATCACTTGAGTACAACACAATACCTATGTAAGATATTTTTCTTCAATTTTAGAAAGTGATTATGAATTTTGCTTTGTGCTTAACCATGATACTAAGTTATCATTGAGGAAGAAATGACCTCCACTTGTACTCTTTCTATCATCTAAGTAACCTACCCAAAATAGATTTATATAAGCTACCAAAGTGAAATATCTACCTATGAGATACCAAAATCTATAATCCAATTTCCCCTTGACATATCTAAATATTCTCTTCACTAGCTAAACATGACTCTCCTTCAAGTTTTCCTAATATCTCAAAACCATGCCTACTACATGCATGATTTTTGGCCTGGATGTTGTCAAATATAAAAGACTACGAATCATAGATCTATACAAAGATTGATCTACAACAGGTAAATCTTCGTCCTTACTCACCTTGTTCCATATACCCATTAGTGTGCTAACTGGTGCATAATCCTCAAAGCTAAATTTTTCAACATTTCCTTGGCATATTTAATTTAAGATATGAAAATTCCTTTATCTGACTAAAATATTTTCAACCCTAATAAAAATCATAATTCTCCAAGTATAGACATCTCAAATTCTTTTTCATATTATCAAAAAACTATTTTATCATCTTTTCAATGTTTCCTCCAAAAATTATGTCATCAACATATACCATAACAATCAATTGATGCTCACCTACTATTTTGATGTAGAGATTATTGTCAACAAAACTTCTCTTGAAACCTTGATCTTGTAGGTTCTTATCAAGTCTTGCATATAGTGATTTCTTCAATCTACATACATGGCTACTATCATTTGAGAGAATAAATCCCTTAGGCTACTCAATGTAGACCTTCTCTTATACATTCCTATTCAAGAAGGTAGAATTAACATCCATCCAAAACACTTTGAAAATTTTAAACACTACATATGAAAAAAAACATTATAATAACCTCTAGTCTTGTCATTGGTGTAAAAGTTTCTTCAAATTTTATACCCTTAATCTGAGTATATCCTTTACATACTAACCTTGCTTTATTCTTGGTAACTTCACCATCTTAATTCAACTTATTTATGTATACTCATTTTTTTCCTATCATATTTTAATCTTTTGGTATAGGCACTAATTCCCAAGTATCATTATTTTATATCTGATGTAATTCTCCATCCATTGCCTTAACCTAATGCTCATCATATCTAGCTTCTAAAAAATTTATAGGCTAAATTTTGGATAACTATAAAAAATTTACTTGCTCATATTCACTTACCATCATCCTTCTAGTGCTAACTACTTCATTTATGTTCCCAATAATTTCACTCTTATTATGATTTCTATGAACATATATCGATGTGGTATTGGTGTCTTTTTTCTCCTTCTCATCCTCATCTAATTCTTCAAAATATTCTTCTTCAATGATTTCAAGAATGTCTACTAGATCATTGGCTCTTTGTGTTACATCTTCATCTATCCTTACACTTGCACTTTCAAAAATCTTCTTGGTTATTTTTTTATAACATTTAGAAGCTTTAATTTTTATATAATATCAAATAAATATACCTTCATCTATTCTAAATTCAAACTTACCCAATTTTTTATTGGTTTTCTTTATGAAACATCTGCTACCAAAAACTTTGATGTAATCAACTATAACTAGTTTGTCTTTCCATATCTCATAGGGAGTCTTTTCATTGTTGACTCTCAATAATGATATATTATAAATATACATTATTTTACCTACTACCTCTCTCCAATAGTTATTTGGTATCTTGGATTCATTTAGCATTGTCCTTGCCATCTCTTAACTATTTTATTTTTTTGCTCAACTACTCCATTTGTCTATAGAGTTTTGACTACTGAATAATGTATCTTTATCCCATGGTCTCTATAAT
The DNA here is from genome assembly GCA_037957365.1 of Torreya grandis. Lineage (NCBI taxonomy): Eukaryota > Viridiplantae > Streptophyta > Pinopsida > Cupressales > Taxaceae > Torreya > Torreya grandis. The sequence goes on from JARHVA010004600.1 coordinate 141,470, forward strand.
ACTCAATAAAATCATTTGACATGAATTCTCTTCCTTGAGCTAATATTAGGCACTTAATCTTCAAATTAGTTTCATCCTCAACAAAAGCCTTGAATGCTTTAAAGTGGTTGAAAGCTTATGATTTTTCTTCAAAAACATTACCCAATTCATACATGTAAAATCATCAATGAGAAACATGAAATATTTATCACCTTGAGTACTTTGAGTTATCATAGGTCCACACAAATCAATGTGAAAAAGCTCTAACATTTGAGTGGTCTAGTATTATTTTGTCTTGAACTATCTTCTAACCTACTTCTCATGCTGATATGGTTCACAAAGCATGTTGGAGTGATTTGTGATCTTTCGAATATATTTAACTACTTGCTTCTTGCTAATGCTGACAATATTGTCAAAAATTATGTGTCCCATTATCCTGTGCCATAGCCAACTTTCTTCAACTTGAATCAAACAACATTTTTGACCTTTGATATCTGATAACATATATAAATTATTGCCTATCCTCTAAGCATCTGTAATCAACACATCTAAATATTTCCTCCTAATTTCATAATCTTCTATATAAAATTTTAGTGTGTGTCCCTGATCACACATGTAACTTACATTCAAAATATTATGCTTAAGACCTTCTACATATAGAACATTTTCAGTCTTAGTTCTACCATTGTTCAAACTTAGTGTACCTTTTTTGGAAATTTTGGTATTAGTATTGTCTCTAAATTTCACTATGCCACCATTGATCTTATAAAAGATTATGAACTTAATCTTGTCTCTTTTCATGTGCCTCAAACATCCTCTATTAATGAACCATTTATTTTCTTCATTTCTTGCATGTAAAGCTATCTGGACCAACATAGACTTTTTAGGTTATTTCTTCTGCCATGAACCTATCTAAACTTTCTTCTTGATGAATGGAACTCTGAAACTCTGGTCCTTCTTGACTAACTTGAAAATGTTTCTATATTACTAGGCTATGTGTCTAAAGTTATTACATTTGTAACATATTATGGCCTCTTCATTACATTTTTATAGAGGATTAAAATAGTTGTGGTTTCTATTTGACTCTGCATGAGTTTCCTTCTCCTTGTTTCTAAAATTGTTGTCCCTTTTTTCACATTCTATTTTCTTATAGCCATATCCATTATAATAAAAACAATAACCATAAAAATAGAACATGTTTGTGTATCCCTGAACTGATTGCCTTTTATAGCTATATTCCTTTCAGCCTTCTTTGTTTGAGATATCTTTTGTATTCTTATCTTCTTCCTTTTTCATTTCCTATTTTGTAAGAGCTTTAGCATAGCTCTTTAATTTTTCTATGTTAACCTTGTTTATGAAAGTAGTGGCCTCCCCTTTCTCTTTTTAAAATTTGATACTTATCTTATTTAACATTGATATTTGACTTCTAATATCTTATTCAACATATTAATGTTATACTCAAATTTTGAATCATTGGCTACTCTATCATTGACTACTTTATTTGTTTTTTCAAGATCTACTTTTAAAAAGGTAATTTCAACAACATACCTTTCACATTATTCACTTACTTTTTGTAACTAAGTTTTTAGATCTTCTTCAATCTTTTTGGCTTCTTCAATGTGTGACTTTATATCTTCAATTATTTCTTTTGACTTCTTTTCATTTTTCTTGAATTCGACACTTCAATCTATGATTCTTATTCTCAATAGCTTGTAATTCTTCTAGGCACAAATGATTTCTCCTTCCAGATTCACTTCATCTTTATCTTATTCTTCTTCTTGATCATCTATACTTTTACTTGTAAAGGTATCTTCATGTATGGTCATGAATAGAATCTCTTCTTCATCTAAATCACTGACTCCATTGTCTTTGACTGAGCTAGGATCTTTAGAGTATAAAATCTTCTTCTCAAATCCCTTCTTGAATTTGCCTTTGAAATTATTTTTGTTTGTACATCTTCCTTATTCATTTTCACCATTACTCTTATCTAGACACTTAGCTATAAAATGTCCAATCTTTCCACAATCAAAGCATTTAAAAGGTAATTTTCCTTGATATTTACTTGTGCCCTTTTTTGGCTTGCAGATGAATAAATCTTCATTATTATCTTCATCATCACTAGATATATCACTTAATTCTTTAATCTTAGACTTGTCTTTCTTTGATGTCTTGAAATCAATTTTCTTCTTTGAGGGTTTCTCTTATTTAGTTCACATCTCATATGCCATAAGAATGCCATGTAGTTCATCCATCTTTAGCTTGGCTAGATCCTTCATCTCATCAATTGTTGAAACCTTTGCATCATATCTCATTGGTAGATATCTTAAAACTATTTTTACCACTACTAATTCTTATAAATTTTCTCCAAGGCCTTGAATATGATTAACTATTTGATCAACCTATAAAATAAAACTAACAATATTTTCTTCCTCTTCCATTTTCAAACTATATTTTAAAAGTCTGGAGCTTAGCTTGAAGAAATTTTCCATCACCTTTGTAAATATTTTTAAAATTTACCCAAGTCTCATGAGAATATTTACATTTAATAACTTTAACAAATTGTGATTCACATAAACCACATAAAATAACATTTACAATTTAGCATTATTTTCACTTGCCTTCTTTTCTACCAGAGTAGTCATAAGTGTTTATGGCTCTTCATGTTCCTCCATAACTACTTGCCAAATGTTGAATACAAGAGACACAAAATAATTCCTTGTCATTATGATCTAAAAATCATAATTTGTCTCATAAAAAAAAGTTACCTTATTTGTATAAAAACCTTCATGTTATCTAGTGATCATGTTTTCCCTGATCTACTTTTAAGCTATAAAACTCTTTCCAAAGGAACCTGCTCTAATACTAATTATTAAGCATGGGATATACTAAAAATGTGGTGAATAAATATATTATATATCTTATAAATATTTTACTTAATCAAACTCCACTTAACCATACATTCAAGATATGCAATAAAATTGAAATAGTAGCATGCACCACATAAGAGGGAGAGACACCATATTTTTATGTGGAAACCCAATGTGGGAAAAAAAATAGAGAATAATCTCAAGTCTAATAATGATCACCAACTCAAATTAAAAATTTTACAATCACGAACTTGTAGGAACACCAACCCCTTTACTGAGCACCAACACATCAACTATTTGTGAGCACTAACCCATAGGAGCACCAACCCCTTACAAAGATTTGTGAGTAACAACCCACAAGAGCCCCAACTTATCTTATGTATAAAAAATAGATATCTCTCAATGTTTATTTCTCAACAAATTATATAACTCTAAAAGATCTATTTCTATTCTCTCTTATTTAATTATATAAAATAATTACAAACCATGCACTCTCTTACATACTATAAATGGCTTCCCAAGCCTTTTTCTATAGATTTCCAAATGACCTTTGGCATTCACCCTTTATGACCCTTCAATCCTCATGGAAAATGGTTCCAAAATTTCATGACCCTTTAACTCCTTGAATTTGAAAAGTCACATGGAGACCCTTCATGAGAAAATGCATCCTTTCCCTTTTTGTCTTTATTTTTATGACCTTTCAAATTCTTCAAAGTGTCCCTTCATAAGAAATTGCACCCTTCCTTTTTTTATTCACTTGGTGAATATTTTAACTCCTTAATATGACTCTTCATATTAAAATGCATCCCATTCCTCTTTTGTCTTTACTCCATGACTCTTTGACTTCTCAATGGGCCCTCTTTTGACTTTTATGAAACCAAAAATATATTTTTTAATATTAAATAATAAATTCTATGTGGACTTTATCACAAATTATATAATTTATACATCAATTATAATATTTCCAACAATCCATTCAACATCTTCATGAAGCCATATTTTCTTGAAAAGGTTTGAAAGTGCCTTAATAGGATATAATCCTTATAGGCCTTAAGACTAGCTTCTAGGATTAAAACTAATTTTCAAGGATTGAATAACCGATAGGAGTATATTAGGGATTTAAAAAAAATATTTAAAATTAATTTAAATACATTTTTACCTTTTTTAATGCTCAATTCTCACTTTTATCTTCTTGTTTTTTTAGGGTTTCCTATGGGAATAATTGCCTACCTACTTGTTATAGCCCTAAAGGGTATGGTTTGCATTGAACCTAGAGTGTTATCACATATAAATATGTGTATATATACTTATTATAATCTTATTAATCTTATAAAACACTCCCATGAGGTCCAAAACTCTTCACCAACCTATAGACTTCAAAAATGTCTATTAGCTCCAATGTTGGATGCCACTAGACATGTGGAGGATTGTGCTAAAATAGTGAGTAATTATACTCCTATTTAGACACAAAAAATATTTTATACAATTATAATTACTCATGAAAAAAAATATCCACAAATTTTCATACTTGGATCTTTCATATTAGGTCTTGTAGACAAATGTTCTTCCAAATTAACTTAAGTTACCTCCTTCTTGACTGTCAACAAATAGGTGGTTGACTGTGACAAAATAGTTAATATTTAACCTATTATATTGGTATAAAAAATATTATATATAGGTATATTAACTCATTATTAACATCTCCACAAAGTTTCATATTTGGATCATGCATATTGTAGCCTATAGGTGATTTTTACCAAAACTTACTAGTAAGTTGCCTGAATTTTCATGGAGAGTGCCTCAAGTGTGAGATAAAATAATGGATAATTAAATTATTTTTCATTACAAATATAAATTATATGGGGATATAATAGGTAATTACTACCCTTTTTACCAAATTTTAGGTCTTGAATCCATGTGTAGGTGCTCTAAAACTTCAAAACCCTTCATAACTACCTTCAAAAGCTGACTATGTTTGAACTTGATTGTATTTCATGTCAAATGACTATAATTTAATGTTTTACCCTTATTTTTGGGTTTTAATAATTATTAATAAGATTTAATAGGTCATGGAAAACATTATTTCAATGATCTCTTCCTCCATGGGTTACCTTGCAACCTTATGTAACCAAGATCAGACCATGTTTCTCAAGGAACCTCACTATGACTATACTTAAACAGTGTTATAGATGATGTTTATGAGGTGAATATGTGTTTAGTATCTATTCCACCATGATTTTTTTCTTTAAATACCCCTAGAATCACTTTCAACCTTCTTTTTATCTCATTATTAGTGCATTTGCTCCTCAAGCAATGTTTTTAGGATCTTACATAACCCAAATCCATACATGTCTATGTACTTGCTTTCATGAGTTGGTAGTAACTCTAATGATCTTTGAAAGGGATTCAACCTTATTGAGTGTATGTATCTTGAAAATACACCTTTAGGGTATGAATGAATCAATGCAATTGATCCTTAACATGGATGTGTGTGAACATTCAAGGTGCATGGGTGTGTGTTGGTGTCATTTGAAGTTCACAACCCAAAAGGACTCTTCCCACCATCCTTGATTCTTAAAAAATGGAAAAAATCTTATTGGTTCCAAAGAATAAAACAACACCTCATAGTCCTAGTGACACAATATATATGTATGCTTTAAAATGCTCCATAATTACTGTATGTATTTATTTTCATGATTGATCCTGATTGCAACCTTGCTAGGAAACCCTATTAAATAATCCATTGATCCATTTCACATTTAATTGTTCCTATGAATTATATTTAAGATATGAAACTCTTCATTAATCCCTTTTACTATCACACTTTTTTAACTTGATGAGATATGCCTAATTTTTAATGGCTATAGATGAGAATTTATGAGGTCAACGATTATAAATTAACTTAGAGACCTTATTGATGGTCATAAAACCTCATATCCATCATCACTACATTACTTATTTCTCTACTTTATTTTCAACTAATTTTTATTTTGATTCAGGATTGCATATTTGATCTCACTTTCCTTAGTATGGATATAAGTAATTATTTAGAAGTAATTTTGTAGGCATATTGTGAGACACATTTATTGATTTAAAAATAATTACTTTATTGGTTTTCTATATAGTCTTTTTTTTATATTTGATCACAACTCCACCAACTCTACTCTCTAGTCTATTCTTCTGACTTCTTCATCCACTAGCCACTCTACACAAGCTCTTTTCTTGGTTCAACATACCAAATCTAATTATAGTTTTCTTGAGGACAATATAACCACTTGGATTATATTTTATTATAATATAATAATTTTTAAAACCCCTTTAATTCTTTTAATCTCATTCCACCATGCATTTTCACTCTTCACCCTCCTTAGAGCCACCAAGCTGTTGTAGCCCTTTCTTGAGGTTTTCATGATTGTTTAAAGATTTTGTACACCTCCCTAAGTAATTAATTACATTTCCCACCATTCTCTATCCACATTAAACCTTTATCAAATATTAAATCTCTAAATCTTTGTCTATAAGGTACTTCCTTTGTTAGCATCCCTCCAATTAGGCTTCTTAAGCCCTATCACACTTACCTAGAGCTCAAATCTATACTATATTATATGGTACCAAACCAAAAACCTATTATTCATTTATTTCATGATAAAATATACATTATTACAAGTTTTTATTATTTTTCACTAGTTAAAGTAGGACATATAGGGTTTTTCGGTTAGAAACTCTAGGTGGCTACCTACAGAGGCCAAGAGCACTCTAAAATACATATCTTGAGCTTGAGGACGTTTCAAGGACACCAATGACCATTCCTATGTATATTTTTACCACCCCCATCAATAAAATTATTTTATATACCTTGAAATATCTATTTAATTCCTTAAACTAAGCAAAACTCAAAACTTTATACCCTCTTTACAAGACTATGTGAGAATATGCAAGGTTTAAGATCCATTTGTTGAGTTTTATGAGGTAAAAAGACATAATTATTTTTGAATTAATACCTATATTTATCCACAAATAAATATTAAAATCATTTTTTTCCATTATAAATCAATAAAAACATTTGGAATCAACAATATATGGCTGATACACACTCAAAAAATGAGAACTGTGAGACACAGGGAGAGAGAAATAGGTGTATCCTGATATTTATGAGGTATAAATACCTCATTATTTTATTATTTGAAATTTAAATTTATATAAAAACTATTCCAAGAAATATATTTCATCATAAAGCCCTTTAAATTCCTCAAAAACTCTTTTTTTGATTGTCCACATTTCCATGCCAAAATCTTGAATTTGTCCAACTTGCACTTTTCCTCATTTTGCCTTAAAATTTTGAATATGATCACTCAAAAAAGGTTTTATAATAATTAATATCACCCTAAAATTTTTCACAAACCATCACATGAGGTTCAAACCATATTTCATACCTTATATCCCTCTGAAAAGCTTGCCTAGCCCTATGTTGCTATCAATGGAAAAAAATAGATAATTACACTCATTTTTTAACAAAGAAAATATTATATATAAATAAAAAAATAATTATTACCAAATTTACCAAATTTTAGAACTTTATTATACCTTTAGATGCCCCAAATCTCATTTTCCCTAAAACTAGCTAGTTGGCTTGGTTTTTTATGCTTCTTGGGTTCATGACTAAGCTTATCTTATTTTAGCTTGTAATAATGGAATGAGAGAAATTAAAAGGCCTTGGTGATGTTATATAATAATTATCACATTATCCTTACCATTTATTAGACACTTTTTACTCTTATACATCTTATCATCACACCATTTCTCCTTCTTGTTTGCTAACCTACACTCTGCCAACACTGGTTGTAAGTGACATGATTTGATTATTGTACAAATTGAGTACAACATTGTTATTGGGGAGTTGGAGAAGGTTAAAATATGGTAATTAATATTTAAATTTTTTTAATGATATCTAAATATTCCAATACCTCACTTTAAGGCCAAACCTATTTGTAAGTCTCTTTCATAGCTCTGCGCACTCCATTGGCTTATGACTATGTTTATTAGATGTAAATGGAAATTAGACTGAGAGAGAAAGGAGTGACATCTTCTATATATGTGAATGTGAAATTTATTGAATATATATCATCTTAAATTATATCATAGAAACATCATCTTTCCATGTAAAGGTTTTAATGAAATGGAAACAAAAACAACAAATTAACTTAAACAATCCAAAAATACCTTAACATTTCTGAACAAGGAAAATTATAATGTTGTTCTTCCATCAAAACAAGATATCCATGATTGAGCTAAATAATAATTCATTGGTATCTAAAATTAAGTGGTTTAAACTAATTTATAATCATTTAAACCTTATTTTAAAACACTCTCAAACCACTTAAATCTTCTTTGCATTGCAAGTCAAAGTTATGACTATTGTAGGTGAAGATTTCACTCAAGACACATATCATTATCTCACCTACCAAGGATTCTACGAAAATATTTTACTTGATGGATACATATAGAGTCAATTTGATTCTTAATAATGAAATGGTTTGAATTAGTGTTCTTACAAAATTAGTTGGCTCATGAAACAAATCATCTTCTCTTCAAACCTATGCTAACTCCTTGTTTGTTGTAGATGAACATTTCTATTGACCTCTTTGGTAAGATGACTTCTTTGAAAGGGATTTCATAATTTTTTTGACTTGATATTGACACATAGTGTTAACTTGATGATTTGGATAAGGTTGATAGGTCAAAATTATTCTCTTTTTATTCATACATACTCATCATCAGTCTCCATGATCATATTATAGGCATGATCAATACACTCATTCCAAAACATAGTTTAAAGTACTCTTGGTACCTTGAGAGAGTATGCCCCCCTGAGATTGAATTTTAAATAATTTAATGAATAAATTATACTTATTTTATAACTTATTATTTTTAATATCATGATGAAATAATTTAGAAACCATTCAAACAATAGAAACTCATCAAATACAATTGTACCTTGTTGAAGAGACTAGATCATCAAAACTATCCCAAAGGAGAATATGCTCAAAATAGAGGTATAAAAACCTTTTAATATATGAATGAGGTATGAGGTTACTTAATACATAAATTTATAACCTATAAAGATGAATTCACTTACTTGATAATCTAGTTTTTATTCTAAAACACCAATATGCGTTGTTCACAAGGACAACATAAGAAATAAGTTTCATTCCATAATTATATTTTTGGAAGGATTTATATGATGAAAAAAAAATTAATAGGTCATATTTTACCCTTAAATAAATCATCTAAAATGATTTTTCCTCATTGAATTCTAAAGTGATTAAATAGAAGAAAACCTAGACCCTATCTAGATGAGCAGGTCATCTAAACACCCCTACATTGTTATTAAATGTTCATAAAGATTGGTAAATAAATCAGACAATCAATGAAAAAAATATAAGGACATTAGGGTCCCTATCACTTCCCAAAATATTATGACTTGAATCTCTCTCTCTTGACCATAACAAGTGAGAACCTAAGGCTCTCCTAGAGTTATCCAAGACTGCCCAAAATGGTTTTTCCTTAGCATGAAGAACCCAAATCCTACCTAAAAAAATCCAATAATTTTAAAACATTTTATATTATTTAAATTACCTCTCTTCCTTTTGGAAAACTTTTTAAGTGTTTGGTCTTCCATTAATGGCAAAAAACATGTTTCATGCCTAGTTTTTAGGTAATAGGTTTTCCTTACCTTTTTTGGTTCTTATGTTGGAATATGATTTCATAGGCCTAAGAGAGGGTATTAGGGAAACCATGGATGCCTTAATATTATATATTATCCATTTTATTAATCAAAACCTTCAAAAACTTGTTTAGTGAAAGCTCTAAAAAGCTTAGAAATGCATCTTTTTGCTTCCAAAGTCCTCTCCTCTACTCTAAATGAATTGAAATGGCCTTAAACATGTAAATATAGGGAAATAACACCATAATTATTTGGAAGGAAGTTAAAACCCATTTTAATTCCTCAAAATTTAGTTTTTTCACTTGAAATTTTCTATTTAGAAGGTCCTCAAGTCATCTAATGCACTTTTGAGGGTATTTTGGGCATATTAACTTTATAGACATCATTTTTAACTCATTATAATATATAAAACTTTTTGAAAACATAATTACTACCCATAAGTTCTCAACCACACTGGAAACTAGCTAGATCCTTCACTTGCAGTTCAAAACCCATTCCTAGGCCTTTTCTTTAAAATTTCCAAATTCACCTTAAAACTTGCTTAAAGTGTTTAAAAAACTTGTGAGGGACATGAGGTAGGGTCAAAAGGTTTGTTTAATCTTTCCACCATTAGATCATCCACTATATAATAAATTTACACAGATCATGACACCATACCAGGAACTTCTAGGATACTACACTGCATCATCAAGTTAGGACTAAGAAGATATTAGTCATGGGGGTAAAAGAATCATTGAATGCTATAAGAGAGTATCCTGACCCATCTAGGTAAAAGTTTCATATGTAGGCAAATTTTGGCTAAGATTTCTAGTGACCTCTTGGTATTGCATGCCTACTTATATAAAAGACTAGTTACCTTAGTCTGTCCATTAGGCTTATGAGGTCACAAAGTCTTTTCCAAATTGGTTTTCAATTGATCACAAGGTTACAAATTATATGATTATAAATATCAAAATAAAAGGGACAACCCCAAAGAAAAAAAAATGTGCTCAAAGAACTTAGAGAAAGGAAACACACAACAAAATATAAATGTGCACAAGGTACTTGGATGGAAATAAAAAATCTACTCTAATATGTATAGGGCTGAAACTTACAAGTACCTTCTTCCTAGGTAAAATGGGAAACTTTTATCATTATTGATTTTTAATTGATAAGGATGAGAGGCACCCTACCTTTGTGTGTTCATGCTAGGTGGACTAAGATTTTTGATTGCTAACTATTTTGTCTTTCTCCCTAATTTATGGTGAGGGATAAACATGTATCCAATGTAGACAAAATCCCTTACTAGATCAATACTTGCTTGATGTTTATCATCACTCTTGAGAAAGCCTTGCATAAATACATCATTTAGGTTCTTAGGAATAACTACATTTTATTTACTTAGTGGCTCAAAAATACCATATTATTCCACCTTTTTCTTGTGAAAATTAGGAATACTCATGCTTAGAGTAGTGTGTTCATAATTTTATGAAATAAGGACATGTCTCCTAGCCTCCTCAAACTCTTTGGTTATGAAATTAAATTGCTACCACAACTCTTCAAGCTTTTAACTGGTATGTTTCTCAAACTATATAACTTGAGAACTTCGGATGTCTCCTTCATCAACCCCACTCGATATTTCATCTTGTTTTTTAACTAAAAATGAGGGTTTATTTGACCAACCAAGATCCAAAACATCACACTTGCCTTGCTTAAGGTTTGATTTGTCTTCCTTTAGTTCCAACATAATAGGGCTATCTTCATTTGATACCTCATATTGAAGTGGACCAACCTCTAGTACATAGTTTTGATCTTATTTTTCATCTATGTATAATAGAAAATCATTATTCCATTCAAGGTTTACCATGTATTCAAATCTAGGATTATCCTCTTTAGGATTTTCACTAGTGTCAAATCTATGCCTAGAAGGCTGGTCCAAACATGATTTTTCCTCCTCTAAACAAAGTGGGCTGCCTATCATGATCTATTCATAATAGAAACTTGCATTGTACTCTTGTGGCTCACATATGACTACAAGCTCCTCCTCTATCTCTATTCCTTCTTGGATTGATCTCTATGAGGGAAATATATAGGGTATAACCACATTGTTCTCTTCTTATTCTTGAATAGGCCTAGGAGAGAGTGGACTCATTGGTGAAGGCATGGTATAACTAGGATCATTGGCATATGGATATATCCATGGTGGTATGTATTCATGCTCTTAATTTTAATGGTATTAATTTTCTCTCTATACAATAGGTCCTCCTTTGCAAAGAGAGATGGTGGGAGGGAAAGAAGGTTTACTTGGTGGAGTAGGAATGCAAGTAGTTACAAGATGCTCTTAGGGAAGAGTGGGATGAATATTATCATGAGGGATAGTGTGTGTAGGGATATAAGAGGTTATATTTATTTATTTTGTTTGATATGTTCTCCCTACCAATTCTCTAACACATCTTCAATGGTTAGTACCCACTCTTTCATCTCTATCTTCTCAACATGTGAATAGTCACCTTCTTCAAAGGATACCCACACACTCCAAAAATTATGTAAGAAGATTATTATCCCCTCCATGGAGTGAATGGGAAATTATTTTCCAATTCCAACCTGCTTATTCACTTTCGTGATTTCTCTCTCTCGGTCTAGTATTGCTTCTCTTATTCTTGACAAGGATGGGCCTTAACAAAGTTGGATAGAGGGCTAATTTAAAGCTCTTGGAGGCTGAGATTTAGACTCTAGATGGGAGAGGAAACATAATAATAATTTAAATTAACTTGTTGATCTTCATAATATATCAACACATTGTCTGAGATTTGGACCATGCATCTCAAACACACTTTGTTCTCCCTCTCATAAACTGACCATTGTTCATCCTCACAAACTGACCACCTATTCTTAACCAATTGAATATAACTCCTTGCCTCTTATATAAAATGGATATGGATGACTAACAATAGATATAAAACCCTACCAATCTCCCTTATCAACTCAATATAATATAATAATGCTTGCTTGAGTCTTGATAAGGATGTAATAGGATAAACATAGTCTTAACAAGGGGGATTAAAGGATTGATTTGAATGATAAGGAGATTAATTTTAGTCATATTCAGGGGTTGGAGGGAGGAAAAGGCCATGATAATGTCGATAGTTTTATTAAGGTCCACTTGGGGTAAACACATAAATGTTATTAGCCTTATATGGGTGATGTTGAGGTAGAGAATAAACATGTTGATGAAAATAGGTTTGAGTATACATACCAAGGTTATAATTTTTAGAAATTAGGCTACATGACCAGCTAATTTTCATAGTGGATTCACCATTTATTTTTCAAAATTTTCCTCTAAAGGTCGATTACATTGAATGACTACACCAAGAACCCTTCAATGAAATGAAGAATGTAATAGTCCCATTTGGCATGCCAAAAACTATTGTAGCATAAAATTGCACCTTTGTGGGATGATTTTTTAGGCTCACTCATTCTTGGCTACAAAATTTGATTAACCCTAGGTTTTGGGTATCTTGTTATGGGTTTGAACCTCTAGAGAAGGTTGGTTCCTCTTAATGGATCACATAAACTATTGATTATGCTTATAAAAGGGATAGAGGGGTTACAAAGGATGACTAAAAAAATAAAAAAAGGTGAAGAAACAAACTTAAAAAGACTCAAATTTGTATAAAATTGACCCTAAATTAGTTTAAATATAATCCTTACTCACACAACCTCTCAAACATGCCATTTCTATATCAATATTTCTAAAACTAGGTCCACTAGATAAAAGATGAAGTATGGAGGAGTATCAAACTCACAATATAACATCATCAATTATTAAATAAGAATAATTTTAGACCTACAACAATGGTAGAACCCCTGTAAAAAGGCAATAAAGAAGGACAATCACTAAGGAAGAACACATCCCCATAAAGAAATCAAGCACAAGCTAACTAGATCACTAGTTGAAAGTAAAGAGGTGGGTAGAATAAGTTGTTTTATTAATTAAAGAAGTTTTTATTAAAAAAATTGGTAGGGATACACCATACCAAAATGAGGACCATGATTAAAATGAAGAGAACAAGTCTCTTAAATAGAAGAAAAAGGAGAAGAGAGGAGAAATAAGCTTTGAAAATTAAATAAATGTCACTCAACCACCCTCCATGGAGTCTCAAAAATATTAAAATTAATTAATCACTAATCCTCTCTCATAAAATTAACCTCCAAAGGTCAAAAGTGTCTTCAAGCCTTCTTATTCGCCTAAAAAGGCACTAGAAGACGAAAAACTTTGAGGATGATGATGTTACACTCCACTAACTTTGGAAAAATTCTTAAAATTTCTATAAGCCTTATTTAATGCTCCAAATTTCTCTCTCAACCTCCAAAATCTCACACTTGCACTTCTGTGCCCCAGTTCACTTGTTTCTAGTGGTCACTTAGCCACATGGCTAGTGATCCTAGCACTTTATGCTTAACTAACCTTGAGGGTTATCTTTTAGTGTTCACTTTGTGGTGATATATTTTGTTATCAACTCAAAATTTCACCTCCATTTTGAAAAACACTCCATTAAACCTACAAATCTCTTAGACTCCATTGATGGAGGTCTCCAAGCTTGAGCCATATTTAACCAGTTATGCTAGAACTTTCTCCAAAAGCCATTTTTCACCATGAGAACCATTTATGGACTTTATATAAGACTTAAATAAATACATATAATTTTTATGATGGAGAATTTTTTTTATAGAACCTTTAAAACTTGAAACAATGGTAGAAATCACCATTAAGACTAAGACCATTCACAAAATGTCAAAAAACATGGGTTTTTAACCTTAAACTTAGTAAAAATCCCCCTAGAAATACATGTGAATAGCTTCAAGTTCCATTAAATTATGATTAAGGTACCATTAGGCCTCTTTCATGAATTTATACCATTTCTCTCTTTGAAGACCTACAAAAATAGGTTTTCTTATGACATTTTGGGACTCCTAAGCACCCACACATGCCAACTTCTTCTAAAAATTAGGTTAGACATGACAATAAGAGAGTATTATACATGTTCTAGGTGGTTTCCAAATGATTATAGTTCATTTAATAGGCCTATGAGTTTAAAAACCCAAAATAGGTCAAAAAGGCTCTTTTGGCAGCTCAGAGAGGCTCACTTTCTTGATGATTGTTCATAAAATATAGGAATCCATTATACAATTTATTTCCTTGAATATTTAGCCTATATACCCCTTAAAATTCATTTAAAATATTTGGCTCCCACGTAGAAGGTGTGCAAATATATGCATGTAAAAAGTTTGACCGTGGGGTTCTACATGTATTTTGGGCTAGCTTAGAGTCTTAATGATTATTCATAAACCTCAACCACTCAACAAACCTCAATAAATAATTAATTTAAATTAAACATACTAATAAAATTTGTCCTAAATCCTTATGTAGTGAAATATATAAACATCTGAAGAGGGGCTCAAAATGGATGCCTTAGACTTGAAAAACTCAAAATTCTCCTAGAGAGTGAAATTTACTCCTCCATTATTATTCATAATTAAAAATACTTATTGGACTTGTAACATCCCCTTCAACATCTTCATGAAGTCATATTTTCTTGAGAAGGTTTAAAAGTACCTTGATGGTATATATGCCTTCTAAGCCTTAAGATTAGCTTCTAGGATTAAAATTAAGTTTTAGGGCTTAAATCACCTCTAAGAGTATATTTTGTATTCAAAAAATTATTTTACATTCATTTAAATCCATTTTTACCTCCTTTTGATGCTCAATTTTCACTTTTGTCTTCATGCTTTTTTAGGACTACTTATGGGAATGGCTACCTATCTACTTGTTTTATCCCTCAAAGTCATGGTTTACATTGAACCTAGAGTGTTATCACCTCTCAATATGTGTATATAGATTTATTATTATCTTATTAAGCTTCTCAAACACTCCCATGAGGTCCAAAACTCTCCACCAATCTATAAACTTCAAAAATGTCTCCTAGCTCCAATGGTGGTTACCACTAGACATGTGTGTTGATGATGAAATTTATACCATGTACTAATCAAACCATTTACTCATTGTGACGGTTAAGTTGAAATCATACCATTTTAATAGTAGTGTTCCAAAGGTTCAATTATGATCCTAAAGGGTTGAAAATCAAAGAATAAATAGAGGTGATATACAATCTCTTATAGAAATATGAACAAGTTTTGGATAAAATTATGATTTAATCCAAATGGATAACATAAGGTATGCTAAATTTGAAGCATCAACTTCAAAATTCATTATTTGTAGCTAAGCTAAAGTTTGACAGGGCAAAAAAAACCAAAGTTATGATGAAAGATCATATGGATACCCATAAATCCGTGAACAATGCACTCAATCAATTACTTGATTTAAGGGATAATGCTATGCAAAAATATAGACCTAATCAAATAAGATTCTATGTAATTCATGTGTTATCATCTAGGCACATAAGCATGCATACCAATTGGAAAAGTTGTCCCATGTCATTTAGTTCAAAGAATTAAATTATAGGGCACCTATAACCATTACCAAAGATGAATATATTCAAAACATGATGGTGATTCAAGTCTCATTCCACACATTTATCACTATGGTGCAATAAGTGTGACTAATTAGAAAATACTCAAATAATGATTTTCCCAGATTTACACTTCCATTGTGTAACTTGTTGATGATCCATAATTCATTCCTTAAAAAACAATAAATGCTTCAACAAAATAGATTTCCACAAGTTCGTAACTAGTAATCTAACAACCACAACAACCTCTTCCAATAGATTTTTTAGACCAAGTGCTTCATCTAAAGATCCAATAGAATCATCATCATAGTAACCTACTATGTACATATCCTATAGTATACCATCACCTACCTAGTAAGTATTGCACATTTCCAATTTTTTAGTTTTCACAAGTTTTTCACACAATTTTTTAAGATGGTCTTAATCATTAAGAGTAATGTCAGGTTAGTTGAAAACTCATAAAGGGTAGGCACCCATTTAAGCTAGTATATTAAATTTTCAAAATGGAAGTAGGCTAGTACACTAATTAGTTAAAAACTTGACAGGATGGTTATGTAGTGTGTAAAGGGTGAAAACCAATAAATGGAACTAGGATAAATAACCATGACCCTTGTTTCTATTTCAAATCCTTAGCTCAATCTTTAGATTAAGATATCTTATTATGACTTTATCTCAGAATGATACAACTGTTTAAGTTTGTGAATGTATTTGATGGAAAACATGTCTACCAAAATTATAGTGTATATTTAATGGACACGTGTGTAACTTGTACTATTTTATATTTTGTAGAAAAGAATTGTATGTATTTGACCTTTATAAGCATAGTAATAGATTTCAGAATGTGAAGAGTCCTTTTTCTAGACATAAAAAAAGGATGGAATATAAATATACATAACTTTAAAACTCTATATAGTTCTAAATTATATTTGGATATGGTTATGAAATGATAGAGATTAATACATATCATTCTGAAATGGTTTTATTATGTATCTTTTATCATTGGTCTATGCATAGTGAATACTCTATTTTCTTTAATTTGTTAATCATATGAGTTTATAATAACCATTCATATTCTAATGAATCTATGTTTCTTTTTTAAATTATCTATTTTTATTGTTAATTAATATATTCAATCTCAATTATTGTATATTGTTTACTTTTAATAAATTATGAATAAGTTATCCTTGTATAAACATGTTCTGAAGGGTTTTCTATGAACCTATACTAACATGATTCTATTAAATATTGTGATTATCACCAAGGACATGGGAATTATATGAATATATGTTACACCTTGAGGCATAAGATCCATTATCTTATTGATGACCAAAGTATTACCTTTGATGATCCTCTAAATAATTTAGATTCACAACTAGGTGAGCACCAAAATAAGAAAACATTTAACAATCCTTTATAAAATCATTCTAAGAAATATCTAAAAGTTCAAATAGAATACAATAAACAACCTCCTCCGTAAAATTATGGGTACCCATTATATGGGACTATTGGCATACTTCAATGTGCAATGCATCCTATAGTTTAATGGTCTTCTACCACACTTTTTGAAATTCCATATGAACATCCAATTAAACAAGAGAATCTTGTTCCAAGATATCTAATAATTAAACCTACCAAGGTTAGTCCTCTAAAAAAGTATAAGCGATAGCCAATCCCCTTTCCTAGGTGGCCTGTACTTGAGGGGCCTTTGTACCAAAGACACATAGTGGATTCAATGGAATATTTATTTACTCCTACATAACATACTCAGTTACTTAGAGTAACTAAACATGTTATTATTATAGATACTCAAAAAAACTATGGAACACTAAAATATGGGTTCCATAAACCCCTATTACTATTATTTATTCATTACCACAAAGTTTTATTACGCATATGCATGAGACCATAGATTCTCGACACTTAGATATGACACATATGTGTGCTCCTTGGTAGTACCAACATTTTCATATACCATATTATAATTTTGGAGATACTTATTATCATCCATTAAATGGGATCATAAGCTAACCTTTAACCTTGAAATATTCCAAAAAATAAAACATTCAAATCATTCAAAAAAAAATTAGTATTCCCATGTTTTATTAACTCATTAGCATCTATGTCTTTTTATTTATGTTAATATATATCATATCATCTCAATTTTTATATACACATATGTTTCATGAATATTTTAGTGTGATACAAATATACCCAAACATAGGATCTATACATTTACAAATGTTATGCCTCTCCTCTACCCACTTGATATAGTATGTTCGGGAAATATACTTATTTGATCATGATTGAAATATGTTACATATCCTTTATGACAATTTCTACATTATCATGTCTGATATTGTATGCTAAGTCTTACAGATTTCTATATTCATGATCATATTTTTCATAATGTACTTGATATGTCGTACTACAAAACATTTTTTCTAGCATGCATATATATGGATTAGTATAATATGCCTATGTTGGTTGTTTGTGATTACACTCATTTTTCACTTCCTTGAGTTTATTCCATTGCTTGATATTGTCTTTTTTGTGGAACATTTGAATATGTCCATTTCTTATCAACCCATGTGTCATTATTGATTAGACATTTGAATGTGTTCCTTGTTTGTTAGCCTCCATGCCATTGTATATTGATTGGACATTTGAATATGTCATTATATTTGGATTGTACATTTCAATATGTAATCTTTTTTAATTATGAGGAAATTGAACATGCCTCTTATATGCAGTCTCCTTGGACCATTATTTTGCATTAATTGAGCACTCTTATGTGTGTGTTTGATTGTTTACTAAGCTTGTATTACTACTCTCTAGACATTTCCATGATTTATATCATACATTTTTAGAATTTATATTATCAATTATGTGATCCTAATTGATATATCTACTTTAACATGTTATCCCTATATGTTACATGATTCATACACAAATTATACATCTACCTTATCCTTTTGAGGAAAGGTGCCTTCTAGATTCTATTTTTCTCCCCTTAAAGGGGGAAATATTAGCTGGTGCATGTCATAAAACCATGAAATCAAAATTTTCATAATTTCTAAATCTTAGTGGGGGTATGTCAACAAAACATGACATCTACACACTTACTCATTATTTCCAGACTTTGGGCATGTCACAAAGGCATGAGCTACACACTTATACACCTTCTCAATATTTACATATTTAAGTGGGGGAATGTCACAAAAATACATGATTCCACACTTACAAACTTACTTAGTGTCTCAAAAATTTAGTGGGGCCTATCACAAAGTCATGACCTCCACATTTGCATAAGTTGTAGTTTAGTTCCACGATTTAGATATACACTTGGGTCAAAATCCTATACATTGCACTAATTTTACATATATTTGATATAGTTTTTTTCATATTAATTACACATATAATATAACTTATACATATTATAGGTGCATATTCCATGATATTTCACCAAAAATTTAAAACTTACCAATTATGCTACTCATTAGGGAGTATCGATTACACCAAGATGTACTATTATTAAGACTTTTATACTATAACAATTAGTTAATTTATAGGTTTAATTGATTAATTAATTTAACCTCACCATATTTATATATTAGATTCATTAAATCATCCAATCTCACCATATTTATAGGATGATTTTATTAAATTATTTACCCTCATCAGATTATATATATTCACACTTGAGTTGTACAATTGGGATATAATGATCTCAATGGTCATGTCACAATTCATCATTTCACCAAATTGGGGACATAATACCTTACAATATCCCTTTTAAAATATCTATGGTTTATATATGAATCTCTTATAGCTTTAGTGCTTTATAAAGAAGCATATTTACCAAGTAAAAGCATCAATAGGAAACATGGTTGCATTGACACACATGTGTACTCCTTATTTTCAAATATTTAAATTATTTAAAATTTAATATTATATGCACTAATTTATATAATAACATGCTCTTAGTTATAGGTGATATGCTATAAAATCACTTAAAGTGGGCTCAAACAAAGTCAAGGTGTGTTATACACACCTAAGTATGCATTTATTTCCTTTAAACTAGTAGATACTAAAACTAATTATTTATAATGTATCAATATTTTACATTTGATAAATATCAATCAAGACTCTTCCATTTAATTCTAGAACTCTATACTTTAAAAATACTCACATTCACCATCTCATTCTGCATAAATGTTTATCTCTTATTCTGATCCATAACATTGTGATGACCTAGGACACTTTCACTACACATAAATCTTAATAACTAATAAACATCCTTCACTATCTATTCTAGATACATATTTTTTTAGCCTTCTAGACACTACCAACCACATAGGGACACTACTACTAATAGTAGTGTTCATATCATTTTCTAGTGTCTAGTTTCTAAAATTCATCCAAATTAAAAAAAATTGAAACCTATGGGTCAGGATATTTATCTTAATAAACCCTACAATGAGATATTTTCAAAATGTGTGGCATAAATACAATTATAATCCTTCTCATTCCTCATATAGTAAATATCAAGCAAATATCTACCAAATCTAAATCAATCAACTGCACAACCAAGCTATTTTCCCTTATTTATTCCTATTTTAATATCAAGCATATGAGAAATAATATTACAATTCTAAATAAATAAAGATCAACCCATGAGTGATATTTTTCAAGTTATAATCTAGATCATTTCATGCATCATCATATATTATATTTCACCCTTGTTCCCACACTCTCCCACACATAGGGCAGAACTACATAAGTCTAAGGCTCTTCTTAGATTATTAGCTATATAGGCAATGCCTATTTACAAAGGGGTCTTTGGGGTCACCTCAAAACTATGAGCCTACTAACACTTTTTTATAAAATTAATTCCAAGGGTGAAGAAGGGTGAAAAGAAAGGTTTTATCAATTAGTGAAGATAAGTATCATATATCCCATATCTAAACACATTAGTAAAAAGGTGAGAAAAAAACCAAAATGATGAATTTGGTCACATCCAAATCTAGTCATTACTCTATAGTAGACACCTATGTCATATTTAGACACTAGCATCAACCATAATGTCTAAATCTAATGGTAGTGTCTATAGCTATAAAATTAAAAAAATTCAAATTCTAATGATTGATCCATAGTATTGATCCTACATACTTTACACCTATTTCCAATCTAGTTCTTATTTCATAGTAAACCCATCTAAGTATCATTTCTCTTTAGTATTGAAATCAATTGAACATATTTCAAATTAAATATTTTTTATATTTAGCATATCTAAGTATTATAATTGAGAATAGTCATTTATCGAGTTTATAATATATTAGGTTATTATAGATTAGTTTATCACCCTTGTGATTGAACTATTTCTATATTCTTAACTCTATCCCCATTTGTCTAAATTTTATATTAAATAAGTTTGTGGGTGGGGGTGGAATATGAATATAGGATCCATTATTTGCTTTAAAAGTAAAGTTTTAAATTTATACAAGTCCCCAAGACCAACACCCAACATCCTCTAGACGAATTTTATATGAGCACAAGTATTGTAAAAGTAAAGTCTGATTTTTTTTCAAGTTTATAGGTTCAAAACATGGCCTAGTTATTTTAAAATAATTCAATTTTTTAATCTTCTTTACCATGGTTATGATTTCATGAAGCAACACTTGGATCAAATTGCCCCAAGAAGTGATTCATGGTATGCACAAAAAAATCATTTTAAAATGGAATATTGTTCATAGTGTCATGCTCTTTTTTATAATAAAAAAATAAATTTAGAGAATATGGTCTAAGGTTAAGATGACCTGAGGTTCTGGAATATGAATAAGCATTACACATAAATGAAATGCAATCACATAGAAAAGCTAAACATAGAGGAAAAATACTTGTGAAAGATGAAAAGAAACAACATACCTCAATATGGTTTGTTAATGACCATTTAATGAAGGCATTTTAAAATACTTAAGGTTTACATTGAGGTTGTTTCCTGTACTAGGAAAAAAATATTGAAATTCTAACCCCAACCAAAAACCTACAAAAATAATACATATATGAGGGATAATTAATTACATTCCACCTCTAGCAAACTATCATATGGTGGACTCTCTACAACGAGGTGAAGAAAACCATTATGGCTAATGGAATTATGGTTTATAACATAAAATGTATGAAAATTAACCTGAGAGTTATATGAAAGCCTCCATTCCTATATGAGCCCCTTGCCAGGAAGAACAAGATCATGAAATAGTTCTATGGGAGGGGGAAATGTTAATTTATGTATTTGTGCATTTGTTGGAAAAATTTATGTATTTTTGCATGTGTTGGGAATCTCTTGGATTTTATGTTGTAATGTTTAGAATTAGAAATTTAATAATGTCCTAATCTATGGTTCTTGTTATACCAATTTCCCTAAAGTGGGAATAAAGTAGGTAGAAAATATTACCACCAAGTAGTATAATATTTGAATTTCAAACTTTATAATAGTATCATGATGATCAAGTATAGTTGTTAATATATATATATATATATATATATATATATATATATATATATATATATATATATATATATATATATATATTGGTTATGTAAAAATCTAAAATTTTCCTCTTTTTAGGTCTTTTTTAAGCTATTGAAAATATCTATGTGAGATTCTTCTTCCCAACACCCTTGCATCTAGTACAAACTAGGTATTAGTAAAATATAACTAGTTTTCCTTTCATTAATATAATATGATTTTGAAAATTAAGGATGGAATTATGGTTTATGAATTGAATCTATCAACCTCCAATTCTTATCAACTAGAATTTTTGATCAGTATGAATGTGATTATGTTAATAAATATTATAATACCTTCTCACTTCATCTTCCTAGTAAAGGTGATGTGATTGTTATCATGTAAGTGTGTGCCTCTCCAATAAATAATAGTTATACTAATATAGGATTATATTTGATGGTGAAATTTAAAATGTAATTTTATCTATCATTCAAAAGTGCACTAGATAAACTCTTGTGCTATTAAAAAATTATGTTTGCTACCATAATAATTGTTGTTATCATTGATTATTTTGGTAGTCTAAAAATACACTATTTTCACAAAAAAATCAAGTCTTAAGTATATGTGAATGTTAATTAACTTGCATCATAATGACCATAATGTCACAAATTTAATTATGACCTCCTTCAAGAAGCATCACAAATTATTTATGATCTAAATATCTATAATCTAGATGTTTAAAATTATAAATAGATAAAGGTTGAAATTATCTTATAAATGAAAGACTTTTCCATGATTATAAGAAACACATTGGAAAATACACATCCATAGAAATGGATATTATATAATTTTCTATGTTATGGATTGATGGTTACAACATGTACACTTAGGTTTGAAAATGTAAGTGATAAAATTGGTTATGATAAAACTAAATGTTTTATGAAGTTGGTCAGTGAAATACCTCTGAATAAATAAATGTGGTGACAACCTTTACCAGAACTAAATTAGAAACACATTTTTCATAACTATCAATCAACCTACCAATACTAAGTTATAAATACAAAACAAAAAATAATTATCATTGTTTTCACTGCTAGTGTCTTCATACATAGAATAATTATATTTTACAAAAAAATTAATCTTATCTTGAAGAAAAATATTGTAGAATAAAACATATAAGAAGACATAAAAGGTAGATATGGGATGAATCAAAATGAAATAAATAAAATTCACATTTCCCTTTTGATCTTTAGAGATTATAGTAGTAAAATTTATGTTTGATTTTTGGCCATAAACAATTATTTACAGTATAGAGAGAAACAAAAAAAATCTAGTCAAATCAAAACTTCATGAATCAAGGTGGTGGATAATGATAAAATATTATAATTATTAATATAAATATTAATCTTAGTAAATTTTTACATTATAAAACATGAGGTCCAAAATTGCCTACACTTGACTTGTTTCTTCCAATTTTGTATCAAGTGCTGAGGAGTTAATCCCTACGAGTAAAATTAAAAAATCCATGCATAAAATGATAAATAAAATTTTTCATCTATCATCTCAACTTAACTATAAATTTTTTTCATTTATTTTTACAATAGATAAGAATTTTAACATTCGGTTAAGTAGGCCTCTTATATTTTTAAATCTTTATAAGGTAGGGAACCTCACCCTACAAGCTAAATTATGTAAAATATTATCCAAACTACTAACTTCCCAAGATCACCTCTATTTTATTCTTGTATATACTCAAATATGACTTTACATGATAAAATAGAATTATGCACTTGAAAAATGTCACTCATGGCTCAACCCTTCAATTCAATAGCTTCTCATTGCTAAAAGGCTTGTATTCATCATCTCAATATGCCCAATTATTTATCCTATAGTCTAATCCCAAGATTATAATAACCCAAACAACTTGTAGCCTATAGTATACATAATACCCAATTTATATCATACTTTGGTAGTAGTTATTTCTTGTATAACACACCCCATTTTCAAACTAAAAATGGGGACCCTCTTTTTAATCTAGAGTGTGATCTTATCTTATTGAGAAGTTTTTTGGTGGTTGCCTATTTAAAATTATCTTATTATAAGCACATATTTACTATATGTGAAGATTTAGTCCAAATATGCTTCATTATTTTATCCAATCCTGAATGATAAAGAATTTGCATCTTAAATACTTGGCATAGAAATAACATTTAGGACTGATTGAAGTTAAAATCTGAATTTGTATGATTCTATTAAGTATTGATCTATCTTTATTATTGTGTTTTGAAACACATTTTACACCTTCCTTTTAGGCTATTTCACCTTAGGTTTATGTAAATTATTTTACTATTTTAGAGTTATATACTTATTTTCCTAAATATGGTGTCCATTTCTACTTTAAATTCAAGATAAATTGACTATAATTTTGCTTTGGTTAATCTTTTAACTTATCAATTTCATTAAAATGGGAGAATTTTTCTTGGAAAGTGGCTTTAGTTTCATTCAAAAAAACTTCCTTTTACTAAGCTTATGCTCTTTTTTGATTCATTTCAAAATTCTTAGTCCTTTCAAATTAAATTACTTAGTCATTTGATTTTGAAATTAAAGTTATTGACTTAGACTTTACTTATTTTCCCATAGGTGCCTAAACAAATCTTGATGCCACATGGAAATTTATTATGTATTTCAATGTCTTGGACCCATATAGAAATATCTTCATTAGTTATTTGATTTTGCATCTTTGTGTGGATCCACATGTTAGATATCTATTTAGTGAGACTTAGATGATTTGTCAAAGAGTTGCTCAGAGCCACATGGCATCTATAGAATTAATCAATACATAGAAATGAATCTAAGAAGAATACATGATGTTTATTAACCAAATAAATAGCCTAATATATAGGCAAGTGATGAGCTCCTATAACAAAGGAGGCTGGTACAATGGTAAGTGAAAATAGACTTATATGAGAAACAAATTAAAAACATATTATTACAATAATATAACTCCAAACAATAATAAGATAATTAGGCTTATAAAAATAATTATTATAATACCCTCCATAAATGACTAAATGTCCTATTTTATTCATTATTATAGTAATAGTATTAAGTCCATATATGAACTTAACCAAAGGTAGGTCTACTGCCACTGTAACAATGTATCCAAATGTCCCTATTGTCACCAATCCACCATATCAGAGTACATGGTAATGAGCCACTACAACTTACAATTAGAGTATGAAATGGTACTAAATATTGGGTTCATTAGATTACATTATTCCTTGAAGTATTGTCATGTCTTGGATGTGTAATGCTTTACCAATTTGTATGAGTGATTAAGTCTGACAAAAAAATTTAGAATATAAATCAACACTAAACAACATAACATATCTCTTAAGATATATTTATTTATTGAGTTGTTGAAAACCCAAAACCTACTACTTTCCATTTTTGAATAACTTTGGGACATTTACTATTCACAACACTCTTATGTTTTTTTTTGTATGCCCCTTCCTCTTTCTCCAACCTTCATAGAAAATTTCCATTTTGGTTTGAATTTGGTCTTTGAAATTATGCTAGGTTTCAATACCTATGAAACAATAATAAGATCAAAATTTACCTACCATCTTTCCTTACATCTTCCGTCAAGGGATGGTACCACTTATGACTTGTTAGTATTCTTGATTTGATTGTGAAGAGTGAGAAACACTCTTGTCACCACTAAAACTTAGTAGTTCTGGTATTTTCATTTTTGAACCATGTTCAAATTTAGTACTAAAATGTGTTTTAATAATGTCATCAACTTGTAGCAGTACATTACTATTACTAAATTAACAATTATTAGAAAATACTGGTACCTTCTCATCTACATCTACATCTTTACTAACCAAAATATGTATATAGACACATCTAGTAATCTCTATACCCTTATTTATTCATAATAACAAACAAACATGAACACTTTTCCCAATATAGAAGTAGTAGATCCAAAAACACAAAAATTACTTACATATGGTGTTTTCCCTAACCATGTTTCTAATAGTGTTACAGTTTTTAAGGCTTGTGTGGGAATTCTATTGAGAGTGTAAACTATTATATTCATAGCTTGTACATAGTACTGATATGGTACATTGTAGCTATCCACCATACACCATACTATATCTATCACTATCATGTTTGGCTTTACCATGATGTCATTCTGGTATATATAATATTGCTTAGTTATACCTTCTTTCTTGTAAAATTCCTTGAATTTCTTAAAGGCAAATTCATACCCATTAATGGATGTAAGAGATTTTACATGTTTCCCTCCTTGTTTCTCTATCATATCTTTCTAAACAACAAAGTTAGAGAAACATTATAAGTTTCTATTCAAAAAACAATCCCACATTTTCCTATAAAATTCATCTATAAGTAATAAGTAATACAAATCTCTTGATATTCAAGATGTCTGCATTAGACCATGCAAACCCACGTCTAACAAATCCAATTCTTTCTTGGTTTTTTATTCCTTACCAATGTCAAATGGATTTGAAATTGGCTTATCTAGTTGACATTCTATTCATACATTATGACTATTTTGAATATAAGACATTATATTCACCATGTTAGTCTAATTTAACATCTTATGATATACCTCACTAGTGATTTCAACTTCTACTATTGCATGTTCGTTTTCTATTTTGGGATCAATCAACTTATACAATCCCTTATTATAAATACTAATATCAATGACTTTCTTTTCATGAAGATTACTAACCATTCATCTATTTCCTTCAAACTCCACATAAAGGTTAGGATTCATAGTTATTTCACCTATGGAAATTGTTTTTTTTTCATGTTAGGAAAAATTTGAACATTCTTAAAAGTGTA
Source organism: Torreya grandis (assembly GCA_037957365.1). Classification (NCBI taxonomy): domain Eukaryota; kingdom Viridiplantae; phylum Streptophyta; class Pinopsida; order Cupressales; family Taxaceae; genus Torreya; species Torreya grandis. The sequence continues at coordinate 168,929 of JARHVA010004600.1, forward strand.
ACAAATATAATTTAAATAAAATGAGCATTGCATGTCATTTCACATAGTGAACCCAACCATCACCTAAGGAAACTAATTCATTACAACTATCATCTTCTACAAAGTTTACATACCATTATTTGTGACATGTGTAATGTCTTGATACACTTGAGTCAAAATACCATATTCTTTACTTTTTTTGTTGATCTTGTATCACCACAAATACAAACTCACCTACTAAATTTTGTTTATCTCCTTCAGCCACATTTACAGTTTATGACTTATTTCTATGATTTTCCAAATCATATTATTGCTTAATATAATATTTATTCACATGACTAGGTTTATTATAATAAAAACACTTTCATTTAGATTTATAAGTACCTTTACCTTGTGACCATGCCATGAGTACACTTTTCTAAGATTTATCACTCTTAGGAAGATTTATCACTTGGCTAACTTTTCAATATTAAACACTCAGAGGGAAATTTGAAGGGGTTAATTTAATCCTTTCAAAAAACTAAAAATATCCTTTTGATCATCTTTTCAATATATTTATATAAATATAATATATGATGGGTTTTCTCATATCTTAATATGTGATTTTCTATTATTCCATATTTTGAAGGTGCTGATATAGCCACATGTGACTATGGGTTGGTTTTTTAGCCATATATTTTGATCCAAAAATCCATTTTTAATGCCACTAGTTATGTTGGAAATATGATTGCTCCCTCTTTAAAATAATTTTGACTTAAAATTGGATAAATAGATAATTAAAAATGGTTAATGTTACATCTAGAATGGTGTATTGATTTGATAAGTCTACAGACTTCAATGTAAAGGTAGATATTGACATCATGGAAACACCTAAGGAGGATAAAAAGAGTTGAGAAGGTTTTCTAAAGTATCTAAAGGCATTGAATGATACTTTTAGAAGAGGAAGAACTTTCCTCCAAATAGTGGATGATACATTAGCAGTAATAAAGCACTTTTTGTCCTCAAATGCCTTTCTAGGCCAATCAAAGCTCTTGAATCACCTTTTGATAAAATAATATTAGAAAAAAATCAATGATAATTCCTTAATAGACACTAAAGTTTATTGAAATATATTTACTCCTCTATGTTGGATGGCAAAAAATGGTGGTTGAATCACATTTATGGAGGATTAAAAGCTTTATCCTCCTTTTTCTCTTCCATTTTTCTATTGTATATATTTTATTATGATTGTAACATATACTCTCATTTGATAAGATAAAACCCTATAATAATTTGTAAGAAACAACTTTTGAAGAAATAAGATTACCTATTTTGCCTATCTCTTTGACACTATGGTTATAGGTAGCTTGTGTATGATTGCCTTATGAAGAAGTCTCTTTTCTTGGTGATTTTCCTCTTTTCCTTTCCTTTTTGTAGGTGATTTAAGTTTTTTGTAGGTCATAATTTGTGTTGTTTAGTCATAGGTGATTGTATAGTGTGAATTTTACAATTCCTTTATGCTTTACTCCTTGCATAGAAGGCCTTATTTAGAATTATTCATGCAAACCAACTAGTGTTAGATATTGTGTGTGTGAGGGATATTTTATCTACCTTTGTGTTTATTTTTTAGAAATTAGGAGTTTCATTTAGTTTGTTTCATCACCCTTTTTATTCTTTTAATCATTTTTATGCAACTCTTCTACCCCTTTTCTAAGTAAAATCAGCAATTTAGGTGATTTACCAAGAGGAAACAACCTTATCTATAGGTTTAACCCCATCATAGGATACCCAAAGCTTGGGGTTGGTACCATTTTATGTCTACGAGTGAGATATCCTAAATAACCCTCTCATAAGGTGTAATTCTATGCCACAATAGGTTTTAGCATGCCTGGTGGGATTGAGTTTGATGATCCTTACATCATCTATTGAAGGTTTATTGGTACCAATCTTTAATACATTATAAAAATCAATGGAAACTTTGAGTTCATATAGATGGTTTTAATAGCCCAAGTATTCTTTCTAGATTTGTTTTCTTCTTTCCACATGAGGTTTGATGGCTGGGTATGGAGAAAATTTCTAGTTTACACTTCCTTATCATTAGTATAATTATCCATACCAACCCTATGTCAAGCCATATTAATCCTAAAATGACCCCAATTTTTCCCCATATAGCTCTCATTATCCTTGTTACCAACTTGCTCATGCTTACAATTAGTGCTTTGAAATCTATGTTGTTCCTAATCAACCCCAAGAAAGATTTAGAGACATACAACTTTATTTTGGGAAAAAAATGAGGGAGATTGATATAGAGAAATAATATTGTTTGAAAAATTCATTATGAAATCCTATAATTATGCAATATCCACCCATTCTTCCTGAAAATCCTCATGCTCTACCACTAAGGAAATTTCCAAACTTCTCATCCACTCCTCATGTGATAATCAAAATTAGTAAGAAGGAGAAAATTTTAGAATCCTAACCAAAGAAGCTTTTAAGTTTTGGGATTACCGATTCAAACCCTTCACCAACTCATCCTAATATTATAAATGAGTTGTTACACCCATGTTTCTAAGTTGAAATAATATTTCTTAACTCTAAAGCCAACTCATGAGAATATTCATCCCACTCTACCAAGTGACCCATTTTTCCCTCCCACCATTTCCCTTTTCAAAGGAGAACTTTTTATATGGAGGGTAGATGAATATTTTATAAATGAAGACCATTTATATGAGGAGGAGGATATTTCAAGTGACTATGATGAGTAAATACTCATTGGAAGCCCTCTTTATGTTATTAAAATAAGAAAATAACAAGAGGGAAAATGTAATCACGATGAGGAGTCAATTCCTTCTAGTTGAGAATGCATTTAGGGGCATGATGAGGTATTTTATTAGTCGAATGAACTTCCATTCAACATGTAATAAGATGAATTTATTCATGAAGATGTAATGAGGCCTCTCATGTAGAAGAGTGAAGAGTAATTAGAAGAAGACTTATTTTGGGATGAGCTGGAAGAATTTTGTTCAAGCCTTGACATTGAACCATCATATATTAAATGGGAAAACCATAAGAAATAATAATAGTGAGAGGAAGTAGATGTGTTCCCAACTCAATAACTTAGGAAGGAGCATCCCAATCAAATAAATGATGGAGAAGTGAAATTCATAAGGGAGGTAAATTCTAATTGCTTAAACTTTGTCTTGACAAAAGGGTGCCTTATCAAGTACCTGGATTGGTTAGAGGAAAATAAGGAAGATCCATAAAATTTTGTGATTAATTAAAAGCAAAAAATTGAGTATAAATAAAAATAAAATTAGCATACTCATCCATGAAAGGATGGCTATATTTTCATTCAAATAGATTGTGTAAGTGATTTTATCTATGTTCTTGGAGAAGCTTATCATCCATTTGTTAAAAATATGATATTTCTCCACATTTAGTTGGATATAATTAATCATGTAAAGCACTATATATTAGTAATAAATGGAATCTATTTTGTACATAAATTCAATGGATTTGTTTATATGTCCTTTTCATTGGTTAGTTTAGGGTACCTTAGATGTTTTCTTTTCCCTAAGTGCCTATGTGCACATTTTAATTAGTTTTAGTTGTCTTAACTTCCTCTAAGTGCCTATGGAATAATTTGTGTTATTTTATTTCCTAATTTTTTTGAGTTTCAATTTTATTTTAAAAATATTGGCTTAGGCACAAGGCCAAGTAGGTTGCAACTATCTTGCATTTTCAGAATGTGAGGAGTTTTGTATGTTTCTACAATTCCATGCCTAATGGATTGATTAAGGCTACCATATATCTAATTAGTAGGAAAGTGGCCCAAAAAGGTGACAAAAATGTTGAATATTCAAGTCACCTTGATCCCTTTATTAAAAAATTAGAGCTATTTGCACCAAATCAACCTATGTAACACTTTTTGGGAGTAATTTTTAGGGCTAAATTATGCTTATTTCTCTCCAAAACTTGAACGATGGTAGTCAAATTTCAAGATTAATACAATGGTGAAAGTGGTCATATATAATTATTCTTCTCTTGAAAATATCAAAGTCATGAAAACTACCTAGTGCATAGATTTTTGTGTGTTTCTAGTTGCCAAATCAACCTATAAAGCACTTTTCAAACACCATTTTGTAGAACCAAATGAAGTCTAATTGCCTTCAAATTTCACATGATAGTAGCCAAATATGGGAATAATATGTGGGTAAATAAATTAATATAAAATTAAATACCATGTGAGAAATTCATAGGGTTAAAAATTAGCTTTTGAGCTTATTTTTACTTAATCAATTTTTTGTGTTTTCATTTTTTAGATCTAGTCAATACACATGTTCCAAACTCATTTTTTCAGTAGTCAAGGAGGTCAAATATTGTTTAAATTTATCATTTTGATAATTAATGTAATTATATTGAAATTGGAAAGATAGTGCACAAATATTATATATAATGTGTGGAATGCACAACTATCAAAATCAGATTTTACATTGATTTTTACTTGGTCATCTTTTGCATCTCCCAATTGCTAAATCCCCTTAGTGAGCACTTTTGAATCCCATTTTCATAGGATCAAATTAATTCTAAATTAAATGAATTTTTTAATGATTTTACCTTGATGTAATTATAAGGTAATGCATTTGTTTTTAAAGTTGTTAGCCTTTTCAATTAAAATTTATGATGGTGTGAAGTGACATTGCCAAGAAGATTTAGCACTTCGCTAACTTTTCACTAGAAAACACTCAAAGGGAAGTTCATAGGGGTTAATTTAATCTTTAAAAAAAATAAAAATACCCTTTTGAGCATATTTTCAATATTTTCCTATAAATATATTATATGGTGGATTTTTCTCATATCTTACTCTATGATTTTCTATTTTTTCATATTCTGAAGGTGCTGATACAACTACGTGTGATTATGGGTTGGTTTTTTAGCCATATATTTTGATCCACATATTCATTTTTTATGCCACTAGTTACATTTTTAATCTAATATTTCCCTTTTTATAATGATGTTTATTTTAAATTGGATAAATGTATAATTAAAATTGGTCAATATCATAGCTAGAATTATGTATTGATTGGACAAGTCTATGAACTTCAATACAAAGGTAAGTAATAACATCATGGAATCACAAAAGGAGGACAAAATGAGTTTATTGGGTTTTATAAATCAATTCAATGCATTAAATGAGACTTCTACAATAAGAACTTTCCTTCAAATAGTGGATGATGACATTAGTTGTCATAAAGCACTTTTTGTCCTCAAGTGCCTTTCTTAGCCAATCAAAGCTCTTGAAGCCCATTTTGATCAAATAATATTAGAAAACAAAGAATGATCAGTACCTAAGAGATATTTAAGTTTATTGAAAGACATTTACTCCACCTCTATGTTAGATGGAAAAAGATGGTGGTTGAAGTACATTTATGGAGGATTGAAATCTTTCTCCTCCTTTTTCTCTTTCATTATTCTATATATATCTCTTTTATTCTCATTGTAATATATAATATCATTTGATAATGCAAAACCTTATCAAAATTTATAATAAAAATCCTTTGAAGTAATAAGATTACCTAGTTTACCTATCTCTTTGATAGTACTTTATGTTATAGGTAGCTTGTGTATGATTGTCATGTGAAGAAGTTTCCTTTTTTGGTGATTATCCTCTTTTCCTTACCTTATTTTAGGTTTTTTAATATGTTTTAGGTATAAATTTGTGTTGTTCTAGTCATAGATGAAGGTATAGTATGAATTTTACCATTCTTTTATGCTTTACCCCTTATATAGAAGACCTTATTTAGAATTATTCATACAAACCAAGTAGTTTTAGAGATTTTGTGAGGGAGGGATATTTAAGATAAATTTGTGTTTATTTTTTATCAATTAGGAGTGTCATTTAGTTTGGTGAATCACCATTTTTATGCTTTTAGTAATTTTTTATGCAGCTCTTCTACCCCTTTTCCAAGCAAAATCAGTAGGTTAGGTGATTTAACAAGAATAACCAACCTTCTCTAGAGGTTCAACCCCATCATAGGATACCCACAACCTAAGGTTGATCCCATTATGTGGCCAAGAGTGAGAAATCTATTAGAAATATTGTCATTGATTTCAAAGGTCTAGCATTGATGATAAAGGCCCCATTACATTTAATGATGTTTTTAATATTCATATCTTGGCTAATGTGCATTAATATTTATTTAATATTAATTAATATATTTTTGGTTGTATATAAGTTAAAAGAGGTCCCATGGAAAATTCAAAGAGTCATGAGGTAAAGACAAAAGAGGAATGGGACACATTTTCTCATGAAGATTCATCTTGAGGAATTCCAAGAGTCACCATGTGAAGAAAAAATAGGGTATAACACATTTTTCCATGAAGAGACACTTTGAGGAATACAAAAAATCACCAAGATAAAGACAAAAGAAGAAAGGATGAATTTAATTATGAAGAGTCACCATATGACTTTTTGAATGCAAGGATACAAAGGGTCATGCAAGTTTGCCACCATTTTCCATGAGGATTAAAGGGTCACAAAGGGTGAATGTGAAAGGTAATTTGGAAAGATATAAATAAAGGCTTGAGAAGCCATTTGAAATATGAAAGAGAGTGCATGGTTTGTATTTTTTTTGAAGAGAGAAAAGTAGGATATATTGTAGAGTTATATCATTTGTTGAGTAAGTAACATTGAGAGATAGTTGTGTTTTATACAAAAGAGGGGTTGGTGCTCCCATGGGTTGGTGTTCACAAATATTTTCAAGGGGTTGGTACTCCTATGGATTGGTGCTCACAAATAGTTTTTGTATTGGTGATTAGCAAAGGGTTTGGTGCTCTTGTAAGTTGGTTATTGTAAACTTTGAAATTTGAGTTGGTACTCATTCATATACTTGAGATTGTTCTTTATGGTTTTTTCCACTTTGGTTTTCTATGTAAAAATTTGTTCTCTCTCTCTCTCTCTCTCTCTCTCTCTCTCTCTCTCTCTCTCTCTCTCTCGTGGTGCATATTATTATTTAAATTTTATTGATATCTTGAATGTGTGATTAAGTGGTTAAATAAAATAAACCAGATTAAGTAAAAGATATATAATAGACATATTCATCACCCCTCTCAGTATATTTTATGCTTAAAATTTGATATCAAAGTAGGTTTCTTTGGAAAAAAATTTATAGCTTAAAGGTAGATCAGGAAATTATGATGGCTAGATCACATAAAGGTTTTTATATAAATAAGGCACCTTTGTTTGATGGGACAAAATATGCTTTTTAGAGCATAAGGATGAAGACTTATTTGATGGCCATTAAATTTGACATTTGGCAAGTAGTGGTGGAGGAATATGAAAAGCCATAGATACTTGTAACTACTCTGATGGAAAATAAGGAAAATGAAAATAATGCTAAAGATTTAAATGATATTTTATGTGGTTTATTTAAATCAAAATTTATTAACATTATGAAATGTAAATCTTCTCATGAAACTTGGGTAAATCTTGAGAATATTTAAATAGGTGATGGAAAGGTTCAGTAAGCTAAGCCTCAGACTTTTAGAAGATAATTTGAGAGTTTGAAGATGGAAGAGGAAGAAAATATAGCAATTTATCTTTTGTGGGTTGATCAAGTACTTAATCAGATTCAATGTCTTGTAGAAAAGCTAGAAGAATCAATTATGGTTCAAAAAGTTTTGAGATCTCTACCATTGAGATATGATGAAAACAATTTGGCAATTGAAGAGATGAATAATTTATCAAAGATAAAGATGGATGAGCTATATGGTATTCTTACAGAATATGAGATGTAGACCAAATAAGAGAAACTCTCAAAGAGAGAAGTTACTTTCAAGACATCAATGAAAGAGAAGGCTAAGATTCAAGAATCAAGTGACAGTTCTAGTGATGATGAAGATGAGAAAGGAGATATATTTATTTGTAAGCCAAAAAAGGGCACAAGTAGATATCAAGGACAATTACCTTTTAAATGTTTTAATTATGGAAATATTGGACATTTTGTAGATAAGTTCCTAGATAATGGTAATGGTGACAATAAAGAAGGAAAGTATACATACAAGAAGAATTTCAAAGAAAAATTCAAGAATGGATTTGAGAAGAAGAGTTTGTATTCTAAAGATCCTAGTTCAACTGAAGATAGTGGAGTCAGTGATTTAGAAGAAGAAGAGATTCTATTCATGGCCATACATAAAGATGCCTCCATAAGTAAAAGTACAAATGATCAAAAGAAAGAATAAGATGAAGTTGAAGTGAATTTGGAAGGAGAACTCATTTGTTCCTTAGAAGAGTTTAAATCTCTTGAGAAGAAGAATCAAAGATTAAAACTATAGATCAAGAAAAATGAAAAGGAGTCAAAGGAAACAATTGAAGATCAACAAGAACACTTTGAAGAATCCAAGAATAATGAAGAAGATCTAACATCACAATTTCAAAAAGTAAAAAAAGAATGTGAAAGTTATGTTATTTAAATTGCTTCTTTAAAAGTAGATATTTAGAGAACAAATAAAGCAATCAATGATAGAGTAGCCAATGGTTTAAAATTTGAGAATAGCACTAATACGCTAAATAAGATATTATAAAGTCAAAGATCAATGTCAGATAGGATAGGTATCAAATTTTAAAAAAAGAAAGGAGAGGTCACTATTTTCATAGATAAGAAAAAAGGAAAGATCTATGTTGAAGCTCTTTAAAAAAATGAAATGAAAAGGGAAGAAGTTAAGAATACAGAGGACATCTCAAATGAAAAAGGTTGGAAGGAATAGAGCTACAAAAGGCAATCAGGTTAGAGATATATAAATAGGTCTTATTTTAGTGGTTACTATTTTTATTGTAATGGATATGGTCATAAGAAAATAGAATGTTAAAAAAGGGCTAACAATTTCAGAAATAAGGAGAAGGAAAGCCATGCAGAGTCAAGTAGAATCCACAACTCTTTTGCTCCTCTATCAAGCTTTAATGAAGAGGCCATAATATGTTACAAGTAAAAAAACTTTGGATACATAGCCTGGTAGTGTAGAAGCTTATTCGAGTCAATCAAGAAGGACCAAATTTTTAAGGCTCCATTCATCAAGAAGAGAGTTTAGATAGATTCATGGTAGAAAAACAACCTAAACAATCTATATTGGTAGAGATAGCTTTGCATGCAAGAAATGAAGAAAAGACATGTTTCATTGATAGTGGATGTCTAAGGCATATGACAAGAGATAAAATCAATTTCATAACCTTGAATAAGATTAATGGTGGAATAGTGAAATTCAGAGATAATACTACTACCAGAGTTGCTGGAAAAGGTACACTAAGTTTGGATAATGGTAGAACTAAAATTGAAAACGTTTTGTATGTATAAGGTCTTAAGAATAATATTTTGAGTGTAATTCAAATGTGTGATCAAGGGCACACACTAAATTTTTATATATAAGGTTGTGAAATTAGGAAAAAAGATTCAGATGCTCAAAGAACATGCAATAATTTGTATATGTTATCAAACATCAAAGGTCAAAGATGTTGTTTGAGTCAGATTGAAGAACATTGGCTATGACATAGGAGAATGGGACACATAAATTTTGACAATATTGTCAACATCATCAAGAAGAAAGTAGTCAAAAATCTTCCAAAGATTACAAAGTCATTCGACACACTTTTTGAACCTTGTCAGCATGGGAAATAGGCGAAAAGACAGTTCAAAACAAAAGAGTACTCAACCACTTAGATGTTAGAGCTTGTTCACACTGATAAATGTGGACCAATGAGAATTCAACTTACTCAAGGTGAGAAATATTTCATGTTTATTATTGATGATTTTTTATGTATGACTTGGGTAATGTTTTTAAAGAAAAAATCAAAAGTTTTCAAACATTTGAAAGCTTTCAAAGCATTAGTTGAGAATGAAAACAGTTTGAATATTAAGTTTCTAAGATCATATCAAGGAGGAGAATTCATGTCAAATCAATTTATTAAGTATTGTGAATACCATGGAATAAAGAGACATTATTCATTAGTCAGAACTCCACAACAAAATGGAGTAGCTGAACAGAGGAATAGAATAGTTCAGGAGATGGTGAGAACAATGCTAAATGAATCCAATATAATAGATAAATATTGGAGATAGATAGTTGCTACAACAATGCATATTTATAATAGAGCATTATTGAGAGTCAATAGTGAGAAGAATCTGTATGAGCTATGGAAAGACAAACCAACAACTGTTGATTATTTTAGACTTTTTGGTAGTAGATGCTTCATAAAGAGAACTAATGAAAAAATTGGTAAGTTTGAATCCAAAGCAGATGAAGGTATATTTATTGGTTATTATTGTAAAACTAAAGCTTATAAATTTTATAACAAAAGAACCAAGAAATTTTTTGAAAGTGCAAGTGTCAGGATAGAAGAAGATCGAACACAAAGAATCAGTGATCCAATAGACATTCCTGAAATCATTGAAGAGGAAGATTTTGAAGAATCAGATGAAGATGAGAAGAAGGAGAAAAAAGACACCAAAAATCCATCCAAATATGTTCAAAGAAATCATAATGAAAGTGACATCATCAGGGATATAAATGAAGGAATTCACACCAGAAGAATGATGGTAAGTGAATCTAAGAAAGTTAATTTTTCTTTATTATCCAATATTTAGCCTAGAACTTTTTCAGAAGCTAGACATGATAAGTATTGGGTTAAGGCAATGGATGTAAAATTAAATCAGATAGAAAAGAATGATACTTGGTAATTAGTGCCTACACCAAAATATCATAATGTTATAGGAATAAAATGGGTTTACATAAATAAGTTGAATGAAAATGGAGAAGTGGCCATGAATAAAGCAAGATTAGTATGTAAAGGATATGCTCAGATTGAGGGAATAGATTTTGAAAAAAAAATTGCATCAGTGTCAAGGTGAGAGGCTATTAGAATGTTTCTTTCATATGCAATGTTTAAAAATTTTAAAGTGTTTCAAATAGATGTATAATCTGCCTTCCTAAATGAGAATCTAGAAGAAGTCTACATTGAGTAATCTAAGGGATTTATTCTCTCAAATATTAGTAGCCATGTATGTAGATTTAAGAAAGCACTATATGGATTGAAACAAGCTCCCAGAGCTTGGTATGAAAGACTTGATAAGTACCTATAGGATCAAGGTTTCAAGAGAGGATTTGTTGATAGTAATATCTACATCAAAATAAAAGGTGAGCATCAATTGATTATTGTGGTATATGTTGATGACATCATTTTTGGAGGAAACATTGAAAAGATGGCAAAAGAATTTTTTGATAATATTCAAAAATAATTTGAGACGTCTATGCTTGGAGAATTGTCATTTTTCTTAAGATTGAAAATATTTCAATCAGATAAATGAATTTTTATATCTCAAAGTAAATATGCCAAGGAAATGTTGAAGAAATTTAGTTTTAAGGATTGTATAGTAGTTGGTGTGTAGTTGGCACACTAATATGTATAAGAAATAAGGTGAACAAGGATGAAGATTTACCTATCACAGATCAATCTTTGTATATATCTATAATTGGTAGTCTTTTATATTTGATAGCATCGAGGCCAGACATCATGCATGTAGTAGGTATGGTTGCAAGATATCAACCATCTCCAAAAGATAGTCATGTTTAATTGGTGAAGAGAATATTTATATATATCAAGGGGATATTGGATTATGGATTATGGTATGCCACAGGCAAAGATTTCACTTTAGTTGCTTATAAAGATTTAGATTGGGTAGGTTTCTTGGATGATAGAAAGAGTACAAGTGGAGGATATTTCTTCCTTGGTGATAGCTTAGTATCATGGCTAAGCAAAAAAACAAAATTTAGTATCACTTTCTACAGTTGAAGTAGAATATATTGTAGTGGTATTGTGTTATACTCAAGTGCTTTGGATGAAGCAAACTTTAGAAGATATCAAGGTAAAATATGATGAACCTATTTCTAGTTTTTTGACAACACAAGTTTTATTAATATTTCAAAGAATCCAGTGATGCATTTAAGAAAAAAACAAATTCCCATTAGATATCACTTTTTTAGAGAGAAAGTTTTAGATCAATAGGTTAAGATGGAATATATCAGTACTATAGAATAGATTGTAGATATTTTCATAAAGGCACTACCAAAAGACACATTTGAGTATTTATAGGAGAAGTTGGGAGTAATTTCTTTTAATTATTGCCATCGAGGATCAACATCAGTTGAGGGAGAGCTAAGTGTTATCTCTAGGTTAGGCCCTTTGTCATTGATGTCAAAGGGGGAGAAGAACAAGTATAAGTACAAGTTTAGGTGTAGAAATAGGTGTAGAATAGGTATAAGGAATATGTACAAGTTGTTATAGTAAGGGGGAGTTACTATTTGTTTTTCAGATGGTAGTATGTGCAAGTTTTAGGATGTGGCAGTTTTAGTTTGAGGTTCCCATCAATGATAAAGGGGGAGATTATTAGAAATATTGTCATTCATGTCAAAGGTCTAGCATTCATGATAAAGGCCCCATTGTATTTAATGATGTTTTTAATATTCATATTTTAGCTAATGTGTGTTAATATTTATTTAATATTAATGACTATATTTTTAGCTACATATAAGTCAAAAGAGGGCCCATGGAGAAGTCAAAGAGTCATGGGGTAAAGACAAAAAGGAATGGGGTGCATTTTCCCATGAAGAGTCATCTTGAGGAATTTCAAGAGTCACCATGTGAATACAAAAGAGGGTATGTCACATTTTTCCATGAAGGGACACTTTGAATAATATGCAAAGTCACCAAGATAAAGACAAAAGAGGAAAGGATGCATTTTATTATGAAGAGTCACCATATAACTTTTTGAATGTAAGGATATGAAGGGGCATGCAATTTTGGCACCATTTTCCATGAGGATTGAAATGTCACAAAGGGTGAATGCCAAAGGTCATTTGGAAAGCTATAAATAAATGTTAAGAAGTCATTTGCAATATACAAGAGAGTTCATGGTTTGTATTTGTTTTCAAATAGAGAAAAGCAGGAGATAATATAGAGTTATATCATTTGTTGAGTAAAAAACATTGAGAAATAGTTATGTTTTATACACAAGAGGGGTTGGTGTTATTGTGGGTTGGTGCTCACAAATAGTTGATGTGTTGGTGCTTGACAAAGGGGTTAGTGTTCCTAAAAATTGGTGCTTGTGAACTTTGTAATTTGAGTTGGTGATCATTCATATACTTGAGATTGTTCTATATGGTTTTTCCCACTTTGGGTTTCGACACAAAAATATGGTCTCTCTCTCTCTCTCTCTCTCTCTCTCTCTCTCTCTCTCTCTCTCTCTCTCTCTCTCTCTCTCTCTCTCTCTCTCTCTCTCTCTCTCTCTCTCTCTCTCTCTCTCTCGTGTGGTGCATATTATTGTTTCAATTTTATTGCATATCTTGAATGTGTGATTAAGTGGTTATAGAAAATAAATCATATAACTAAAATATATATAATATACTAATTTAACCCCCCCTCTTAGTATATTTTATGCTTAACAAGATCCTGAAGAACCCTCTAACAAGGTGCAATTCTATGCCATAACAGTTTCTGGGATGCTTAATGGGACTTAATTTCATCATACTTACATCATGTATTAAAGGATTATTAGTTTTGGTCTTTAATACATTAGTATTTAGAGGCATTTATATGAGTATTAATGGTGACTCTGAGTTCATCTAGCTACTTTTAGTAGCTTAGGTATTCTTGCCAGGTTTGTTTTTTTCTTTTAACATGAGCTTTGATGGTTGGGTATGGAGAAAATTTATATTTTAAACCTCCTTATCATCAGTATAATGATCCATATAAGCCCTATGTCAAGCCATATCAATCTTACAATGACCCAAATTTTACCCCATATGGCTCTCATTATTCTTCTTACCAACCTGCTCATGCTTACAATCAGCGCTTTGAAATCTATGTTGCTCCTAATCAACCCCAAAAAATATTTAGAGACATACAAATTGATTTTGAGAAAAAAATGAGGGAGCTTGACAGAGAGCAAGAATATTATTTTCATAATCCAATGCGATCTCTTATACCTATGCAATCTCCACCCCTTCTTCCTCAAAATCCTCATGCTCCACCACCAAGGAAATTTCTAAGCTTCCCATCCACTCCTCATGTGCCAATCCAAATTAGAGAGAAGGAGAAAATTATAGAAGCCAAACCAAGGAAGTTTCCAAGTTTTTCAAGTACCTCTTCAAACCCTTCACCAATCCATCCAAATCTTCTAAATGAGCCTGTTACTCCCAAGTTTCTACGTTGGAAGACTATTTATTCAACTCCAAACCAACTCATGAGCATATTCATCCCACTCTACCAAGTGAACCATTTTTCCCTCCCACCATCTCCCTTTTCAAAGGAGAACCTAATATATGGAGGGTATATGAAGAGTTTATAAATAAGACCTTTTGGATGAGGAGGAGGATATTTCAAGTGACTATGATGAGGAAATCATCATTGGTATCCCTCTTTATGTTATTAAAATACAAAAATCAAAATTGGAACAAGAGGGAAAATGTAGTCATGATGAGGGGGAGTTAATTCCTTTTAGTAAAGAATTCATTTAGGGGCATGATGAGGTATTTTATTTTTTAAATGAGATTCCATTCAACATAGAAGAAGAGGAATTTGGTCATGAAGATGTAATGAAGCCTTTAATGCATAAGAGTGAAGATCAATTGGAAGAAGACTTCTTTTAGGATGAACTATAAGGATTTTATTCAAGCCTTGATATTGAACCATCATATATTAGAATGGAAAACCATGAGAAGCAACAATAGTGAGAGGAAGAGGATGTGTTCCCAACTCGATCACTTGGGAAAGAACATCCCAATCAATAGAATGATGGAGCAGTGAAATGCTAAGGGAAGGCAATTTTGATTGTTTAAATTTTGTCTTGAAAAGAGGGTGCCCTCTAACATACCTAAATTGGTTAGAGGAAAATAAGGAGGATACATCAAATGTTGTGATTAATTTAGATCAAAAATTTACGTATAAAGATAAACAAAATTAGCTTACTCATCCTCTACAAGATGGTTGTATTTTCATTCAAATAGATTGGGTAAGTGATTTTGTCTATGTTCTTGGAGAAGCGTATCATCTATTTGTTAAAAAAATCATATTTATCCACATTTGGTTTGTTTTACTTAAGAATTTAAATAAATTTAGCTTAGTAATAAAGGGAATCTATTTTCTACAATCAGTCAATGGTTTTGTTTAGATGGTATTTTCATTGGTTAGTTTAGGGTGGGTTAGATGTTTTATTTTCCCTAAGTGCTTATGTACAAGTTGTAGTTAGTTTGAGTTGTTTTAAATTCCTATAAGTGACTATCAAAATTTTTTTGTGATTTTATTTCCTTTCTTTAGGTGTTATTTAAGTTTTAAAATATTGGCTCGGGGGCAAGGCCAAGTAGGTTGCAGTTGTCTTGTATTTTTATAATGTGAGGAGTTTTGGATGCTTTTATGACTCCATTCCCAATGGATTACTTAAGGATACTAGATATATACTTAGAAAGAAATTAGCCCATAGAGGTTGTCATATTTTTGAATATTTAAGTCACCTTGATCCCTTTGTGAAAAAAGTAGAGCTCTCTATGCCAAATCAACATGTGCAATGCTTTTCAGGAGCAATTTCATATGGCTAAATTATGATTTTTTTCTCTAAAACTTATATGATGGTATTAAAATGTTATGGGAATCCAATGGTAAAGGTGGTCACAAATAATTATTCTTCACTTGAAAATATCATAGTCATGAAAACTACCCAGTGCATAAATTTTTGTGTTTCTAGTTATCAAATCAATGTGCAAAGCACTTTTTGAACACCATTTATCAAAACCAAATGAAGTCAAATCACCTTAAATTTTCACAAGATAGTGGAAAAATTAGGGAATAATTTGTGGTTCAAGAAATTAAAATACAATTTTATCCCATGTGAAAAATATGTAGGGTTAAAAATTGGATTTTGATCTGATTTTTACTTAGTCAATTTTCTGTGTTTTTTTAGATCTAGTCAGTATGCACATTCCAAGCTCATGTTTACAGTAGTAAAAGAGGTCAAATATTGTTTAAATTTCTCATGGTCATAGATAACGTCATTATATTTAAATTTTAAATATAGTTCACAAATATTATGTATAATGTGTGGAATGCATAGCTATCAAAATCAAATTTTACATTGATTTTTACTTGGTCACCTTTTGCATCTCCCAGTTGTTAAATATGTCCAACGAGCACTTTTGAATCCCATTTTTTTAGGATCAAATGAAGTATAAATTATATGAAAGTTTTTATTATTTCACCTTGATATCATGAGAAGGTAATGAATTTAGGTTTATAATTGTTGGACTTTTCAATGAAAAATTATGATGATGCGAAATGACTCTCATAAGAAGATTTATCACTTAGTTAACTTTTTACAAGAATAGACTTAGAGGGTAGTTCATAGGGGTTAATTTAATCATTTAAAAAAATTAAAATTAACCTTTTAAGTGTATTTTCAAAAAAATTATATAAATATAAGATATGATGAGGTTTGTTCATATCTTGCTCTAAGGTTTTCTATTTTTCCATATTCTAAAGGTGTTTATACATCTACCCATGACTGTGGGTTGGTGTTTTAGCCACATATTTTGATCCTAATTTTTTTTCAGATTAAATTGGTTGTTTTATAAATCTTATTTCTCCTTATTGTCAATTATGTTGATTTTAAATTAGATAAATGTATAATTAAAATTGGTCAATGTCATAGCTGGAATGGTGTATTAATTTGACAAAGTATATGGACTTCAATACAAAGGCAGATACTAACATCATGGTAGAACCTAAGGAGGTTGAAAGGAGTTAAGGAGGTTTTATAAAGTAGATAAAGGAATTAAATGAGACTTATATAAGAGGAATAACTTTCCTCCAAATAATGGATGATGACACTAGCAGTCATAAAGCACTTTTTTCCTCAAGTGCCTTTCTATGCCAATCAAATCTCTTGAATTCCCTTTTGATCAAAGAAAAATAGAAAATAAAGCATGATCAGTACCTAAGAGACATTGAAGTTTATTGAAGTAAATTAACTCCTTGTCCTCTATGTTAGATGGAAAAAGATGGTGGTTAAAGCACATTTATGGAGGATTGAAAGCTCTATCTTCTTTTTTCTCTTACATTATATATATATATATATATATATATATATATATATATATATATATATATATATACATACATACATACATACATATATATATATATATATATATATATATATAGATATATATATATATATATATATATATATATACACATACATATATATATATATATACATACATATATATATATACATACATACATATATATATATATATTCATTCATTCTTCTCATTATAATATATAATCTCATTTTATAAGGAAAAACCCTATCAAAATTTATAATAAATATACTTTGAATTAATAATATTATCTATTTTACCTATCTCTTTAACTGCACTTTTTGTTATAGGTAGCTTGTGTATGATTGCCTTGTGAAGAAGTCTTCTTTCTTAGTAATTCTTCTCATTTCCTTATATTTTTTTAGGTGGTTTAAAGTATTTTTAGGTTTTAATTTGTGTTTTTTTAGTAATAGGTGAAGGTATAGTGTGAATTTTACCATTCTTTCATGCTTTACCTGATGTCTAGAAGGCCTTATTTAGAATTATTCATGCAAACTAGCTAGTGTTAGAGATTGTGTGAGTGATGGATCTTTGAGATACCTTTGTGTTTGTTTTATATAAATTAGGAGTATCATATAGTTTTTTAAATCAACCTTTTTATGCTTTTAGTCATTTTTATGTAGTTCTTCTACCCCTTTCCCAAGCAAAAATAGTAGTTTAGGTGATTTACCAAGAGAAACCAGCCTTCTCTAAATGTTCGACCCCATCATAGGATATCCACAACGTAGGATTGATCCCATTGTGTGGTTAGGAGTGAGAGAGCCTAAATAACCCTCTTATAGGGTAAAATTATATGCCATAATAATCTATTTATAACATAATCAATCACTTAAATAAATTAATCAATCTAAGCAATAAAATACATATGTTACCATAACAAATAATCCAAACAAGCACTATTAATACAAACATTAAACTATATACTATACAAAAAATTATTTATTACCAAAGAATAGAAGTTATATTAATACATGAATATATTAATTCAATCAATCTAGCTATAACATTAATAGTTAATAATGTAGTAACAACTAGATTAATGAAATTACATAAATAAAAATGATTATAAAATAAAAAAATAGCATAGTAGACATAAAAAAAAGAAAACAAAACATAATACAAATATCAAATCACAAAATGATCAAAAAATATATTATTCTACTATGGTGTGTGTGTAGGTTTCTAGTTTTTCAATTTGTCATCCCCCAATGCCTCCTTCTACACCATACTCTCTGATGATGTTATCCTCCATCATACTTTGAGGAATGGATCTATCCTGCATCCACATCAAAAAAATGAAGGTAGTTATCCTGAAACGTAATGATATCCATAAAATACTATTGTATAAATAGAAAACATGATCATATTATATACAGTATAGAAGTATAGCTATCTAATGGAAAATCAATCATGTAAATTAAGCAACATATAATTATCCCATAATAAACATATGACATAAAGCTTAATTAAAAAAATATTTAATCAACTAATAACCATAATAATCCATAAACCAATTAGGTTATTCATACTATAGAGAAATTAGAATGTGGCAAGAACATTTACATACAAAAGTATGCCATTTAACCTAATCAATGTGGGTGCCACATTCTAAAGAGTAATGGGATTTTTATTCAAATATATAATTGGAAAATAAATAGTTATATACATGGATGATTTGTCTTTTAAAATAATATAGGAGACCACATAAAATATTTGAGGATGATGTTGAATAGGTGTAGATACCATGAGATTTCTTGGAATCATAAGAAATATTCTTTGGGATGACTGAGAGCAAGTTTTTGGGACACATTATTTTTGAAAATGAAATATATATTTATAAAGACAAATTATAGGTGATTTTTAATATCTAATTGAATACAAGTGGAAAGGATCTAAAATCTTTTTTCATCAAAATTAACTTTGTGAGGAAGTTTGTTCAATATTTATAGAGATAGTCATGACACTCAATAACATGCTAAAGAAGGATGCAAAGATAAATTATATATCTAAAGTGAAAGAAATTTTTGACTAGATTAAGGATAAAATTGTAAACACATCAATACTCATCCATATAGATTATACATAGCCCTTCTATATCTACTCCTTTGCTTCAAAACATTCAAGTGTAGATTTTTAACATACCTAAAAGAAGAGAGAGATGAGAGGCATGTTTCCTTTATGAGTCCCCTCTAAATAAAATTGAACTCAAATATTCAATTATTGATAAATAATTCTTTGCTTTGATCAAGGTTGTTACAAAGTTTAGACACTACATTTTATGTGGCAAGGTATTTTTTAGAGTGCTTGATCCATACACGAAACGTATGCCAGTGTAGAATAAATTGGGTTAAAGAAGTGGTAAGTGGATGACCATTTTAAAATAATTAAACCTAGAAATCCAACCTATGAAAATTGTTAGAGGTTAGGGACTTAGTAAATCCATGGCTGAAGTAGACCCCCAAGTCATTTTCCAATAGTACTTAGTGTATAATACCTCACAAATGATTGGTTCTAAGACATTGTATTTTAATTTCTAAATAATAAATGTCCATACTACCTAAATTATACCCAAAGGAGATAATTAAACCTAAGTAATAATAACTTCATGATTAAAATTTGGCATGTTATATAGAAATAACCATAAAGGCATATATCTAAGATGTCTGAATAAGAGGAAATGACTGAAGTGCTTGGAAATATCCATGGGAAGTATGGAACTAGACATGGTTAAAAATTTAATAAAGCCCACCTAATATTAAGGGTAGGATATTATTAACCTCATGTCTTTAAATACTCTCATGCCCATGTAAAGATTTTCCATGCTTGTAAAATTGAATCACATAGATAACATGCTTTTTCGATGCCCTTATAACCTATTATCAAAGTTAGACCATTCAATAAATGGGGATTCAGCTTATTTATCCATTAAGGAGAATTATTCTGCTCGACACAAATTTATCCTCACATTGACTGATTATTGTACACACTAGGCAAAATCCTAGGTTTCCAAAAATTCCATAACTAACACATTGATTAGCTTCCTTGAAGATCACATTATCATCAAGTTTCGCATGCCATTTATTTTTTATGTGATAATGTCCTCATTTCTCTTCATTGAAATTCATTAAATGGGCCTAAAACAACTAAATAATCCTTAAATACTCTTATAATTATTATTCACAAGGTAATGGTGTTTTTGAATCCACAAATATGAATTTACTTGATGTCATTAAGATAATTTTGGGGAAAATCCCTAGGGATTGGCATAACATGTTAACATTCACATTATGGTTTGGTAGGACTAGCATAAAATCTACTCTAGGCACTTCATTGTACCATCTGGCATATGGCTATGATCTTATCTTTCCTATGAAACTAAAAATTCCTTCCTTATAATTTATGAATGAATACCCACAAAATAATGATAAAATAGAAGCTCACCTCTTGAATCTAATGCAAATTAAATAAAAACATAATTTTGATTTGTTTCACTTTAACAAGCATCAAGAGGTCATCAAATGTTGGTTTGAAAAATGAGATAGAAATAAATCCTTATGGATCTCTGATCTAGTCCTTATTTAGGACAAAGTTCACAAAAGTAAAGGACAACATGGAAAATTTGATTCCTTATGGCTAGGTCCCTATCAATTTTTTCAAATATTGGGAAAGAATGTCTTCCACCTAAGGTATCTAACTGGTGAGGATTTTTCATTGTCTATCAATAGACAATTCGTCAAGCACTATTTCTAGGCTTGAATTAGCTTGTTTATTCCTATGAATAATTTATTTTCCCCTCTTATTTTTTTATTTCTTTTATGTATTTTTGTTCTACTTTCTCCTTGTCGATATGGTTTTATTGTTGTTACTTTTTGGTCTAAACCATATATTATTTCCTAGGGGTTCTTGTACTAATAAATGAATGATGATTGAATGATTGTAATTTAGGTAACATGGATGACACTCTAAGATATTAAAATATAAAAGTCTTGCCTAAATTATTACATGAACTGCTATGATTTTTATGCATTTTCATAATTTTAAAGTCCTATGATTCCAAACGAAAAATGTGAATTTCGAAATGTTTTTTTCTTGTCTCAAATCCATTAAATTCACTTAATATAAATAAATTAAGTTGATGAAGGGATGGAATCAATCTAGACTAGTATTAAATTATCATGAAATTTCTAAGTCTCTTTTCACCCAAGGATTGATTTCAAACCCTTAAAGAACAAAACTAAAAATATTTTTCAAAAGAAAGAAAATTTCAAAGGAAACTAAAAACAAATGTAAAATTTAGAGTTTTCCTTGAAAGGGTGATTTGGAAAACTCCACTACAATATCTTCAACCTGGAAAGAAGTGGAGAAAGGCCTTAAGTAGAACAAGAGGTATCTTAGTTGGGGATATATATACATGATAGGAATTAGAGAAATGTCCATACCATTGTCCCTATGATAAATAGACAATATATTTCTCCCTCATAAGTTCTAATTTCTTGGGCAAGTCTAGTTGATTATGTGTGAATGTAGAACTATAATTAAATCAATAAAGTTATCACACATTGATGGTATTCAAGAAATAAAGGAACTTAGTATGTCACATGTTGTACCATATTTTTGCACATTTATGTTTTGATTTTTCTTGGGTAACTGTTTGTAGTTGATGCTTATTATTTGGGTGGGTGATTAAGATTATGGATTATTAAAAATACTTAATATTATTTTCCATCAGAGTCATCATTTGTTGTTGCTTGCACAACACACCCTAATTTCATTGACCAAAAGCATGGAACCTATTTTTTCTCTAAAATTGGTCTTATTCTTAGAGGAGTTTGGTGGTTCTTGTTTATTTAAATTATAATATTTGAAGTGTAATTTATTTAATTTGGAGGTGTGAATTCTAATATATTTCATTGTGTTGATCAAGAATGTATGGTAGGTTTCCATTCTGAAGTACTTGGTCTAAAAGGTTTACATCTAAGACTTAGTGGTTTTTAAATATCTTAAGTTTCCTAAGGCTAAAGGTATTATATATTTTATTCCTTCACTTTAAGAATGATTTTAAGAGTTTTCCATTATGGTCAATTGACTTGGACTTAAACAAACCATCAAGCTTATTTGAATATCATTACAAATTCCCTTAGAAATTTGGTCTACAGTTGTATTATTTTATAACAAAAATGACTAGTGTTTTATAAATGTTCAATATTAAACTTAGTCAATTTTTATTTTTGTAAACTTGTCTTGTAGGTTAAGGTTTTCAGGTGAAAGGACTTCTCTATTTTGTCTAATCCTTTATATTTTCCATACTTTATTCTTTGGTAAAAATATATTTAATCTAGTTTGAACCTTTAAATGTTTGGTTTCATTATTTTTAGACCTTTATAATGGTTTATTTTTATTTAAAATGTCCAGGTCTTTATAATGTTCCATTCTAAAGACTTGGTCAGTATTTTGTGCCTTTAAACATTGAAAATAAAATGTTCAAGTCTTTAGGAATATTTTATTTCATCAAATGTGGATATTAAAATGAATATAGATAGGTCTTTAACATGGTAAAAACTCTCAAGTCTTTTAGTTTATTATAGGTTGAAGAATTTTATCTATTTAAAAATGAGTGTTTCATGTTCCATATTTCTTTCAAAGTTTTTCATAGTTGATTATTTTGTGTATATCTTTGCCTCATTTAAATATTCATTTCTCCATATTTTTATACTTAGCCATTTTCCTTAAACTAACCTTATTAACTATTGATGCCTAAAACACTCACTCTAGGTGAATGTCCTACTATGGGAATACTTACAGATGTGGGACTAAAATACAGTCTGTAAAACAACCTCTAGGGTTTTAGAAGTCATTTATTCTAATTGATTTGGTGGAAAGGGTAAGGAAAAAATGCAATTAAAACTAAAAATAGAAACTAAGGTGATGTATAATAATTTTAAATTATTCACTCCTAAAATTGGATAAAATAGATTCAACATTTGAACATAATAGACAAATTAAAAGATAATATGCAGGGTCTAATGCTTGTAACTTAATAAAAATCCTACACTAAAGAAGTAGAGAAAAAAAAACAAAAAACAATAAATCTCATTCCATTTTACATAGAACACCACATCTTCTTCATTATTAGGTGGAGAACAAAATACAAAAGGCCTCAAGGGTGCATAATACAATATTTGATATACTTATGAGGGACACCTACTAAGGTCATGAAATGATAATAATGACTACTACTACTTCTATTCTAGAACTAACTATTATAATGTCTACTCTAATAGTAAATAATTATTTAAAAGTTCTAGCCCCTTACAAAAGAAAAGAGCTCTACTTATATAGGCACAATGACCTCTTAAGGAAGTGACACCTGGAACCAAGCACTTACTCTCATGATGAGGCCATTGTAATTGACTAGAGGAATTTGTCCCAGGAGTGCAACTAGTCTTTAGAAACTTAGATATGTCATAACTACAATTCCTTATGATGCCCATGATGTTAGATGAATCATGATGGTAACACATATCCACCTTTGGGACAACCTCTAGAATGCTTGTTAGAAATAGGGGACCACTTCTCTCATCCAATGATACTGCTTAAAGGTATAATATGAAAAACTTCACCTTAGACAAGAGCCATGATGCCATGTGGAAGGTTCACTTACTTCTTGTTAAAAATACATGGTGGGCCCCATTATTAACCTTATAAACCAATCATGTAATCTAGATTCCTGAAAAAATAAACTTTTCTCTCAAGGAGCATCATGAAATCACATGACAAGATCTACTTCCTTTCCACTATATTTGCATAGTGGACCCTACCTGCTTCTCCATCAACCAATGACACTACTTGAAAGTTTGAAAAAAATAAACCTCCCTTGGGTGACAAGTAGGATGCCATGTAGAGGGTTGACACTTCTCATAGGGAAGTCAATAACTTCTCTGAGTTGAATGAGAGTTGGGATGCCACATGACAGCTGTAGGAGGAAGATGAGACTTAGCCAAAAATAGAGAAAGGGACCCCAAGAAAAAGAGGGGTCCATAACACAAATGCCAAGCTTTCCAAGCTCATCCATGACAAAAACCACCTTCTCCACAACTCCAAAATATGGATAAAGATCTACAATTCCTGGTGACTTGCAAGGGAATCCACTTACGGATGGATGAACCCAAAACTTTTGGTTCTCAGGTTAGTCGAATCAAAATTGAAAAAAGGGGCAAGGCCTAAAAAACTTATAATTTTTTAAGAGCAACCTTCAAAGGCATCCACTCTTCCTCCTTTGGTTGAGTCTTCTTCCTTAGAGCCTTGAAGGCCCTACCCAAATTGATGATCTCCTTGAAGGAAATGTTACTCAAGCCTTAAATAACTACTAGCATTTAAAACTCTAGTTGGGTGAGAGGTTGTAAAATGGTCTCCACCTCAAAGACACTTGGCTCCTGATTGAGAGCCATACAAATGGTCTAATCATTCTACTTATTTTCTAATATCTCTTTTATTTTTTCCTCTAAGAGGATGGTGTTATCTATGAGGAATAAGAAGGGGAGTCCCAACTAGACTAATTGTTTGATATACCCCTTCATATCCTAAACCACATTTTCTAAGGCATATAAAAATGCCTTGCACTTCATCACTACCTTATTTTTTCTTAGGAACTCATTGAATTTCACTACCGCCTACCTTCAATCGACCACCCCTGTTACGTATAACATCCCATCCATCATGATATATATTTTCTAGATAATGAGCTATGACTATTAAACCTTAGGGGACATAAAGGATATGACCTAGTCTACAAGCATGTTTACCTAGGAGCTTAACCTCTAAGATTTTACAATGAACCCAAGCACTGGCTTCGAGTTCATGGCCACATTCTTTATCCTCTCCTAATAGGATACATACAATTTTTGGACCATGGGGAGGATGATCATGGTTTAGGAGTAGGTGGTGAGGTCATTCTTCAATTATAGGATTTTTTAATCCTTGTTTGAGGGCTCCTATTACATCTATTACTACAATTACATCTATGCACTTGTAAATTCCAATAGACTCTTTTAGGTTTGTGTGAGATCTACTTGCTTCTCATGTAGCTTATTATCCACAATCTACTTTTCCTTATTTAGACCCTTTATCTCAATATTCACTTCTATAACCTGGATCCATAAATGGGCTCTTTGGTTGGATACTTCTTTGAAGCTCTTATTACTGGCGTGGCTTTAAAAGTTAGACCTCATTTTGGTGAACTTTGCATATTTTGCCTTGGCCTTAGTATTGAGGCATTTGACCATAGAATTCACTCTTATGAGTTACATCTCTTTTTTATCCAACCATTAACCATCCTTTTTATATTTCATGGTGATGCAATTCTACATTTCTTCCTTCAACTTGACCCTATTTGTGGGTCTATCCTGGCTGAGGTTAAAACTGATGGTGTATATCGAGTAATCCCCTAATTAAATCTATTCTTGGGGCTTGATTACTTGGTTTTCCATGTGTACAATCATTATAAATTGATATATTAGGTAAAATAATGATTGTATGTGAGGCACCACTAGGCCTTAGCCTATTTTCCTCTTCTCTTCTCTGCCTAGACCTCTCAAGATTTTTTATAAATCTCTAACTGCTAATGAAACTACTCCTATGATTGGATTAACTCCCCCATGAAGGGGATCTTTTTAGTAAGCCAAAGGTAATGGTCACTTGCTTCTATGAAGTAATGTATGATATTCCCTAGGGGGAAAGTGGGTGAAGGGTTAGGGTGGAAGGAGAGAAAGGTGGGAGACCATGGATAGGGGTATGGGGAAATTATGTCATAATAGATGATGATGTGGATGATGAGCATGGAAGAGTGAAAAAAGATGAAAGGGAGGTAATTAGATGTGTAGAAGAGAGAGGAACTAGTGAGATGATAAGCTAAGTGGAGGAAAGTGGTGCAATATTAGTGGAAATAGTGGAGGGTAAGGATAGAGTAAATAATGAAGTGGAAGTAAAAATAAGGGGGTGAGAAAATCTCAATTTATTTGGTGGGGGTTTGAGGGGAGAATTTAAGGCTTTCACCCCAGAGTTGGGTTGAGATGACCCCACCTTGAGATGCCCCGAAGAGGCCTATTATTGTTTTGAGGCATTTGGGTATGGATATAGAGGAGGTAGTCAGGTCATGGGCCTCTGAATCAACACAATTGCTTCCTTCTCTAAAGGGGTGTCCTTTTCTTCTCCTTCAACCAAGACTTATTATTTATCTACAGTTTCCTCCTTATGGTGTTCATCTTATAGGTTTTCAAATGTCTTGTATATGTCCAAGTCATCAAAATTATACTCCCACTAGCCAATCTCTTACCTATATTTCCAATATGCATCTATCTTATCCTATCCCCAAACTGTATAAATGAGTTTTGCTCTTAGCCCCTTTGTCAATTTCTTCATGGAGTTAAAATCTTAGGCTACTTTATAAAATAACTCCCATTACTTGTGGTAATATGAAGGGATCTTGGATAGATCCACATAATACTTGATATCATCTTCCATAAGTTACCTCCACTCCTCAAAGTATGGTTGAGGCTGATGGGTGAATGGGGTGGTGGTCTTCAAGGTGGCTATGTGGCCAAATGGATCATAATTCCACTGGTCACCAATCTAGTTGAGGCTGAGCTCTATGAGATTGAGTAAAAGCAGGTATTCCTATGACCTCTTCACTACTATGATGCCTACTCTTTATAAAGGGATGTCATATATGTCCTTCTTATAGATCATACAATATACTCAATCGACCATATCAAGCTACCAAACTAGCTTCAAGGATAGGGTCCTAGCTATGAGTAGGTGTAGGAGCCAAAATGGCTCCTCTTTGAATCCTTATACTCAGATAAATGTGAAATGGGCCCTGAAGAAATAATAAACTAGAATCCTACCACTGGTGAGGCATGATCTCTAATAGTCTATCATTTTGAAAGTGATGGATTCCTAAATGAGGTTGATGAGGATCAGAGATAAGAAGATTTATTAAAACTCATAGTAATCATGTGTGGTTGATAGAATGTGGGTCCACATGGAGATGGGGATCATCATATTAGGATAGGTACTCATTTTAATGGAGTTAAAGGTGAAGTATGAAGAGAATAACCAAGAGCTATGATACAAGACTAGATGGAGGAGGAAGGAGGAATACCTAAAGGTATTCAATGTTGAGAATTTCACCAGCTTATTATGCATGGTGGTGATGATGGCATCTATAAAGTCCATCCTATAAATCTTATCCTTATGGATCATCTTCAAAATAAAGACTGCCCCTAATTAGAAATTGATGATGTTAGCATCTGAGTCCATCCTAAAGATAAAAACCAACATGGAAATGGCATCTTTCATGTCCTACATCATAAATCTCATGAGGGCGATGGGAAGAGGTGGAAATTATGTGTAGTTTCTCTAGAAGACTAAATTGATGAACTCTATCTTACATACATGGGTATCCCAAACATTTTATAATCTCTCCATACTAAAAACATCAGTGTTAGGGTTGCTTTGGAGTCATAAAATCTCCCTTATTACATTGGCACTGATATCCACTTTTAGGTGGTTGTTACTTGTAATAATGTTGTTATTAACATCATATCTATTTGTGCACAAGGTAAAAATCTCCAAAAATGGGTGCATAAGAGGAACCATGTATAAAGCCAGTGTGGAGATCTAAATCATATACCCAAATGACTCAGTCATTTTTTTGAACCTTTTTTATCATTTAGACATGGGCACCTTCTCTTAGGATCATTGACTTTTTGGCCAATTTAGGGTTGAATATTTCATCTACATAATCTAGGACTAGCACGGGGTCCTTATAGCACCCCTTGGAAATAATATTTACATTTGGTACTTTGGGCCTTGGCTATGTGAAGGTAGAAGCATACAATTTTCTTACTTCATACTATGGGGGAATGTCTACATGACCACCCAACCTGTGGGTTCTCTACTTATATATATGCCTTCTAGTTCTAGATGAGGATGTAGAAGTTTCCATCTTATAGCCTTTGTTTCAAAAATTCTCTCTTAGATCAAGGAAAAAGATTGGATATCTATTTTAACTCATAACCCCTACAATTATTTTTTAAATTTTCTTGGCTCAAGATACTCTTCTTAATTCCTCAATTCTTTTCTTAATTCTCTTGGAAAATCTTAGGCATTTAAAATGTTTGGCTAGATTGGGAGAGAGTTATTTATAGGCCAATACTTTGAGCATGAGCATTAAGTATATTTTGAATTTGAGTACTCCATAAATGTTAAGGGTGACATAGACACTTGAAGAACATCTCACAAGATATTTGTGGTGATTTTCATAAGGAATTATGTAATATGGAGTATCTGGTATTAATGGTAAGGGGAGTGGGGTAGATATATTATGTTGTGGATCATATTTACACATTACAATGCATTTCAAATATTGATCATTAAAATGTATTGAAACTAAAAATTTATGGACCTCATTTTTTTTGGAGTATAGATATGTGGTTTATCTATACTTGTATATGTGTGGTGTCATCACCCATGATTAATGGGGAATCATTATGAGTTGACTTTGCCCATGGTTTTAGTACACATTGTTTTTTTAAACTACTATGTTGGTTACCTATTGATGTATTATAGATGGACATAGGTAATACATTGGAGATATAAAGTTTGAGAAGGTGAATAGAGTGTGTGAATTTAATAAAAATTTAGGAGAGTTTTTTGAGTTCATCTCCAAATAATATTTATGCATTTTAATTATGAGAAGACTAATCTGAGAGTGGATTTTACTGTTGTTGGCTTGTAATAAGATTTGAGCAAGTGTTTCTTGGTAGATGTATCCCACATTGGGTGAACCATGTTAAATCTTATCTTTTTATTGTGAATTTTAATTTTTGTTCTTTATGTATCTCTTTTCATATCTCTTATTATTATGGTTCTATGAAATTATTCTACATTTATTTCTATTTTATTCCTAACAATATAATCGTTTATCATTGGATGATTCAAAACTAAGGGAGCCAAGGCATGGATACTTATCAATTAGATGAATAACTTGCACCAATGACACTTATTCTCGAAAGGAAATATAAAATGAAAAGGGAAACCAAAAAAAAATAAGGGAAATAACAAGGAAGGGAAAATAACTATGTACAAAGGAGAACTATTAAATTAGTTGAATTATTTTAAGTTTATTTCGTTAACTAGAATCCCTAATGTATTACCTTCTTTGTCCTTCAACTCAAAAATGTTACCCTATTAATTGTATATGATGTAGAAAGGCACCCTCCACAAGGAATCAAACTTTTCATGCTAGCCTAGATTTACATCCCTTTGGTCATACTTAAGGACCAAGTTCCCTAGCTTGAAGACTAGGTTGAATGCCTTCTTGTCAAACCATCACTTTACCACTTGATGTTGGGTGGCCTTAGCATTACTGGCTCATTATTTCACTTCTTGGAGTTTGATTAATTCCACTAGCCTAACCTCCATCAACCCATTCTCTATTATCTCTATAAAATTTAAAATTTTTAAGGTATGAATCTCTATTGATATGGGCATGACTACTTCTTTCTCATATACTAGTTCATATGGGGACATCTTTAAAATTTACTTGGGAGTAATTTGGTCATCCCGTAGATTCAAATTGAGATGCATATGCCACTCCCTCTAGTAGTTTTTGCCCATCCTCTTGATTAGCTTGATCAAGTTCTTAGTTTTCAATTTAACTAACTCATTCCCTTGTGGGTAGTAATTAGACAAAGTCTTCAAGAAAATTGTATTTTGAAGCATGAATTTTGAAACCTTTTCACTAAGGAAGGCCTTGGAATTGTTAGATATAATAATTTTTAGAGGGTCAAACCTTACCAATAGTTCATTTAAGAATTTAAAGATTACATTCTCAATATCCTCTTTTAATGGGGTTACCTTGGTACACTTTGTGAAGTAATAAGTGGATAAGAGTATTCATTTATGGTCCATGCTAGATATATAATTTATCATCCCAATGAAATCCAAACCCTATTATGTAAAATTTCTGTCAGTTATGATTGGATTTATTGGCATTATTGAATTCTTATACTTTCCTACAAATAACTAACATTGCTAGCACTTTGGACTTCCTAATGGTAGTTGAAGAACATGGTCAGCTAGTAATATCCCATGTACATGATTTTAGTCATGGTTGTCTTTGTAGAGAAGTGTCCTCCTAGAGGGGAAAGAGGTATATTTTGTAGTATCTTTCTAGCTTGGTTGTTGTCAACACATCAGAGGAGTTCCCAATTGAAGTTCTTTTTTAAGAGGACCCCTTGGGCTAGTGTGTATATGCCCCGCTACAATCTATAAAAAAAAAATTGTGCACAAGGAGGCCACTTAGATATCAATTGGTCTACATAAAATAAGTCCTATCAGAAACCTTAGACTTGTTAGTTTCATATTGATTCACTAGGACTATCTCTGATGTATCTTATTCTTTTATTAGGGCATTTATGCATTGGACCCAATACTCGTAAAATCCTCTTCCTTAAATCAGCTTAGTTGGTCTGAACTCAATGTCATATTATAAGATCTTGGTGATCTAATTTTCCCTTTTTTTAGTGATTTATCCTTCCATTATATACTCTCTAATTCTAGAATGCACCACATATATCATTATTTTTCTCTCCAGCACTAGGTGTCTAAACATATTAAGACCCTTGACTAAGATGATAGTCTATTTCTTAACAAAATTATACTTGGTTTCATACCTATGCAAGGTTATTTAATAAAATTTAATTAGGTACTCACCTCTCCCTTCATCTTCTTTATGTGTTAACATAGCTATTAAGCTATGTTCACTATTGTAAACATACAAGATGAACACTTTAGAGAATTTAGGGTTAACCAACATAAGAGCAATAGATATCACATCCTTAATATTATTAAATGTTATTATCCCTTTGAGGGTATATTTGAAAGGTTGATCCTTATATAACATCAATGTGATTAACCTTAATAACCCCATGAAATTAGATATGAATCTATTGATGAAATTAATATTTCCTAAGAAAGATTGGACTCCTTTATTTTTGACTGACAATGTTAAATCCCTGATGGCCTTTACTTTATCAGGTTCTATAGAGATGCATTTTTTTGGATACTATGTATCTTAATAACTTACCTTATAAGATGCCATAGACACATTTTTTAAGGTTGAGAGATAACCCAAAATCTTGTCATTTTTGGAAAACCATATCCAAATGATCAAAGTGATATTCCTTCTTCTTGGAGAACACCATGAGATCATCCAAATAGATCAGAATGATTTTGTTGATTAGGAATTGAAAGGATATATCCATGTCTTTTTGGAAGGTATCCCCTATATTAGAGAGGTTGAAATGCATCTTTGCATATGCGAAGGCTTTTCACTTTATGGTGAATGTGGTTTTATGTTGGTCTTTTTTATTGACCCATATCTAGGTATATCCAAAAAATCCATCCATCAAAGAAAACATTTCTACACCCACTACTATCTATAGAATCTATTATATACAAGGAAGGGGGTAATGATCCCACAAAGACACTTTATTTAAATCTCTAAGTTTTACATATAGTTTTGCTCACTAGAACTAGGTTAGATACCCAAGTTAAATTATTGATTGATTATATGATTCTTGAGTTGATCAATATCCTTAGTTCTTAAGCCATGAGAAACTCAATTTTTAGTTTAACTAGCCTTTGATTCTAGCATACAATGTTGGATCCATAAACTAGATCAATGGTATGCTAAATGACCTCATGGTCATATCCCTTTAGGTCATCATAGGTCTGGGCTATCACTCCATACTTGTTATAGAAAGACACCAATTGGTCCTTATCCTTTTGGTAAACTTCTTTCCCTACTTTTAGTTTTTTCTACCTCTTAAAATGATATTGGAGTGGTAAATTTTATCTATTACAAGCATCCATTTCTCATTTCTAGCATCATTATAATTGAATAAATTCTCTACGGTGATTAGTCCCTTTGAAAGTTTGTTGGACTTTAGTTGTATGATCTAATCCTTGTAGGCATATTCTATATTTGGTTATAATTACAACACAAATTTACATGGCTATTAGAGAAACATGATGATTTGGGAATCACTTTAAAACACTTTATAATTATTTTCATTATTTGGAATGATGGGCCTAATGATCACTCACACTGCTTGTTCATTGGTGAACAAAGTAATCACTAGATCAAACTAGGAGTCAATCATCACCATTATATCCACTTATGAGTTCATGGACTTTGGAGTGATTTAAATATTAAATTATTCAAATAATTCAATAAAATCCCATATTCTATGGTGGTAGTATCTCATGTAGACATTCTTCAAATCCAAAACCCCTCTTACTTGTCTCACCACTAATTTGGAATCACTGAATACTTTAGTTTTTTCATGTCCATATGCTTAGTGTGGTTGAGGACATGGATTATTGATTTGTATTTGGCTTCATTTTTCATGAAAACAAATTGGAATAAAAATAAGCATAGGGTATTTTTTCTAAATGGAGACACCAACTAGATTCTAGCTTTTGAGCCAGTTTTACATTTTGCACCATTGAAATATAGAGTCCAAAAATTGAGCTTGCTATTAGGTTATTTGGTTTGATCCTCTTTCTTTTTCATTAAATTAGGGATGTCCTAATATAAATCATGGATTACATAGGTCCCAAGGCTGGTGGCATCGAAATTCATGAAAGGATCATTTTCAATGAATTCATTGATGAGTACTTCTGCCTTTAGAATTTTTTTATCTGCCACTTCTTCAAGAATTTCTACATGATATATCTCTTTCTTAGATAAAGAAGTATGTTTTGCTTCAAAATTTACCATAACATCATCATCATCTATATGTTATGAATGTAGTGTATTAGATAAAACTTTCAATTTCAAACTATATTTGGTCCTTATGATCAAGTGAGATCAATCCAAAAACAAGTGTCTACCTATCTTGGCAGTTAAATCTCTTGATAGACATACCCCAAATATTGGTGGGATGTCTATCACTAAATTTTTTTGGATTACCATGATATTGGGGTAATAGTAAAATGTTAGGGGAAGAGTTTTGATAATACTTATGGTTTGAACCTTCTTCCAATCTAACTATATCACCCCTTGGTTTAAAGGTTCATACTGAAGTTGTAGTGCATTCACAAACTATTTGGAAATCACTATGGTTTTGGCACTAGAGTCAATCATATAATTATACAATAATTTCTTCCCCAAAATGAGGGTTAAATAGAATGGGGTCTATTTTGTTTTACTTACCCCCACCTATGAGTTGATGAATATTGATGGTGCATGAGATCGTGTACTGTTGTTGGCTTTCCCTTATTTTGTGTTGGCTTTATAGTTGGGTTAATTTACATATGTTTCTTTTGGTCTTCCAATGCTTCTTTCAACAAATAGTTTTGCTTTGGGATAGATAGGAGATACCAAAGGGAGACATTACTTGGATCCTTCTTCAACTACTCTACCACATTAAATTACCCTTATGGTTGGACCTCAGAATCCCTTAGTTTGTTTGGTATTATTTTAATCCATTGTTGATATACCAAAGGTGGAGGTTGGGGTCCTAGAATTTTCTCAAAAGTCATGTTAGGTGTCATGAAGACCTTTTAATTTTCATCAAGTTTCTTCTTAGATCAAGTGAATTAGTCAAATTAGACTCATGACGCCTTTATTGTTGGGATCTTAGTTGCATAAATCACAAGTTCACCCTCTACCAAAGAGAAAAGTACATATTATAGGGCTATTTCCTCTTCTTATTCTAAGGACATTCCCTATATATATGCCATTAAGATATCATTTTCAACCCTTAGGTATTGGTATTCATAGGAATATAAATTAGGCACATTTCCTTACCTTTGTTGCTTGATAACTTTTTACTACAGGTTACCTCTTGGGCAGTTCTGAGGCATATGTGCATTATGACATGAGAAGCACCATGAATTAGGATCATCTTCTAGGTTATTATAACACATGACTAATTCTCTATTTTAACTTAGTATGACCATTTGTAAAGGATCAGGGACTAGGATAATTTGATTTTTGGGTCGCACTTAGTGATTTGGTGCCTAATGATTTGGCACCTGATGATTTAGATTTTGCCTTTATTGGTAATGGTTCTACTAGTATGGTGTTATTATTTCATTTTAGTTTTAGAAAAGAGGTTTTATGGGCATAAATTGGGTGGCAAGGAATGATACTAGTGAAAATCTCACCCTTTGAAAGAGGTGGCTAATAGCCTCAAGGCCACATTTTGATGTTGATAATGTTTAGTAAAAACATTGGAAACATATTTAAGATGTTCTATTACACTTTTTAAATCTTCCCATGTGAATTTAAGGAGTGCCTTTAAGTCATTAACAAGAATATGATCCCATATAGCCAAGGCTATTAGAGGGATGATAGGGTTACCACTATTTCATACTATGAAGTTCCTTGGTGGTCTTATAGTCACCATTTATTATGGTTGTTGCATTACACTTGACCCCATGCCCTTTAGTGAGTTGTGGCTACAAGAGGTGGTGATAATAATCCTAGATTCTTTGCTATTTGTGACCTTGTAACAGGCCTGTGGATCATAAAGTTTGACTTCTAATTAGGCAATTGTGGGTTCAAGTCCTATTGGGCATGCCAAAAAGTAAAGAACTATTGATGCCTAAAACCCTTTCTTTAGGTGAACAGCCTTCTATGGGAAACTTTATAGATTTGGGACTCAAATGTGATATATAAAGTGACCTTTGAGGTTTTAAAATCTGACTCTTTGAATTGATTTTAGGGAAGGGTAAGGAATAAATATAAATAAAACTAAAAATAGAAACTAAGGTGATGCATGAAAAGTGTAAAGTATTTACTCCTAAAATTGCATAAAATAAATTCAACCTTTGAACATCAAAGATGAAATAAAAGAGCATATGCATGGTCTAATGCCTATAACTTAAGCAAAATCCTACACTATAGAAGTAGAGAAAAGAAACAATAGACAATAATAAATCTCATTCCATTTTACATAGAATACCACATCCTCTTCATTTTTAGGTGGAGAACAAAATATAAAAGGATTCAATATTAAAGTATACAATATTCAATCCTACTCATGAGGGGCACCTACTAAGGTCATGAAATTAAAATAAAAACTATTACTACTTATTTTATAGAACTAACTATTGCAATGTGTACTCTTATAATAAATAATTATCTAAAAGTTTTATCCCCTTAAAAAATAAAAGAGCTTTGCTTATATAGGCATAACAACCTCTCAAGTAAATGACACTAGAACCAAGCACTTGCTCTCATGATGAGGCTATTACAACTAATTAGGAGACTTTGGCTCCTGAGTGTAGATGGTTTTTAGAAACTCAGATATGGTGCAAATTTAATGCCTTATGATTCCCATGACACTTGTAGGAAGCATGGTGGTAACACGTGTCCACCTCTAGGACTACCTCTAGAATGCTTGTTATAAATGGTGGGCCACTACTCTAGTCCAATGTCACTGCTTGAAGGTCTAACAACATAAAATTTGCCTTAGACAAATACCATGATACCATGTAGAAGGTTTTCTTCTTTATTTTTATAGCTACATGGTGGGCCCCATTCCTAACCTGATCAACTAATCACATAATTTAGAGTCCTAGAAAAATAAACCTTTAATTTCAAGGAGCATCATGGTGACATGTGGTGAGCTCCACTTCCTTTCAGCTATAACTTCATAGTAGGCCCCACCCATTTCTCTATCAGCCAATGGTGTTATTTTAAAGTATAAAAAAAATATTTCTCCCTCGGGTGAGCATCAAGATGCCATGTGGAGGGTTGGCACTTACCTTAGGGAAGTTAAGAAATTATTAGATTTGAACAAATGCCAGGATGCCATATGGTAGATATGGGAGGAAGCTACGACTTATCCGAAAATAGAGAAAGGGATCCATAGAAAAAGAGGGACACAATGCAAATACCAAACTTTCCAATCTCATTTATGATAAAATCCAACTACTCCAAAAATCTAAATGTGGATAACAATCCACATTAACTATTTTAAAATGTTTTTCCTTCATCTTTTTATCATGGAATTTTCCTCCCTGATCCCTGTAGATGGATGCAATCATGACACATTGCACCATCCCATTTACTTAGGCACCTAAGGAACTTCATGGCCTAGCTAATTTTATAAAAAAGTTATCATAGTTTAGGCTCCTTGATATCATGCCACATGCCATAATATAGGTGAATTGATGACTCAGGGGAGGGGGTTAAATAGCCAAAAACCCTAAAGATCTATGTCGCTAAGATCATTTTATGAAGCATGATCCCATTTATCCAAGCCCATTAGGATGAAAGGAAGAGGTAAGAATTGAGTTAAGAGTTGAGCCACTGAGATGATGTTGCATGGCATCATCCTAGTGACCCATGGACTATGGAAGCTAAATGTATGATCATAGATCCAATGAAGCCCAAAGAAGTGAGGAAGGGACATGTGGAGAAGATGAAAAAGAAAGGTTTGAAGACACTAGAATTTGGTAAATTACATGATCTAAAGAGATCCAAAAGTGAAAAAGAAATAAATCTCATGGATAATAAAATAATATATAAGATAATCAAGATAAATGTGTAAGTAGGACATATGGTGAATATGTTTGCCTTGAAAGCTTAATGTGAAACCCGATAGCCGAATCAACTTGTCACGTCATCAAAAAGAGTTTAGAGTATAAATTTGATGCTTATTTTTCCTATCAATAGACTACTATCCCAAAAAAATCACTATGCCATATACATGGGTAGTTAAGTCAAGTGTGGATGGTCACATAATGGAAAATTGATCCTAAAGAATGTAGAGTTTGGTGAAAATCATAATGGTAATTGATTTCAGCTATGGCATGATTTTGGGGATTTAGTGATTAGCTAATAAGTCAAGGTTCTACATTTATGGATCATGATGTCTAATTATAAATTATGTGTTTTAACATATGTCATACATAGTGAGATCAATTAGAGGTGGTCAATGGAGCATAAAATAAACCAATTCTACCTTAAAAAGGCATGGCCTCTAACTACAGAGTATGGCTTGGATAACAAATCCAAACAATCTCAACCACATATATCCCCTCATCTCATTTCAAATCATAATTAAATCATTATAACCACCCCAATATTGGGTTGAGTTTAGAAAAAAAATTATGTACTTTTGTGGTCTATAAATGATCAAACAATCAGTGTAATATAGGGTTGGAAAATTAGAGGCTAAAGCAGTGAGCTAATCCCATTTTTTAACATTTTTTATTTTAATTTTATCATTTCTCTTTACATGAGTCAAGTTTTTTTGGACTCAGACCAATAAATTTAATTGAGTATTAGATGAATCCATGATTTGATCATTAAATGAAATCATCTTTTATCTAAAATCTTTGTCAATAGATAGACAAATTCTTCACATATATATGGTAGCTTATTTTTCCTCTTTTGCATTGCTAACTCTATACCCCTTAAAATCTTACACCATCTTTGTCCATGGTCATGTCATGTTGACCAAGTAAAGATTAGTTTTATTAGTGGATTGGTATACTCCATAGAATCATATTTGTCTCCTCTAGAAAGTAGGCTCATATTTTCTTTCTTCTTGTCCTTCTCTCTTTTATATTTTACAACTTAGTTAGAGTTGGTAAATTAGTTCTTCTTGGGTATGAATGTTCATGCAATCTGAATTTTCATGTTTATATTTATTTCTAGTCTTTTTTATTACCATTGTAATAGTGTTGAATATAAATAACAAGAAAATAATAGAAAATATCTCTTTACATGTCTTTCAAGTATCAAGACACTAGATTTCATTTGAGGCATGTTTCTGTACATGTTTGTATTAAAACTCTCCTTTTTTAGCAGAGCTATAAAACTTTGCACCCTCTCTAGAGTGGTTAAAGTTGATATAATCCCATGAATATTGATTTGTAAAATAGGTCCCTTTTGAACATTTTGCATTGACTAATTGGTTGTGTCTAGTATACCAAGAACTGGTAGAATAAACCTTGGTGAGGTCTTGTAAATGTCCTTTCAAGAGAGGCAAAGATTCCACAAAGCTCCATTTGCCTATGTTACAAACAACCAAACAAAAATACTGATATGTAGAACCTATACACATGATCTGAACAAAGAATATTTAATGTGAAAGTGAACTCTAATAGGTGAACATGTTTATTATATAAAAGGATCAATATTTTTTATAATCAAAAGCATTTAAATTGGGATAAACCCATAGATGGTAGTGTCTAGATATCAATGGTAGTGTCTATATTGATAGAAATTAGAATTTCAAAATCTTTCAAATCAATCTGAATCATTAAATTGTCTTATCTTGTACTTATTTTTTCCATATCTTCCTGCACATAATCAAATAAGCTTAGTATTTTTAATTCTTTGTGTTGATACATTTGAACTATTTACTTGATTTTTGGTAAAATAGGGTACTTTAAATAGGGATCTGACCACTTTACAAGGAACTAGTAGAAACAAATCTAGAATAGACATTAAAGTCTACCCAAAAATTCTAATAAAACATAGAAATAACACTTGGATAGCTATAAAACAACTAAATAGTAGAAACACAACTAAATAAGCATCTAAAATAAAAGCGTTAAAATCATCAATTATTTTATCCATTGATAACTTCATCCCAAATGTCCATCATAATCTTCAAAGTTATATCCTTGTGTTCCATCCATTCATGTTTCAAGTATCCATCTTTATCTTTCTTTGCTCATTTATATTCTTATCTGACCTACTTGAAATCTCAGCTTCATGCCTCATATTATAAAAACTCTATAATGTATCCATGCTTTTTAGAAAATTATGAATATGTAATTTTCTAACATTAACTATAATACTTAAATTTTAATTTATAGTCTCATTATCTTTCTCCATAATTTTAAATTTATCCTTCAAATTCTTCACTTACAACATCACTTCCTTCAAATCATATTTTCTATAGATAACATTCCCCTCTACATTATGTATCCTAATGTCATCCTTAGAATAATTGTGGTCTTTTGAGAACCACCTTAGAAAATACTTATGATGATCAAGTTATTCATCCATCACTTTCCACTTAATCTAGCCTTTAAGATCTTGAGAAATCACACCAAATTCCTCTCCCACCTTCTTTTTGACCTTATTAACTTCAACTGTCTTGGGCTTTTTCAAATCTTCAACACCTTGAGCCTTCAGAAGTCTCAAACCTACAACCACATCATCAATCCAACATTATGATAGCATGATATTTCACTTTTTCTCTCTCCACCTTGATTTATATCCACATTATAACTCTTATTATCCTCCTTGTTAGGTTTCTTCCCCTTAACTATGCTTCTAATAATCCTATCACTCATTACCTTCTCCATTATTTGATAATTTTCTACCCTACTCATATAAGCTGGGCTAATCTTCATGGACCTAGTATACTCATAAATCAAAATATGACATCTTGATATAGAGGAATATCTTTTTACCCTTCTTAACATCATCCACCAAAATTTCAAAATATTTCAATATGTAAAATGACCAACTGACATGTGTATAGTGTTTAAAATATTTTTGAAACACAAAATGAAAACATGTGTACAACTTTGTACCTTTCCTCAAAGCTAACATACTTCATAATTTTCCTAAGAACTTCATCATAAGGACTAGGGAGAGAGTCCCTCAGGTAAACACCCTTAAATTAATTAGCTCCTCTTGTCTTATCAATAATTTATCCTTTTCTTCCTTGTAGTCTCTATTTGTTTTAAAATATTTCAAATCCTCCATTTTCATGCTTATAACTTGAGCAATAAGATCCTCCATTACATTAATTTTGATCCCTTTCATCTCAACCTCTATGTCATTTTAGTTGCTGATAAATATATTTGAAATATGTGGGTCATTCCCATCTATTTTTTATATATAATTAGATAACCCACCTTCCTAAATAATCCTTCATAGTTATTCATTATTCATCAAGGCCTCTTTTGGGGAAGTCTCAACCCTACAAAAATCACCATTGATATTTATAGATATAAAATCATCACAATCCTAAAAATGAGTGCAAAGACTAAATCTAAATCTAACAAAAAAAACCCATATCATCAAAGCCTTTACATTATTCCTTTGTAAAACATTACACTACTTCAATAGATTAATCATGACATGGATATGAATGACATCCTTACTCCCATGATAAAATCTATGACCATCCTAAATATTCTTATGAATTAAATTAATCAACTTACATCTAATAATGATGATAATTCCTAACCAAAAAATAATACAATAAAATAAACAAAGGACCCACTCTCCCTTATATTAATCTTGAACATATTCCTAATGCTACTTATTAGGAGCCTCTTTCTATATATTTTATATAATAACATCAGACAAATCTTCTTTTCTAATCCATTTCTTAAAAATTTGGGAGACCACCCCTAAATTATTAAACCAATATATAATTTAGTTACCTTCATTATATAAATATTACATGCAAACCAACTCAAAGGAATAAAAAATAATATACTCCTCTTCCATCATATGCTTAATTGTCCAATTGGATTCATTCTTCTTGGAAAGGTAGTTAACAATATTGATGGAGTCCCCTTCAATAACCAGATAATACCCATTTAATAACCTACTAAGACACCCCCATTTTTTAATCTAATTGTAATCCCTAATGTGCATCTAGAGCTTCTACCCAATTATTGGTTGAAATTCCCAAGTTTCATGCATAATCCACCATAAATTCTCCCATTTTTTCCCATATAATTCCCTCCCTCTTGATAATATTAGATTTACTTTGTAAGCTTCATAAAAATTCAATTTGACCCATCCTAGATATGGGACACACCATTTCACACTCATCTTAAAAAATGTTCTAGAATCAACTTCCAAACTATTATCATTGCTCAGTTGCCAATTACTTGTAACTTTAATCTCTTCATCTCTAAAAATATTCTTTTTACCATTATTAAAAAACCTAAAGTTTTCCATCAATATATATTTGATTTTACTAGCTATCCTCTTACTATAATTCTTACAATCTCTAAAAACTCTATCATTTCTCTCTTTCATAAGACCCCATATAATATG
Organism: Torreya grandis; assembly: GCA_037957365.1. Lineage (NCBI taxonomy): Eukaryota > Viridiplantae > Streptophyta > Pinopsida > Cupressales > Taxaceae > Torreya > Torreya grandis. Next base: position 210,213 of record JARHVA010004600.1, read on the forward strand.
AGTAAAATCCAACTTCCATAGTTTTTTCAAATCTATTTTTTTGAAAGGAGCCTTCCAATAATGCCATTTATTAATAAATGAAGAAGGATGATTCCAATAATTTTAAAAATGTATCATTATACTACCCAGTACTTTAAAATCAAATGGACAATTCAACATTAAATGTTTGGCATACTCTTCCTCTTCTTTACATAAGGGACATCTATTGATGATAATCATACATCTCTTCTTGAGATTATCTATAGTAAGTATTTTATTTTTCATGGTCATCCAATGAAAGATATTAAATTTCAAGATTAACTCTTTTATCGATAATTATCTGCAAGTAAAACCATCTTATTTAACCTCAAGCATTGTATTGTATCAGGAGTTGACATTGTAGTGGTCATTAAAAGAATTAAGCCACACCAACTCATAATTTTTAAGAATATTGGTAACATGGATACCTTTGAGTAAAGTATTCAAATAAGATAAAATGGTCTTACCTTCATCATCTAATTTATGCTCCCTTGGTTTTTTCCACTTCTCTCCCTCTCTAAAACCTAAATATAATCATCCACATCAGATCCATAATCCCTTTGAATGGTTATACCAATCTAATGCCAAGGTTATAAATACATCATAAGATAGTCTAACACCCAATAATATTCCTAGAATGTCACTTTATACCCATTTTATAACTTTCCATTTACATCCCTTAAGTAAGAGATCCCTACTGCTGTCTAAAAAATTCCAGAAACAAGATCCTCTAGTGAATTGTTCCTCATAAAAGATATTAACTACCTCTTTAGAATATATATATTTAACTTGTAAAATACCTATCCACTAATTAAATTACTTAATAAACCTCCAAATTATCTTATCCACAAGGTATTTATTTATATACTTCATTTTTTTTAGCCCAATCCTACTAAAAATTATTTGGAAAGTAAACCTTATCCAAAGATACCAACAAGAATCTACTTTTTTCTTCTAAACCTATCCACAAAAACCTTTTATGGATCATTTCAATATTTTCCACTATTAACTTGGGAATTTTAAACATAGACATTAAATACAAATTTAAAATCTGTAAGGTGTGTTTAATAAGAATCAAATTACCTATGTGATAAAAAAACTAATCCTTTCCACCCTGATAGATTCCATTGAAATTTGTCTAACAATTAATTCCAAAAATTTTAGGAATATTTTCACTAAATAATGTCATACCCAAATATTTAGAGGGTAATTATTTAATTTGGTAGCCCATAGTGAAATATATTTTATGTTTTCTTACATGTTTGGTATTAAAAAAATAATGATCTTTTATCAAAGTTAATTTTTTACGTGGAGGCCTCTTCATAATTACTAATGATCCCTTTAAGTTCCTTGGTTTCCTTCATAGAATCATCTGCTAGAACAAGCACTTAATCTAAAAAATTTATGATGAGAGGTGGGATCTACCTCTATTTTAGTCTTAAAACATTTGATTCTTCCTTGCATTATTGGTCTCACCACAAACCTGCTCAGCATTTTAGCCATTGTGATAAATAAAAAAATAAAAAAAAATCCCCTTTCCTAATACCTCTCATGCTACCAAAGAATCCATCAAGCACTCCATTGACCATTACGGGAAAATTTTTAGTCGAAATGAATGTTTAAATCAACATTCTTACATGTTCATGAAAGATAAATCAAATCAGGACTCTATTTAGGAACTCCTAATCAACCAAGTCATAAACCTTATTCATATCAATTTTAATGATCATTCCAACTTGATTTCCCTTATTCATTGAATGCATAGTCTTATGCACCATGATGATACCATCATGTATTTATCTACCTAGAAAAAAACCTCCCTGATATTTAGAGATAATCTTCTCAAGCAAATGTTATAGTATAATAGACAAAATTTTATTGAAAACCTTATAGACTATATTACAAAGGTTTATGGGGTGATAATATTTAAAATATAAATCTCCATTATTATTGGGAACCAACACTATAAAAGTATTATTCAAATCCATCATCATTTTAATCAAAGGAAATAAATCATACAAAGGATACAAAGGATCCCCTTGCTTAATATCTTTCTTATTTCCAAAGGATCCTTCAAGCACTCCATTGACCAATATTGAAAACATTGTAGTAAAAATGCATGTTTGAATCAATGTTATAACATGTTCATGAAATCCTAATTCAATCAAGATTATATCCAATAAATCTCAATAAACCCTATCCTATGTATTATTCATATCAGTTATAATGATAATTCTAGATTGATTTCAAGTATCCATCAAATGCATAGTCTCATGTACCATGATGATACCATCCAAATTGAAACCTTCTTAATGTTTAGAGATAATCTTATCAATAAAAGGTTCTAATCTAATAGACAAAATTTTCATGAAAAACTTATAGACCATATTACAAATGTTCATGGGTCAATAATATTTAAAATCTAAGTCTCCATTCTTCTTGGGAATCAACACTATAAAGGTATTATTTAGCTCCATTGGCATTTTGCTTAAAGAAAATAAATCATCCACTATTGTAACTATATCCATTATAATAATATCCCAAAAGTTATACATTAAAATTATGTTTTGGATTTATGCTTTATATATTTATCATACCTTCATACTTCAACACTATATCATAATATTGTGTATATAAATTATTTAATTGTCTTACTTTTAGAATAGCTTAGCCATTTATTTGATTGGGATATTATCCCTTAAATCTTTTTAAAAATGGTTAAACATTTGGCTAACTCAACTTCTAAGTCTTCTTATGCAACCTTATCTTGATTTAGGGTTTTTAGTCTTTTATGGTTTCAAATTTATTCCTAATTTTACTATCATGTTGGGATATATTTATAGAATTCATGTCTCTCTTTTCATGTTCTCATATTAGTCTTGGAACATTTTAAATGGATTAAAATGAGCCTCTTTCTCCTCCTAACTCTAAGGAGGGTTATATATTATTTCTCTATAAGGAGGTCCATGTTATCATTACTTCAAGGGTAAAATATCCCATCCTATAGTGTTGTCCAAAATTTAACCAGCCTATTAAATTTAGGTGAACCCATTTTTTTATTTTATATATTGAGTCATATGATAGAATCCAAAAAAGGGTGGATACATCAAAATAATTAGCCATTTTCTTTATTTTTAGTGTTAGGATCTGAGTACTATAGTACAACCATTAGAGCATGTGACTATAGTGTAGCTATAAAAGCTCAATAACTATAATGCAACCATCAGATCCCAACTTATTCCTCATTAATGAGATTCAATACTTGCACATATAGGGATCTCTTTGACTCTCTAATATTTAATCAAGACCATTTATCCATTACTTATCATTAAAACCTTTAATTTTAGAGCTCTATGCTTGCTTTCTCTATGATTTAATTATTTTTACTCATTTATCATCATTTAGAGGTTATTTTTATTAATTTTCTCTCGGTAGGTGACCTTAGGTTTTGGAGTCATCTTGGAGGTTTCTATTTAAGGTTTTACTTTTTATGTTGTTGGTTTATCCTAATTTTCTTCATAGCCATTTGCTCTTACAATTGAGGTATATTACCCCATTATATTCTCACCAAAACTTAAAAGCCTTTCACATATACCTTATCACATTAAAGTTATTTGACTATATTTTAGCCACTAAACCCCAATGTCATAGTTCTTTGACTACATTACAACTCATAAACCCTGATGTTAGAAATTTTTTGATTATATTATATCCATAAAATCCAACATTAGATTTATCTGACTACATTTTGTTGGGTGAATATTTTGTCACTAGATAACTGATGGGAAAAATAAGTTGTTCCAATAATAGCATAAGGAGATTGGTCAACCAAAAGTGCAGGTTTACCACATCAAAGGGGGACAAATCTCTCCTCTCATCAAGGGGAGGTTCATTATAAATATGAGGTGCTATATACCATATTAATATAAGCTGAAAATAACACTCAGGGGTAGGACAACACCATTCATCTCTCTTTTTTTAGAGATGATGTTCAAAAACAAATGAGAAATCTTGGTGAAATGACAGAAGGCACTTCTCTTCCTTTAGAAGTGGTCTGTAGCAAACAACAGGAGTTCTTTTTGGGTAGTAAAAGTAACTGGAATAGGGTGCAATAACTGGGAGAATGAGGTGTAGCACAAAGTCTCCCCCTCAACTACCAAAGAGTGAAATATGAAGGATAACAGGAGAATAAATTCATCCCAATATCTTTTACACAAAAATAGAAAATAAACAAACTAAAGACAATTGTAGCAGCACAAAGTCTCTCCACAGTCGGCTTTAGGACACCTTCCTGATTACTTCCACTAGTTTTGATTGTTAAATTAAATGGACAAGAATGCTTCTAGGAAATAGACATAAGAACAATTTCCTAAATAACACAAGGTATTCTAGCACAAAGTCTGAAAGGTCACTTGTTTTCTCATTCAAATAAAGAAATATAATCAACAATCTGAGCTCAAACTCTTAGTATTGCCTTTCAATTTGGGCAAAGTTTTGATTTTGATAATGAAAAGATCTCTCTTCCATAAAATAAGAGATTACAATATATAACAACCAAGAAAGACTTGGTGCTTTGTTTCATGGAATGGCCCATGTTGCATTCAATGCCTTGAATGCATTTTTAGTTCTATCAAGGGACCATGCTAGAATAGGGCATTGACCTTAACTATGGCATGTCAATTCATCTCAAATGCCTCCTCCAAAGTATAGGCCACCTGATCCTCTTCTTGATATTTGCATAGCTATCCACTTCACCTTTATTCAAAGGGATAAAAATAAGCTACATCCTTGATTTGTCATGCTCTCTGATGTCCACCTGGTGGACTGTTTCACCAACTAGAAACAACTCTTGCATATATATTTATGGTCTTTCCCTCTTTCCTATTGTAATTTGAGCTCTCAAGCTATCTTCTTACCTTCAATGGGATCTTTTAGCTCTTCTTTTAGCTATTCGCTAACTTTTGTCTTTAGTTTCCATGCCATATTTGAAAGTAAACGAGCATTTCATTACCCTAATTTTGACATCTGTGGGGATGTCATTGGTTATTTGTCACTTGAACCATATTGAATCTTGAACCTTTGAACCATGAGAGTTCATTGGTCCAAAAATTCAATAGTTTGAGAGGTCCTATCGGCTCCTTAGTTTAATCACTTATTTCCTCTTCAATTGAAGCTTCTTTGAACCTTTGAACCTTTGAACGTTGAACCATTTGGGTTCAAGGTTCAACGTTTCATTCTTTTCATTAGAATCCTTTGGTCCTTCAAAGTTTTTGGATCCTTTTCTTTTCTATTGAACTCATTGAACCTTTGAACTTTGAACCATTTTTTGGTTCAAGGTTCAATTAGTTCATTAGTTCATTCTTTATTCTTTGAATCCTTTGTTTTTCTAAGTCTTTTGAACTCCCTAAAGGGAAGGAGTCCCTTCGGGCCTAGAGAATGGTCCATTTCATGGTCATCGAGTGTCCCCCACAAGGGTACCTAACCTTCAGGGTCCTTTGAGTGGCCTTGTTATTCAAATCCTTTAGAAAAAAATATTTGAAGGAAATCCTTCAGACATTTTGTCTGAAGGAAATCTTTCCTCTACTTTTGCCACTTTTTGTTGGGCCTTTGAACATTCCTTCAGACAAAATGTCTGAAGGAATTCCTTTAGACATTTTGCCCAAAGGATTTCTCTTATGAAGTCTTGCCATGGAAAATCTTTCCAAAATATATCCTTTTATTCCTTGCCCTCTGCAAGCGCACTTATCCTTCAGGCTTTGGGAGACTCCTTTGAACCTTGTGATTAAACCAACTTTGATTCAACGGTTCAATGGTTCAATGGTTCAATACTATATTATGCTCATTCAATTAACTACTCAAACCAACTACTTTGAACCATTCTTTTGAACTTTTATTAAACTCGTTGAACCTTTGAACCTATTGAACCATTTTGGTTAAAGGTTCAATGGTTCAACCATTCAAACTTTCTTTCTTTGAAGCCCTCATTTCTTTAAGTTATTTAAAGCCATTGAACTTTGAGCTTGCTGAAGTGCTTAACTCTTTTAAATATACCGATGTTGTTGAACCTTTGAACTTGTTGAACCTTTGAACCTTTGGAGGTAGGGTTCAATGGTTCGATGGTTCAATGGCTCATTCCATTTGTTTGAAGCCTTCTGATGGACATTTTGGTTGAACCTCAACATTGAACCAACCTTGAAATTGCCTAAGTGTTTGGAACTTATTCTTTTGTGAGAGCTCACCTATTGAAGTCTTTGAGCCTGTTGAACCTATGAGTCCCTTAACTGAAAAAGCTTGAATAATTGAAGAATTGGAGCACTCAAAACATTTTTTGAGAAGGGAAGAGAGAATTTTGGCCTGTAGGACAAAAATAGTTGACATGTTGTTCCCAAAAATGAGTCATGGATTTTGGGAACAATAGTTGGCTCCAGTTGGGGAACTTCCTTCAGTCAAAATTTCAAAATAGCTGAAGGGAGTAGAAACTAGAATCTCCAGTGCCTTCATTTATGCCATTAGGCTATAGATTCATGCTACCCAAAAAATAAAATCACCAAAAATAAACAAAAATGAACAACACAAAACAAGCTAAAGACTATACAAATATACATATGTACAGATGATCTTATCTGATACTTCAAGAACTAAAGTGCTTTAGAAGCTGCCCATTATGAGGTAGAGAAAAGGGCATGATGTCTTGATACTTTAGTAGGAAACTATTTACACCATTGAGCTGATGAATAGTGAATGGGCCTCTCCATAGGGAATCAAATTTCCCATGCATTCCCTTTGGTTCTCTTCTCTTGTCCCATAAAAAAACTTGATCTCTAATGTAGAAATCATGGGTTTTTGCTTTCTAGTTGAAGAGCTTCTTCACCAGACTTTGATGCATAGTAATTCAGTCCACCACCATAGTTCACTGCTCATCTAGCTCAGTCGGGCACATGATCCTTTTATCAATTGAAAAATTTCATATGTCTGATCTTCGACTACCTTTGCCAATTTTAATGCTAGTAGTTCTAGGGTGATTAGTATCTCTACATTGAGACCATACAAAATTTGGAAAGGTGATATACCTATTGCCCTTTTAGGCATGATTCTATCTACCCATAAAGCATCAAATAATGCTTTATGCCAAGTTCATTGGTTGTCATCTACCCACTTTTTGATGATGGTCACCAAGTTCTTGTTGCTCGATTCTACTTGTCCATTCCCTTGTGGAAAATAATCAGAGGAGTGGGAGAGGGTTATCCCATAATAAAAATAGAACTAAGTGATCTCATGAGAAGAGAAATAGGCTACATTGTCTATCACAATCTTGGTTGGGACCCCAAACCTAGAAATAATGTTTTCTTTGAAGAAATTGCATACTACTTCCAAAGTAGCATGCTTGGCTGGAATAGCTTCCACCCATTTGGTGAAGTAATCTATGGTTGTGAAGACATAATCATGTCTAGCACTTGAAGATGGGTTTATAGCACCAATGAAATCAATTCCCCATTACTGAAATGGCTCTTTTATTACCACTAGCTTAAGAGGTAGAGAAGCTAATTTGGGTCTTCTAATGAATTGTTGGCATAGTTCACATCTTCGTACCCATTTGAATGCATCTTGAAATAGAGTAGGACAATAATACTTGGCTCACATAATCTTATGGTTAGTTATAGGTGCATAAAAATATCCTCCATAGGCCAGATTATGGAAGGACTCCAAAAGTTGGTTCTGCTGCTCTTTATCCATGCAGCGAAGGAACACCCGATAAAGGTTCCTCTTATATAGGCCGCTGTCCCATAAGACAAAATTGGCAGCTTTTAACTTAACAATCCTCTTTTCTTTAAGAGATAGATGAGGAGGACACTCACTATAAGTAAGGAAATGAGCAATACTTGAATACCACTCATCCATGGTGGAGATAAAGAGGACTATTGGCGTGTCTTCAATTTCTGCTTCTTCATGCCCTATTTCTTTTGGTATGTTGTCAGCAATCAATTGGTAGAGGCCTCTTCCTTACACAAGATTCCTTGGTTTAATAACCAGATCAAACTCCTAGATTTTAACAATTCAATTTCCCCTTATGGTTCTAAACTCCTGCTGAGTTATTATGGATTTGACTGTGGTATCAGGAACTAGGGCAATAATGTGTGAATTCAAGATGTAAAAATGGAAGTTCTTTACTACCTTTACTACTACATAATCATGTTTCTCTAGATTTTAATATTTTAGTTCATGAGATTTGAGAGGATAACTCATGAAGGATATAGGAGATTTCACACCCTCTTTGTTTTATTGAACCAAAATTGTTGAACGTGTGTGCTCATAAGCATAACTGTACATTATGGAATCTTTGGTATAATCTGGACAAACTAGAATTAGGGCATGGGTAATAGTTGTCTTGATGTCTTGAAATGCCAATTTACATTCATTAGTCCAAATGAAAGTGGCCTTTCCCTTCATCATGTTCACAATGTTGTGATTCTTCTCTATGAACTTGGGGATGAACCTTCATAGAAAATTCACCTTTTCGAAGAAAGAGTGAACTACAGTCTTACTTGTGGTTAGAGTAAGCTCCTAGATGGGTTTGACTCTTTTTGAGTCAATCTTTATGCCTTCTCAAGATACAATATGTCCAAGAAGTTTCCCTTTTGTTACCCCAAAAATAGACTTCTTGGGATTTAGAGAAATGCCATTCTGAAGACAGTGTTCTAGCACTTATTGCAAATAATGTAGGTGATCAAGATGATGATTGGAAAAGACTATTAAATCATCAAGGTACACCATAATGAACTTACCCATTTCATCTTTGAAAGCAAGGTCCATTGCTCTCTGAAAAGTGGCACCAGCATTTATCAAGCCAAATGGCATTCTTTGATATGCAAAGGTGCCCCAAGGTGTGGTGAAGGAAGTCTTATGTTGGTTTGCTTCACCAACTTCCACTTGATTGTACCCTGAGAAGCTGTCTAGCATTGATAACATCTTTAAACCAGTCACCATCTAAAGTACTTGATCCATGATGGGCAAAGGGTAATTATCTTTTAGGAGGATTGAATCAAATTCCTAAAACCATGCAGAGGTGAATTTTTCCATTCTTTTTTCTGACAAGAACTATGTTTGCAATCCATGTGAAATGATGGATTGAAAAAATTATTCTAGAATTTAGTATTTTCGATATTTTAGATAGAATAGTACCTAATATCTTTAGATTATACTGCTGGGACATTTGCTTGTAAGGGATTGAATCACTCTTGAGAGGAATTTCATGGTGAATTTCTTCAGGCCTGAGCGACTTCAAATCATCATAGGAGTATGCCAAAACATCCATGTAATGATGAACTATGGAAATAAATTTGAGCTTCTCCTTAGGAGTGTAGCACTTCCCAATGTTCACCATCTTGGGATTTTCCTTAGTACCCAAATTTATTTGATCAAACTCCTGGGAGGAGCTTGAATCCATTTGTTGCTATTTGATGAACCTGTCATGCTTGTCAAATAGTTTCTCAAGAAAAACTAGTCCTTTTGGTATTTTATTCCCTTTGAGCTATAGGAAATTTTCACCTAAATCTGAACTTGTTTTAGGGGTTGGTTCAAGTTTCTGAGGCTCACTACCTTCGAAGTGAAGCTGTTCAAAGCTATATTTTTGTTCTAGAAAGGTGATGATTTGGTTGTTGCCATTGAACACTTGCCAATGATTGGCATTGTCAGGCACACTTGGTTGAAAGACCAATTTGATAGTGTACATCTCTCCCTTAAAATTTGGGTGAGGAACCAAAAGAGTTTCAAATATGGCCAATGCATCAGCTCAATCATTGAATTCCTTGGGTATTGTAGAGATACTAAAAGCATCAAAGCTTTCAATTTGATCCCAAACTAGATTGTGGTAATGGTGCAATCTCTCATTTTTAGTTTGGTATAGGTTCCTAACCTAGCAAACCACTAGCTCAACATCTCCTTTGGCATGAAGGAGTTTAACGCCCCTGTCCTGAGCGGCCTTCAATCCAAGAAGTAGTGATTCATATTTAGTAGTATTGTTGGTGTTATTGAATTGAAATTTGTATGAAGAAGGAAACATATCTCCTTGAGGAGATATCAATATAATCTTGGCTCTAGAAATTGTAGAGGAATAGCTACCATTAAATTCTAGAATCCAAACATCATCAGAAATTGATTTTTCTTTATATTTTTCTTTAATTAGAGGGGAGGAATCTTTTGCACTTGTACTACATTCTACAAATCCTTCTATTATTTTATCTAAATTGATTGTCAAGCTGTCACATTTAGGAATTTCATCAGATGCCACATGAACCTCATCCATGGATAAGAAGTAATTACCCACACCTAAAGACTCAAATAGAATTTGAGCTTCACGCGCTGATGTTTGAGTGACCATATATTTTGCCTCCTTATCAGGGAGCAATTTTTGCATGACACCTTTGACCAAGATCCTCACTTTAGATAGGCCCATACTCAACTCACCACTAACATTCTTGCAAAAATTTCACCCAAGAAGAATGCCATATGAGGCTAGGACACAGACACTAAGAATGTCATCTTAATTCTCTTGTTTGGGAATGCTGCAAATGCAAATTAAGTGTCCTTGATTTGTCCTAGTAGTGGCACTTGTTTATTATCCATAGAAAAACATCTCCCAAATGTCTTGGTTAGTGTGAGACCAAGAGATTTTGCTAATTTGGTAGGCATGACATTATTAGATGCACTTGAGTCTATGATACAATTATTTAGTTAGTGTCCATTTATCAGCAAGGAGACATAAAATGGTTCTGTCCTCCTAGGAGCAGCAGGAGGAGTAATGACAAGGTTATTCTAGGTGGATGTGGGAGTCACCTTTGGAGTAGCTGATCCTATATGGATGGTTTTATTCTTTACACATTGAACCAACTTATCTAACTGCTCAGGGTTGGATTGCAGAAATTTAAATTTAGACATTTGAATTTTAGTTTTCTTGACATGGTCAACTATGTCAAACATCTAAAATGAATTAGGAATAGGGAAAGGTAGTTCATCCTTTTGGTTTTTAGGGGGGGAGGACTGATTTGTGAAATTAAAGTTGAAGGTGAAGGCACACTTGAGGTACTTACTTTTTTATTACTCACTAGGTCCTTTGGCTAGAAAGGCAAAGAAGTTCCTCATTTGGTAATTGAAATTATAGGCTGAGCTCACTCTTCTATTTTTTTCTTATCAGCTTGATGGGCTGACTGGTTCTAGGACTGGGTGAATACAATGTATGATCCATCAAACACTTCACCTTTACTTCTGGGTTCATCCTAATAATTTAGGAAACCAATGTTGGAGTCTCCAACTAATTCTTCTTCTCCCTCTATGAAGAGATTAGCATCATATTCTTGGTTCAACTCAGGCTAGAAGGAGAAATCAGATTCTATTTCGAGATATCCAATTGCTGAGTTGGTTGGTCTTGCTTTAATGGCAAGCTTCCCCTATGGGGGAGGAAGATGATTTGGCTACCCTTGATTTCTAGTAGCATTGCCTTGATATGACTGATTGGGGAATGTCCTCCTGGTATATCTCAATATGAAGGAGCAGAAGACATCCCTTGCACCATTTGCTTTCTGAGAACTAGTAACTCATTTACCAATTTTTGCACCATAGGATCAGTGGTGCCTATAGATGGATATTCAGAGGATGAAGAAGATTTACCTTTGTTAGGATCTCTCCTTATCTTCCCCACCAAGATGAGATCATCTTCCACCTCAATAGCCAAATCTTGTGCTGTAGCAAGGTCTATGTGACCAACCTATCTTAGCATAAAACTCACTTTAGGCAGTTGAGAATTGATGAAAAAACATTTAAGGTTCTCAGATGTTGGTTGAGCAATGGTAGGAATCTTGTTCCTTAGCTTGTCAAATTTGGCAATGAAGTACCTCATAGGTTTATGAGGCTCCTTCTTCATTTGTGTGAGCTAGGCCAGTAAGGCATGCGCATCTTTTGTAAGCTTGAACCTAGCTTTAAATTTGTCTTTGAGAGTGTTCCAATTAGTCACTGACTGAGCCTACAAATGGTAGAACCAATCTATAATAACACCTTGTAATGTCTCCACTAACATCCTAACTACCACATCCTCATACTCCATGCCTATCACACCACAGGCTATGCTGAAGGCTAAAATATGTTCATCAGGATAAACTCTCCTATCACCAAAGAATTTGGAGAAATTCTTCTTTGAACTACATGGTAGCTCATGTAGAGGTGGAGTTAAATTGATTGGGCCAAAAGAGTTACCCCAAGGGCCTTGAACTACCATGATTTGACCACTAAAGGGAGGGATAAAAAATGTCTAAGGGTATAAAGCTTTGCTAACAGTAAAAATGGATGCTTTGCCTAGTAATGGAGACGTAAATTTTGTAGGAGGAAAACTCCTAGTTCACTAAAGGTGAGATGGTGAAGGGAAAGGATAATAAAAACTTTGATGTACCAACTCAAATATAGGGTCAACAATACTTTTATCTCTCTAGCTTCAAGTATACCATGGATCTACTAGAGTGTAAAATAAAAATGGAAAAGTACTGAAACTACTTCAATTGGAATCCTAAGGCTTCAAAATGTGCATTCTTCCCTAGCGAAGTCACCAAAAATTGTTGGGTGAATATTTTGTCACCAACTAACTGATGAAAAAAATAGGTTGTTCCAACCACATCATAAGGAGATTAGTAAGCCAAAAGTATAGGTTTACCACAACAAAGGGGGACAAATCTCTCCTCTCATCAAGGGGAGGTTCCCTATAAATATGAGGAGCTATATACAATATTAATATAATTTGAAAATAACACTCAGGGGTAGGACAACACCATCCATCTCTCTTTTTTTAGAGATGATGTTCACAGACAAAGGATAAATCTTGGTGAAATGATAGAAGGCACTTCTCTTCTTTCAGAAGTGGTCTACAATAAATAGCAAGAATTCTTTCTGGGTAGTAAAAGTAACTGGAACAGGGCACAATAACTGGTAGAATGAGGTGTAGCACAAAGTCTCCCCATCAACTTCCAAAGAGTGAAATATGAAGGATAACAGGAGCACAAATTCATCCCAAGATCTTATACATAGAAACAAAAATTAGACAAACTACAGACAATTGTGGTAGCACAAAGTCTCTCCACAGTCAGTTTCAAGACACCTCCCTGATTACTTCCACTAGTTCTACTTGTTAAATTAAATGGACAAGAATGCTTCTAGGAAACAAACATAAGAATAATTTTCTAAATAACACAAGTTATTCTAGCACAAAGTATGAAAGGTCACTTATTTTCTCATTTAAATAAATAAATATAATCAATAATCTGAGCTCAAAGTCTTAGTAATGCCTTTCAATTTGGTCAGAGTTTTGCTTCTGATAACAAAAAGATCTCTCTTGCATAAAATAAGAGATTACAATATATAGCAATCAAGAAAGACTTGGCACTTTTTTTCATGGAATGGCCCATGCTACATTTAATGCCTTGAATGCATTTTCAATTCTATCAAGGGGCCATGCTGGAATAAGGCATCATCCTTTACTATGGCATGTCAATTCATCTCAAATGTCTCCTCCAAAGTATAGGCCACCTAGTCCTCTTCTTGATAGTTGTGTAATTGTCCACTTCACCTTTATTCAAAGGGAGAAAAATAGGCCATATCCTTGATTTCTTTTGATCTCTGATGTCCACCTGGTGGACTATTTCACAAACTAGAAATAACTCTTGCATAGATATTTCTAGTATTTCCCTCTTTCCTATTGCAATTTGAGCTCTTAGGATATCTTCTTACCTTCAACAGGCTCTTTTGACTCTTCCTTTAGCTATTCACTAACTTTTGTCTTCAAGTTCTGTACCATATCTGAAAGTAAATGGGCATTTCATTACCCTAAATTTGATGTCCATGGGTAGGTCACTAGTTGTTGGTCACTTGAACCATATTGAACCTTGAACCTTTGAACCATGAGAGTTCATTGTTCTAATGGTTCAACGGTTCTAGCGGTCCTATTAGGTCCTTGGTTCAATCACTTCTTTCCTCTTCAATTGAAGCTTCTTTGAACATTTAAACCTTTGAACTTTGAACCATTTGGGTTCAAGGTTAAACAGTTCATTCTCTTCCTTAGAATCCTTTGGTCCTTCAAAGTTTTTGTATCCTTTTCTTTTCTGTTGAACTCATTGAAACTTTGAACTTTAAACCATTTTTTGGTTCAAGGTTTAATCAGTTCATGGTTCAATCTTTATTCTTTGAATCCTTTGTTTTTCTAAGTCTTTCAAACTCCCTGAAGGGAAGGAGTCCCTTCAAGCCTTGAAAATGGTCCATTTTGTGGTCGCTGAGAGTCCCCCACAAGGGTACTTACCCTTCGAGGTCCTTTGGGTGGCCTTGTTCTTCAAATCCTTTAGATATTTTTTCTAAAGGAAATATTTCCTTTGCTTTTGTCACTTTTTGTTAGGCCTTTGAACATTCCTTCAGACAAAATGTCTAAAGAAATTCCTTCAGACATTTGCCTGAAGGATTTCTCTTGTGAAGTCTTGTCGTGGAAAATCTTTCTGAAAGATATCCTTTTGTTCCTATTGTTCCCTACCCTCCACGAGGGCACTTGTCCTTCAGGCTTTTGGAGACTCCTTTGAACCTTGTGATTGAACCGATCGATTGAACCAACTTTGGTTCAATGGTTCAATGGTTTAATGGTTTAATACTGTGTTCTGTTCATTTAATTGACTGCTTGAACCAACCACTTTGAACCATTGTTTTGAAATTTTATTGAAATTGTTGAACCTTTGAACCCATTGAACCATTTTGGTTCAAGGTTTAATGGTTTAACCATTCAACCTTTCTTTCTTTGAAGCCTTATTTTCTTTAAGTCCTTTGAAGCCATTAAACTTTGAACTTGCTGAAATGCTTAACTCTTTTAAGTCTGCTGATGTTGTTAAACCTTTGTACCCATTGAACCTTTAAACCTTTGGAGGCAGGGTTAATTGGTTCAATGGTTCATTCCATTTGTTTGAAGCTTACCAATGGACCTTTTGGTTAAACCTCGACATTGAACCAACCTTGAAATTGCCTAAGTGTTTAGAACTTGTTCCTTTGTGAGAGCTCACCTATTGAAGTTTTTAAACTTGTTGAACCTATGAGTCCCTTAGATAAAAAATCTTGAATAATTGAAGAATTGGAGCTCTCAGAACATTTTTTGAGAAGGGAAGAGAGAATTTTGGCCTATAAGATCAAAATAGTTGACATGTTGTCCCCAAAAATGAGTGACGGATTTTGGGAACAACATATTTTAGCCCCAAACCTTAATTTTTGAGTTCTTTGATTAATTTTAGCCCCTAAACCCAAACACTTCTGTTCTCTAATTGCATTACAACCCCAAACCTAGATGACATATTTATTTGACTACATGTCAACCCCCAGACCCTAATTCCAAAGTTATCTAACTATATTGTATCCCCTTGTTTCCACCTCCCCTCCCTTCACTTCTCATTTTGTGTTTTCCTATTCCTAATCACATTTTGATTCCAACCTCTTCACTCTCTTGTGCCCATCATAATATAAATATGTATGAAACACCTATGAATAAAGGGAAAGAAAAGGATATCAAAATGAAGTGTTAATTCTAAGGGTTCACTCCCCATTTCAATAGTTACTCTAGTATTGATCAATTCACTGACATAGACTGAAGTCATATCGACATGGGTGACTTCTGAAAGAGGATAGATGTATCTTAAAAAAATGATTGGACACAGAGTATTTAGGATAGTGGGATACCTAAAGCTAATGAATTTCTAATCTATATTCAATTCATGGAGCATATCATGATAATGTAAAATCACTATGACATAAATATAAATGAGGTTCATACCCCCATATAAGGAATCATCTTGTAACTTGGGATCAAATATATTGAATAAAGGTTGAAAAATATAGATCATAAGGTCTTTATAGAAGTTAATCCATATACAACTTAGTAGTTTCATGAAGAGAGTAAAGATGATTGTTTTAGATCTTTAAAAAAGCATTAACTTGTTGAATATAAATCTTCCATGGTTGGGGTCCCTAAGATGATTTCTCACAAAGAGTTTAAGCTTGAAATTAATGATATTATCACTCTCCTCAATAGGGTGGTAGGGAATCCCATAAAAATGATTACCATGAGTGGATGTTCTGATACATCCAAATAATTCATGCTAATAAATAGTTTATCAATTGGGTTGAGTTAATTAATGACTCAATTCATAAATAACTATGTGAAGTGATACCACTCAAAATAATTAAATAATGTCTTACCTAGTTTATGTAGTTGTGTGAATAATATTCTACCATAGATTGAACATAATGGGCCTGATGTTTGCCTCTCACATACATGATTATTATCATCAATTATCACTGAAGTATAATGCCAAACACTTTCATAGATTCAATGACATTTTTATCTACTTATTCATCTAGATGTTCAAGTTAGAGGCCTATAACCAATAATTCTCAATTTATACCATTATATAAATATCAAGATGGGATGGTTGGTTTATATAGTTTCCCACTTTCTCCTACATCAGGTTTTACATGTTTAAGTCTACTCCATATATGCTTTCAATTTTTTTTAATGACAAGTGGGCACCTATAGCACTAGTGCAACAACTATTGGAGATGATGCAAATTTTTTTGTTTACTAATAATAAGTCTATTAGGACCCACTTCCCTATGACATTTGGTAAGGTACACTTTTGACACAATGCATAAATCCAAATCCATTGAATCATATATGGATCATGTCACACTTCAATCATTTCATAGTTGTCCCTCATTTGCTATAATAGGAATGATGGAGATAATTTTGATCACTTAATTTAATCATATTCCTTATTATGAATATTTTTGGATGGATTGTGATAATGAAAAGGAAGTCATACTCCTTGATTATACTCACTTTATACTAGATCAAGTGACTAAATATAATATTGTGGAATTATTGAATACTTAAATATTGATATGATGGTGAAATGGTAGATGAAAATTACTTTGTATAGGGAATAAATATATCACCTTTCCCTAGGTTTAATTGGATTTAAGTAGATACAACATCTCTAGAAGATTAGACTTAAGGATTTCATAGGAGAACCCTAATATGACTTAAAATCAAGGGAATAAATATATAAAATGTGAAACTTCCCCCACTTTTGAGAGTTATAGATATACCCCCACCTGATTCAGTGAAGCAAAGGGATGGGGAAGATAAAGTGACATATTCCATTATTATATTATATATTATTGTGATTGAAGATGTACAAGAGCTACCTCTCAAATGAAAAAATAAGTCTATAAAATTTAAAATCAAGAAATTAACTAGTGACAAGGGTATTCTTGGAATATTGAAATTATTGATCAAACCTTCATAAAGAGTTATTCATTCATAAAGGTTGATCAATAACACCACATTATAGTTTTTGACAACATATTATCCATTCTTGGACCCTAAAACATATTCCTTGGTAGTAGTATCTCCTCTTATTTTTGTTAATTTGCAGGAAGTTCTTTCTCAAGATATATCTAAAAAAACCATTGAATCCTTCATAAGAGAAGAAAAATCACTTTAAGAGATAGAATAATCTTCTTATGAAATTTTGGATCCCCATATCATGTTAAATAAGGACACACACACACACACACACACACAAAATACTATGAAAGAAGAGATCGTGCCTTCATCACAAACAAATGTTAGAATGGAAACTATAAAAGATAAGGCTCTTATGGTTTGGGTTTAGATGTAAGTAGAATAATCATCATTATAAGAGGAAACTAGTATTAGATTATCCCAATGGTTGAGTGAAGTGGTAAAAAAGATGAAAATGATTCTTCCACCACTAAAAATTGACGTCATTACTCTCATCTAGAAAAAGTAGGTTTCTACTGTTATCAAAAATGAACAAGGGGAGAGGTATTATGAGGTTATTATACCTCCTCTCTAAAAGTATAAGGATGAAGTCATATTTTTAGATTACCAAGTTTCAAATGTTCACCTGCTAAAGGATACTCATGTAGAACTGAAATAATATGTTCAAACAACTATTGGTTCTTTAATGAAGATAAAGTGAAAAAAAGATCAACTAAAAGAAAAAGTAGGACAACTTACAAGAATGATCCATAAATTAGTCAACTTGACTCAACCCAAACTCTAATATTATATTATAGATGTTATGACTCTAAAGATGGATGAAAAATAGGAATCATGGGGAGATCTACAAAAGAGTGGGTTGAGAAGCTTCGTGAGGAGGGAAATAAGTTAATAACCTTGATTATTGAGGTCTATAATTTAATTAAAAAAGAGATCCAATATTATTATAAGAATGGGAATTATTATATAAAAGATCTCAATAATATAAAACATTGTTTTCCTAGGTTTGAAACCCTTTCCAAAGCATATGAGGATAGTTTAATCTATGAAAGGGGTCTTGACAGAAGAAGATCAAGTGGAATTTGAGGAATTAAAAAAAATAGAATCAAAACAATATAAGAATCCTTGATAAAATTCATGGATTAAAGAGTCTTATCAACCAATACCTCATATGATACCTAGTAATTAATTGAAATTATTCCATGTTCTCTCTTTACAGAGGGAGGAAAAGTGGTCCCTATCAAAGATATATAAGAAGATTTCAAATAATTTATAGGAAATTGATATATATTCTACATTTAGTTTTAAATAAATCCATAATTTCATGAATTATCTTAATTATTGTTTTATATTATACAAATATTTTAAGGCATTTGAAAGAATTCCTCAATAGATGATAACCATGCAAGAAAAACCTAAAATTCCATATCAACATTCTAAAGTCCTAGATCATGAGAAGGTTGAGAGGATATTATAAATTTTTGAGTAATAAAAAAATAAATTTCAACAATAAATTTAAAAGGAAGTCTTCATAATTAGGGATGAGAAATAATAGGAGTAAGTGCTAGAGAATATACCCTAAATTGTAGTTCAAAGGTGCATTTTAGTGTGGTCTTTTCAAAGGATGAAGGTTTCATTTTAGCTCAAAATATTTTATAGTTTTACTTATAGTTTGAATAATTTAATTTTAACATTAAAACATGTAACCATTTATATTTTTATAATTTTAAACCTAAGTCTTAGGAGTTGAATTTCATATAAATATGAGGCTTGCAAGCCAATCACTAGAGGTTGTCAATTATGTAAAATTTGCAAGGAAAGAATTTTCGGAAAGGAGAATTGAAGAAATAAATTTGTGTTTTTATAGAAATAAAAAAAATAAGTTGTTTCAGGACTTTGTGCTTGTTCTTAGTTGTGGATGAATGTTCCTATGTTCATTTATTAATGTTATTGATCTCTTTAATCTCTACTCAATAAAATATTTTAATTTATAGTTAGTTTAGTTTGAGTTCATGAATGTGATATCTAGGTGAAATATGTGTTTTCTCACCTATTCACATTCTTTTTTCTCACTTAGTTAAATTTCTATATTCTCTCTAATCTGATCTCCTTATTAAATTTTATTTTACATACATGCAAAACCCATAACAATTTAGTATGTATATTTGTAAGTATGTTAGGTTTGTGTTTTTACTTTATTTTGAATAAATGTAGTTTCACCTAAAAAATAAAAGGATTTTGTCTCATTTTATTATTGACTACAACATACTTGTTGAAGTGTTAAATAATTTTTACATCCAATAGTTTTTGGAACCCATTAAGGGGCACACTTTATGATAACTCATCTCACTCACAAATATCTACAAGAGGAAATCTATTCTACCATTATGGAAGAAAGACATTTGACTAGAGCTATTAAAGCTAAAGTAATATTTAATCCTTTCTTTGACCTTTCATAATGACTTAGTTTTTAGTTGATACTATAAGGAAAATAAGAGTTAGAGAATCATTAAGTCTAAAAGATAAAAAACCAAGATAGTGAGGTACCTTGGTAATTCAATATATTTTTGTTTCTAAATATATTATACCCCAAAAAATATTTTTTCAAAAAATGGGAATGCCATGGGGGAATGACATTAGGCCACTAGCGCTTGGGCAGTTGCATGAGCTGCCAAGAGGCTCATGTAAGAACTTCCTTAAGTTTTTTGGTGATAGGAAACAACATATATATGAACACATCAATGTATTTTTTACAACATATGGGATTTTAGGAGTTTAACATGAATATGTAGATGTAATATTGTTTATAGAAACTCTTATAGATGGAGCTACTGGCTAGTTATATCAT
This sequence comes from Torreya grandis, assembly GCA_037957365.1. Lineage (NCBI taxonomy): Eukaryota > Viridiplantae > Streptophyta > Pinopsida > Cupressales > Taxaceae > Torreya > Torreya grandis. The sequence continues at coordinate 230,447 of JARHVA010004600.1, forward strand.
CTAGACATAAGTTTTATTACCAACTGGAACACTATGAAGGCTAAGTTTAAAGCTCATATAAAACTAATTGAAGACATGAATGAATTTTTTTATCAATTGAATCAAATTATAAAAGAGTATCATGAAACCATTTGTGACTTCATAGCCAAGTTCAATAGATTATTGAATAAAAAAATTTAAAGTTAAAGCCTATAGAAGAAAATTATAATTTTTTCTTTATCAACTCTCAGATACCAAAAGTTGGTTTGTTCTTAATAAGAAACATATTTAATTATCTATATAGAACACAATCACTATATACTGATATTGAATATGATATAGTTATGACTAAAAATTTATGAAAGAATTCTTCAAAATCTAGGGTCTAAGCTTTAAATCATGAGTCCACCTAGTAGTTGATCTAGAATCTAGAAAATGACATTGTTACTTTAAAAGTAGTTACCTTAAACATAGTTTTCATAATCACAACAATATATCCTTAGGAGGAATTATGTACCAAATAATAATTGGCTAAGGTTACACACTCCTCACATAAAGTTATCCATTGAAGCTCCTTCAGTCAATGTAGTTTTGGAGATAAATGAAATTTATGTTTATGATGAGGATGACTTAAAAAAGAAGACACAAGTTTTTAGGAGTATGAAACTGAAGAAATTGATGGAAACTATAGTAGTGTTTTTTTGGAGTATGAGTTTGAAGAGGATGACTATGAATTTTTAGTCAGATATATGAATAGTCAATATTATATGGTTTATATAAGATCTCAGAGCTTGAATCACAATGCCAAAAAGAAGTGAAAAGTTTATAAGGTGAATTAAAATGATAAATATATGAGTAAGAATGATCCTAAAGTTTCTCGTATGCATACAATACTTCAAAGAGGCTCTCATCTACCACTTCAAACAAAAACAAACTAGCTAAAAGTGAAAGTGGTCATTTCATCTCACACTCAAAATTCATAAAGTTAGAAGACCAATGAAAATTTGAAAAATAATGTGAATTTAACACTTGTAATATTTGATTTTTTTTTATTACACATTACCTCATTTTACATATTATATCATGTAAATAAATCTAATATTTAGATGTCTCAAGTAGAATATTTAAGATCAAATCCAAATAAGTTGAATCGATTGCACTATTTTATCAAAGGAGGCATGGGTAATACAAATAAATGCAATTTAAAATGGATCATATATACACCCTCAAATTATAAACCATAAAATTCAAATATGGATGCATCTACTTCCCCTTCTGGTAAGCAAGACCCATTCTATATATTCCTTTTATTAAAGGGTTGCAAGCTAAATAATAGCATTATAGATATTAGAGATTCAAAAAATGTTATGCCATAAATTTTTTATCATACTCTTGGTCTTAAGTGTATGGATAATTTTGTCCACTCTTTTTCCATGGATACAAAACACATTCCATTAGTTGTCCAGATTAAGGATGCATAAGTTGTTCTAGCTTCCTTCCTGTAAAAAAAGATCAAAATAATTTTAGTGGTGGACATTATAGCTACATATTGTATGTTGTTATGAATAACATTTTTCAAAGATTTAGGTGGTGAAATTAACCTCCAAAAATTATTTTCAAACAATATTCAATCTAAAAATATATTTTAATTCAATTTTTAAAATACCCTAATTTTCCCTACACTATTTGATCTCAAGAATGAAACTTTTAACGCAGATATAATGGGAAATTTTTGATTTTACTTAAAATATTTATAGATAATATAAAATATTAGTATTGATATGGAATAAAGCTATTATATATCATAAATTTTTCATGTTTTATTATAAATACAAATTTTCATATAAAACAAGCAATTTCACGTTACCAAATTTCATTAAAAGTTATAAAAATGACAAATTATGAACTCTAGCTTAGATTAATTATATATATAAAGAAATTAAATAAAAATATTATGTTTTAAAATTAAAAAACATCAATAAATAATTGAATGAAATATGGAATCACCATACTAGAATATGCTCAAACTACATACCCCAAAACATGCAACCATACACACCAACTAAATACAAGAATCTATAAATATGTGAATCTTAAATGTAATCTATGTATGATATTAAAATAAATAAATAAAATTGGTTTCATCATATGATCTCCAATAACCCAAGGTTTTCATCCTCAAATATTGTAGTTGAAGCACAAGTGCAACAAGCATAAAAAAATTGTTAATTTGGCCAAAAGATAGCCCAGAATGAAATCATAGCATATTAATACACAATAAGCTCAAGATGGGTGAAAAAATATGAAATAATTATTTTAGGGGATTACATGAGTTATTAAAAATAATTATTTTCCATATTTATCCACTTTCCTTAGTTTATTTAGATCCTACCTTTTTCCTCTTTTGTTTCTACTCCCAAACTTTCCTAAATTTGACCCACTTATCTTGAGGATACAAACACAAGAATAAAATATCAAGTTTCTTTGGAACCTATAATTATCCTCTCCTATAAATCCATGCCCAAATTAGTATTTTCCTTATAAATTCATCATTATCCTCTCCTAAAAACCCATGCCCCACTTTGGAAAATAAAGTATTCAATAATAATATTTTATTAATTAATTGGCCTTTATTATCAAAATTAATAAATAATGAATATTTTGGGTCCAAAAAATCAATATTAAATATAATTTTTTTCCTTTATCCATATCTAAACTAAAATATAATATTGGAATGATCCTTTTGTCCATAAGAACAATTTAATTTAAAAAGGGACATGATAGTTTGCCCTTTTCAAAATTGCTTACCCATAAGAAATTTCAAACCATGATGCTTAAGAATTATCATGCCAATGTGATGAGTTAAAATATAATTCCCATGTAATATGAATCAGGTACCTATCAAGTGAGACAACTCCTACCAAAAAATACCTAAAAGATATACTTTCCCTAACATCCAAAACATTCTTGTACAACTAATGTAATGTGATCACCTTTTTAAAAAAAAACTTGACCTCATGAGAATAAATATCAAAAAAATTTGCATGAGATTAAAAAAATCCATGATGTGATGCATGATTATATTTTTATATCTTTGACTTGGATCAAGCAATGAAAATCTAATTGTACTAACTCCTTGATTCTAAATGTTACTAGAATCCTAAATCAATCTCAAGAACTCTTCGCCATGCTTCTGCTACACCACTCTAATAGGGATAGATATTGGAGGCTTTTGTTGTCCCATATTGCAATACTCTTGCTGAAATTTGTATTTTAAAAATAATAAATCAAATGTCTCTATTGTTGAAACTTTCCCACCTTCTTGATGCTTCAACCTAGTACAAATATTCTTTATCTTTTTTCCTTCTATCTTTTAATGAAACCAATCAGTTGTAAAAACAATGTTGTTACAAATTTTAGTACCTATTGAAAGTATTATAAACTCTATATAAGGGTCCAAGATGCATATTTAATGTAAGTCCCATTGTTTCTTACAAACTTTGGATATGTGCTATAAATGATAAAATAAACGTGATTCATTTCAAGAATTGATATGCAGAACCAAACCCTTTCCAACTTAAGTTTAGATATGTATATTTGATTTTCTTCAAAGTGTGTATATTTTTTTAATTAAGGGCCTCCAAATAAACTGTCAGGTTCCCATCAAAATGATTTTTGACTTTTGTAATTTCTCATCTATGTATCTTAGAAAGGAGAAAAAACATGGAACTTGATTCCAAATGTGTGATATGTATAATTTCCATATCTTTTTTTGATCTTGGGAGTAAATGACTAAACACCATAATACACATATTTAGAGAAATTTGAAATTCAACATGATGTTTACCTTGATTATGTCTAGAAATATCACCTATATCCCATGTTTGAATGTGTAATAATCTTTGGGAAATATGGTTATGGGTTGACTTAAATTTAAATTATTCGCATGATGGAAATAAGCTTCTTCCCCCTTGAAGTTATTAAGTAGTTATTCTTCAGAGTGATATTATTTCCACATGAATACAACCCATCACACATGGAATACATCATGCTAACACTAGGAATTGAAAACTAGTGTACCATTTATTCCACATGGAATATTAACTCATGCATTTGAATTTGAGACTATATCTTGAATAATTATTCTCTTTATCCAAATATCAAACTTTAAGCTAACTATAATGATATTAGTTTGATTACCTAGTTTATGATATGCCCCCTTACCATTATTAAATGAGAGGTGACATCCTTTTGTTTCTTTTATTTGACTCATAAGATAAAACACTTATCCTTGTTATCGATCACAACAATTTTCTTATGATCATATGTATTTAATTTACACTTCTTTCTTATCCAATTGTATGGGATGATAAAATTCTTTTAAATAGTAGTATTATTCTTTAATATTCTACCATTTGTAGTTCTCAAAATATCACTAAGATCCCACACCCTTTTTTAAAAACAAAATCCAACCTAATGGAAAGGGTCTATGTGTATTTCACTACAAATCATAACTTTCACCTTTTTCCCATTATTATATTACTTTACACGATTATTAAGATATTGAAAGAACATAGTGTAAAGCAAATCTATGTGATTACCATCTCTTTCATATTTTAAATTGTACTCATTAGAATGGTCAAAATGCTTACCACTTTTATCACTAATGAGGTTTAAAAAACTATCCTTTTATGGTTCTTTGTGGATTAAATAATCAATCACTTCAACTTTTATCTCAAATACTATTTTCATTAACATATCCTTCTAAATTTCCCAAGCATAATGTAGATTTACACCTAATTATTTCCTAAAAACTTGCTTTCATGACCCATGAAAGAAATATTTTATTTAATTTTATGTAGGTGTTGTTTTTATTGAGTGATTATCATCTTATATTACTTATCCCTTCTTTAACAATCACCACAAAAAATTGAGTCCTCATTACATCCTTTGCACTTGTTTGTAATGTGGTAAGTTTCCTTTCAACAACACTATCCACCTCAAATTTCAATAACAAGTGTCTTAAAAAACACATGGATCCATAATATTAAACACATTTGAAATCTTTCATCCTCCTTATGTTACATTCCATAATGACAAAATTTTGTGATAATAAAGTGTCAAGCATCAACTCTCTACTAGTATTATAACTTTAATGCCATAATCTATAATCATGAAGATAACCATATTGCTAACCATTAATTATTGATCTACAATTTTTTTCAAATTTAAAACCAACATTAGTATCTATTGATTCACTGTTATCATGTACATTTCTCCCAATAAGGTCATTCTAAAACACCTCCTCATAAACTACTTGATTCAAGATATTTCTTTCATTTTCATAGGAATCATCTAAATGTATGTCTTTCTTTATTAATACTTTTGATACCACAAAACCATCAACCTAGTGTCACTAAGTATTTTTCTCACCTTAAAGTCTAAAAATATCCTATAAATCACCTTTATGAATCATGGATTCAATAGTTTAAAGATTTATGGGTGAGTTATGAACAAGAACAACTTTCTCACTTAAGCATTCAATAAGTGATACTTCGTCCTTTACTTCGTTAAGATGATTATTTTATTGATATATAATCTTAGAAGTCATTAAGTTATCAAATTTCATACCTCCTAAATTAATGGAAGGTTCATATAAGTTTTTTTTACTTTCACTTTCTTATAAATATGATTTTTTTTAATGATCCTATCACAATAGCTTCCCTAAAGTTGTGTGGTTCTGATGTATCCAACACCTCTTCTGGTTCTAAGATTTATTTTTTGTATCTTTTGATTCTTTTTCTAGCTTCACATATTATTTTATCTAGATATATGACTTACATCCAAATTTTATTTTTAATAGAATGTTAATTTAACTCCCTTGAGTTAATTTATGGTATTATCCTCCTCCATCAGGTTGAGAGTAAAGTAAGTATACAATATTTATAACCAAGCCCAATTAGATACCTTATTAATACCATCAAAATTAGGCACATTTTATTTATTTAAATTTTTTTAAACCCTTAATTCTCATAATTTATACTCTCATTGGAATTTTTTCCTCTAGGCATTCTTATTCCTAGGATTTCTATGTAATTCATAAAGTTAACTATATTTTTTAAAGTTTTATATTTACCTTGGTATTCTTCAAAAAAATTGTTAATATCCTCATGGGAGGGGCCTCATGTTCATTTACATCCATTTGTAAAAACATAGGAATATATGGATTGGGTATATATTTGATAATAGATCATTTTTTTGTGGATTTACTCCCTTCTCCTTTATATACTTTGGTGGGCTCTATATTTTTTGAATTTTCATATTGTAATAATTATGCCAAGAGATTCACAATGTTATATTATCCTTGATTAATTGTAAATAGAGTCATAAGGAATAATTTATATTTATCTCCCTCTATATATTTACTCTTTTCTTAGTATTCTTCCATTTCTTCCTTATTTATATCTTATGCTTTCTATAATTTTTCTTGCTCTCTCTTCTAGTATCTGAATTCTCTTTCACTTTGAGTCATCAAAAAATATATTATACCCATAGGACAGTAGACTCAAGGATATGATACCTTTTAAAAAAACCTCCCAAAATTATTTTTAAACAATATTCAATCTAAAAATTTATTTTAATTTAATTTTCAAAACACCTAAATTTTCCCTACAATAATTGATCTCGAGAATGGTAATTTTAACATAAATGTAATGGGAAAATTAATTAGACTTAAAACATTCATAATAATATCAAATATCAGTAATGGCATGTCCTAATGATTTTATATATCATAAATTTTCTATATCTAATCATAAACACAAATATACATACAAACTAGTAATTTCACTTTACTTGATTTCATCAAAGTCATAGAAATGACAAATTATGAAATCCAACTTATATTAATGATATATTTGATGAAAGTAAATAAAAATTGGTTTTTTTATAGTAAAAATTAAATTAATAAACAATTTAAATAAATATGAAATAAACACACTAGAATTTATTCAAACTACACACCCTAAAACATGCAAACATACACATTAACTGAATATGAGAATCTACAAAACTATGAAGCCCAATACAATCTCTATATGATATTATTGTTGTCAATGAGGAGTGTGGCCTTAAGATAGTGTGTTTTTTCTCACTCTTGATAAAACATGTGATCTCTCCTAAGTGTGGGTGACTTTGGAAGGGAGATAATCTCTAGAGAGGGTTGGTTCCCTTGATGCTCTCACAAAAACTTATTTTTAGACCTACCAACTATTGATTTTGGTAATGAAAAGGGTGAAAAAGACACAATTTTCAATGTAATTAAAATTAAAATTGGTAATGAAAGTGACACACTAATATTATATGACCACTTATGCTTGTAATAAACACTCTTATGAAAGAGAGAAGCTTGCACACATTCTCTACACTTCAGGAAGGACTTTTACAACAACATTTCATAAAAAAGACTTGACAAACTTAGTTTTGTAAGGAAGGAATGTCAAGGAACTGAATTCACATTGAATTCTTATATTGGATTTGATATTGACACTTAATATGACTTGTAGAACATCAAACATCTTGCATGAAGCTATAAAAACTAGACAATATCATAGGAAAATAAATGGTTCACTATGTTATATCAATGGAAAACACATACACTTCACCAAAAACTTGAAAATGGAGGAACAAAAGATTATTATTTATCTCAAAATGTGAGTAAATTTTTTTTCATCCTTTCATCACAACCAAAATCAAATAGTGATTATTAACATTCTATAAAATGAGTACAAATAGAAAAAAAATGATGGGAGACAAAGCAACCCCAAAATAGGGGTCTTAAACTTGGTCTTAACCCTCTTCCAAAATTATATGTAGTAATTTTTAAAGCCTTTTCAAACTTAAATTTCCTTAGAGTGGAATATGACATAGATTTTTATGATTTCATGAGTCTTGGAAATATATTCATTATGACTGGTTAAGCCTTGACCACTTGGAGAGTGCCTAAATTTTTATTTGACCCCCTATATACTAGCTCTTATGTAATTATTGAATAATTAGTCCCCCCCTTGAAAATAGGACTTTAATTACTAATTTAATCTTAATTTAAACATTTTTATATGAAATTAATTAGGTATTTCCATGATTCATGGGATGTTAGAATCTCTTTGAGTGGAAGTTTGACTTCTTCAACACATTAGGCATAGGAAGGAGAGAAGGTGTACTTAGGAGTTGTCAAGACCTTTTCAAAATTTCCCAAATCCTTCCAGATTATCCTTGAATTTTTATTTCCTCATATGTTTTGTATATAATTTTCATTATCCTTTACAGATATTGTTATAATCATTATATAATGATTTAGTATTTTGACTCCTTGGAAAGCTCATTTTCAACGTGGCATAGAAGGGAAAAGTGGAGTTTGTATTTAATAGTGTAAATTTACTCCATGTATTGTCTCTAAATATAATACCAAACTTGGAACAATACATTTTAATCCATTAATCACTTAAAAGGACTTGATTTTGCACCAAAACCTTGAATTTCTTCTCAAATCCCTATAGCTTTCCAAACAAGTAAAGATACTTGTCTGGAAGCATATGGAAATGACTATGGAAAATTGATCATATTTTTAGATACCCTATATCTAATTTCATTTCCATAAAAAAATTCATGATCAAATTCTAAGTGTAAGTGTACTTTCCATCTCATATTCAACATCCAAATGAGGCCTAATTAGCCCACCTAGGCATAGAAAGTAAAAATATTGATTTAAAAATATCCCACACATGTGTAATCACAAAAAATAGTTATTTTAACTTTTATTAGGCTAAAAAAAAACTTCATGTCAATTTTGGAGTCCCGAGACCCTATGAAAGCTGCAAACCATGAAATCGCCTTGCTACCTAGTCTTATTTTGAGCCCATTTGAGTATGCCTTAGAAAAAGGGCTTCGTTTGATCACCTATTTAATATAATAAATTTTTTTTTTGAGTTTAATGGCTCAAAAAACTCCCAAATTAAACTATAAATGTACCTCATCCAATGATTATGAAGTTTTTCCCTTCTTAGAACACCTTAAAAACACTAAAAACATGTAAAAATAGGTTCTTTGTGGAAATTTAAATAAGTGAAATTAGCAAAAAAATTACATTTTTATAAGTTATTTTTAGTCATAAAAAATATCTAAGAGGTTTTAGAATCAAAATATGTCATTATACATGCATTTGATGTTTTTTCCATGACTGGTCATAATTAGGGTTTAAGAGAGGTTTAAGACCTATTTGGGATCTTAACAATTGTTCATAAATAAATAAAAAATTATTGAACTAATTCCAATTTTAATTTTTTTTATATTACCTCCTTAACTATCCCAAATGGCTCATTCCTACATGAAAAGTGTGAACTATGGTATGAGCATCTAAAGTTGCTTCTCAGGTGGCATGTTTAGTGTTTCTTAAGCTCAAAAGAGGTCATCTATGAGTTTTAGGTATCAAAATTCATTCCAAATAATTTTAGGATTTCATACACTTTAATAAAAAAAATCTCCATTATTATTCATTATTTTTTAGTCCTTTTTACCCTACTATATGCTCATAGTGTATTGGTAATGGTATTTGGGGTTTAGGGCCCATCTCCTTCTTGCTAGCCCTCAAGGGCATTTGGATGGAAACCTAAGATTTTATGTCTCATAATAGTATATTTAAACCTTTAATATTATTTTTCACTACCTAAAGACTCTTCATGAAGTTTTGAAGGCTTACTTTATACCTATACCTCAAATAGTCCCCTTGGTTTAAAGACTGCCCCTTACTAAAAGAGTGGGCCAGGTCTGAGATAAATAATGGGTATATCCACTAATTTTATGACCTTGATATAAAATTTAAAACACTAATACACTAATTATAACTATATATACCAAATTTAAAATCTTTATCACACTTATAGAGGCCTCAAAACACCATTTTGCCTCATGACTGGTTGGGACTACCTATGTGTAAAGAGCCTAGGAAAGTTATTTGGGCCAAAAACCTCATAAGTAACTTCAAAAAAAAATTAATATATTTATAATGTTTTAAAAACATCAATTTAATGTCTCATTATTATTTTATAAAATCATTAACTTTTAAAATGGTCTAAAATCATGTATATTATCACTAAGGGTTTGTATGCCAAATATGCCTATTGACACTAGAGTCCCATGAAAAAAGATTTATATATTTATCCACTATGTAAAACTTAAATAATTCCTTCATATTTTTCAATTATATCCCTATTTGATGTTATAAAATCCATCTTAAGTGAGAAAGACATTATTTCACACTAAAACTTATGAATGGGCCTACAGGGTCTTGATATGACTAAGTTGGAATTTAGTTTAGTCAAGTTGCATTCATGTTTCCTTTTGGTATCATAACCCTATGATCTCATATAAATATTTTAAATAGGTCTCATAACCCTTTCACCATGTTATTATGGCCTTATCAATCTCAAGACTAGCTTCTCTTTATGTAGCCACCTATAGGTGTCCTTTTAGGGCATTTGACTGCATTTATCATGATTCTAGGAACGCACTTCCATGATACAAACCTAAAAATGGTTCATGAGATTTTTTAAGTATTAAATTTGTTCAGATATCTTTCAACACTGCTCTACCCCTTTGTTTCACTAGACCTAAGATCTGTTATCACTTAGAGTAATCTGTAGGTAGTTCTTTTTGACTGTGTTCTTTGTGTTTTAGGTTTCATCATTCTCACCACTAGCCTCCAATAGTCCTTAAGCTTGTTTAAAAATCCAAAATATTTTCATATCACCTATATTCATACTCTACTTCCTTTTCAATTTTGAAACTGAGCAGTGTTTCAAATAAGCTTGTAGGTGGATTTTTTGGGCATGTGTTAAGTTTTGAAACTAGTCATTTTATTTGCTATTAATGCTTGAACATACCCAAACCACAAGGAACTCATTCCAAATTATATAGGGTATGTATACTTATTATGAAAATTTCAATCCAATTGTCCTTGTCTTCTTTTTTATAGACCTATAGGTGGTGATTGGATTATGAACTCAACTCCACCTTTCTTTTGACTACCCAGGTAGCATAGATGTTCGTTGAACCTATTAGACTCTGTATACACATAATATTTTTCAAAATTTTATCAATTAATAATTCTCTTTATCATTTAATAACCCATCTAGTCTCAATATCTCTAAGTGCATGCCCTAAGGGGTGCATTGGAAAAGGGGTGGTTAGACCATTGGTGCTTTGTAAGATTGTTGTCCCTTTTGCCACTTGTTATCTACATAATTATCTCATGAAAAACACTCCCATAAGCATATTATTATCTCTTGTAAACTCCTCCAATCATTTCCCACCTTTCATACCCATTTTCCTAACCTAAAACCCCTTTTATAGTTTATAGTACTAGGTCAACTGGGTCAACCTTTTACTCTTATTGATGAAATTCATTTAGGGTCTAGGTTAGCTCTTAGCCGACCTAGCTCGAGACCTAGTGAACTTTTGTCAACATCAGTACTAGGTTGATTGGGTTGACCATTCAGCGAAAATATTTAGAAGGGATTAGTGTTAAATCCACCTATATATACAATATCATTTCTCCATTATTTATATAAAAGAAGAAGAATTAAGAGCTATTATGCATCTGCTTATCCACCAATCTACTTATGGAGAAAGTTTAGCATTTCATACTTTCTTTGGATATATGGATCTTGTCTTATGGAGAAGTCTTTTGGATGCATTAATAGCTTGTGTATCCTAGAGCTGATTTATCCTTATCATCCTTACATACCTAAATAACCTCTTGTTAAACACCTTCACCAAGGGAGGTATTGAGGCTTGGTAGATTTGTCTTCAAAGATAAGTATTCCTAACTTTGGTCCTCTTTTGTAAGAGTAGATAAATATGCATTTTTACTTCTCTTCCATGCATTAGGATTACATATATATTGACATCAATATGTCTCTTATGCATGTTTATTTTTGTTTTTTATTACCCCCACATTGTTCTAGAATCTTTGGTGAAAACTAGTTTAGATTTCTTTGATTTACTTATTATTAGTACAGTGAATATGAAAACATAGGGATTAGTTAGGGTTATTACATGATTGTGTTTGAATAGAGGCTTTGGAACCCTCCTTATTATTGTTTTTGTGATAAGAGATCCCCTAATTGGTTCTAGTGGATCTCCATATTGCTCATGTTTTTTATTATCTAATGTATTTCCAATCAGAAGTGTAAGTAGGATCTATCTTCTTTGATTTAATATTTAATTATAGATGTGATACATTTTTTATTTCATACATTCTAGTGAACCTGATGTGAATCTAACCCTTGCATATTTTCTTTCACATTTTTCATTTTTATCATTCTATTTGTTATTTTTATATATTTTTGATACTAGATCAATAGGGTTGGTATAGTTTATAACTTCTATGTGCATGTTTAACACATAATCATATCAAAATGACTTTATTTTTCTATGTAATTCTTCATTAGATATAGGTTACTAGATTGAATAGGTTGACACAATACTCTTTATCACTTTTATATAGGCTATTGGGTCGAATAGGTCAACAAAATACTCTTATTTATATCCAAAAAACATACTAGGTCGACCAGGCTGGTATAGTAATCTAGATAGCTTCCAAAAAACATACTAGGTCAACTAAGCTGGTATAGTCATCTTCATAGGTTTTAGAAAATAGTGAATTAAAAAATTGGGTTGACCCAATTGACATCATTGGCATAATTTGAAAGTAACATTCAAGACACATCAAAAACAATCTCACATTCCTTTTTATCTTCCAACCCACTAAGGTTCCTTTCTTTCTTTCTCTTTTATTTCAGTTATTTATTATAGTTCTATTTTGCACAATTTTCAATCTTTAAAACTGCCCTCATACAACAAACTAGGTCAACTTGGTTGACCTATTTTTTAATTATATATTTTGTTTGAAATATTAGGTTAACCCTTTTGACATAGTTCTTAATACACTCTTGCTTTATTAGTATAGTAGTGACACTATCAACTCTATTTTGTAATGTCTACATACCCTATCATCTAAACTCACATTGTATTATGTTTCAAAATAGAAATTAACATCTATATGCTAGTAATTACTTCAAAATTTCACTTTTGGTTATTTTTATGCTTAGATTAGATCACATAGTTTAATTAGGTGGTTTTTCAATATACCATTTAGTTTCACTATTTTTCTCTTTCTTGTACACACTACCAAATCATATAATTTCAAAATGCATTTAAAAAATTGTCTACTCAAGGCCTACCTAGTTGGATTTCATCACCAAAGGGGAAGCTAACTTGGTTTTATGGAAAATTATAAACATGTGGTTAATGATATATATTTACTAAGCACCCAACACCCTTATCATTGTGGGATTGTGAAGTGAGGGGATAGGCCCTAATACTAAGCTAGTACAATTGCCAACATAGATTGCTTTTAGCCTAAATGTCCTGAAACCATCCATAGATTGCTTTTTAGTTCCCTAATTTTACCCAACTTCCTTATCATACTTAAAATAACACTTTAAAATAATCTAACAACATTCAAGGTGACCATTTAGTTATAATTTAATTTTTAGTTGATTATTTTCTCCTTATTCATTGTATATTGTATTGCAAAAACTTACATTTGCCAACATTGGTACAAGGTTTTGTGTTGTGTGCCTTAATTGGATAATTCTCATTGAACCAATTGATTATGTGTTTCCTTTCATTTATTACTTTAAAAGTATATTTCAAAAAGTTTTCATGTTTCAAACACTATCATTCTATTTGACATAGTCTCTTACAAACTATTTGTTTCCCCTACCTACATTGCTGGGTCAACCTAGTCACCACAACATTATTTTCTACCACTTAGGATATATTACTAAGCAACCCTATCAAATCTATATCATTATCATTCTATTTTCTATCCTAGGTTACATTACTAGGTCAACCCTTTTGACTCTATATCCTTGTTTTCTCAATTTTCAAAACTTATTTCTAGTACTAGGTTAACCTAATCAACTTTATACTATTATATATTCATTGCTATTTCCTTGATTTTGCATCACCTTTGACTTTCCTAATCCCTTTCCTTCATCATGAACTTCCTATTTAAAGACAACACTAAGTTAAATTTAATGGATATGATGAATCTTACCCATCCTCATAGGTTCTCCCATAAGTAGATTATGGATCCTCTCCTGGATGAAATCAATTTTCATATAGACACTCACACTAAAAAATATGGTACCCCTCCTCATTCCTCTTCACTTCACAATACTCTCTTATCACTTGAATATCAAACCAAATTAGATTATAAATTCAAAATTCTCTTCTTTATCTCTGAGTTTGCTCAACATCAAGGAAATGATACTTCTACTATTTACCAACTCATGATAAGTGGTCAAATTAAAGAGCCTCATTCACCTTCTCCCACATTCTCACATAGATTTTTGGATACTATATTCTTTACTTCTCAACCTCTTCCCTCTATTTTGACCCCTTCTCATACCATGACTTCTTCCTCATTAATTTCCTCTACCTCCATGCCTAGTATCTTTATTAACATGGTAGGTTCTAAATATAGTGGGCCTCTTCCAAGACCCATTCTTCTCAATTCTTCCACTAGTGCATCATTTTATACCCATGGTAATCATGCCTCTATTATTGATTCTTCTCATCCCTTTACTAGTTCATCTTTTTCCACACAAGCAAACTATGCCACCAGTGCCTCACATAGTAATAGCTCTTCTTAATATCCTATTTACACCCATAGTGGTACCCAAGCCACTACTTCCAATTCTAATGCTTTAAATAATGCCAAAAAATAACTCAAACCCATAAACTCATATTACAAACTCTTAATCAAAAGAATGCTTTTCAAGCTAACAAAGATAATCAAATGATGCAAATACAAAATCATCTTATCCATCTTCAAACCCACCCTCAATAGATGCCATGGGGATCACATAATCAAAATGTTCCCCCACCTCATCTTTGGGATGCCCATGGTAATCTTATCCCTCAACCTCCTATTATCAACAAGACAATCAAGCATCTTTAAAATAAACCTCCTACATCTCAAATTTCTAATATCAATATAAGAGGTATTACCCCTACCATTTATTATAATGGGTCAACTAATCCTACTCTTCATTTAAAGTCATTTGGAAATCTATATAAATATTAGGTCAAAATAAATACCTTTGACACTACCAATCTGTTAGCCAAAACTCTCACAAGTGATGCTTTAGATTGGTAAAACCAACCTAAAACTAATTTTATTACTATTTTGGAAGATTTAGTTAATTCTTTAGTCTAAGAGCTCCAAACTAGTGATATTCCTAAGAATAACTTGGTCCATTTTATCAATTGTAAGCAACTTGAGACTAAAACTACCCAATCTTTCATTAAATGATAGAAGACATTGTCTAATAAATGTGAATATAACATGGCCAATGATAACCTTTTCCATCTCTTTACCAATGCTCTTTTTCCCAAGTTGCAATATCAGGTCTGGACTCTCTCTCTCTCTTCACTTACTTTGGAAGAGGCCATTGAGCAAGCTAAGTGTCAATATTTCCTTATGTGTCAATTTGAGCCATCCTAATATTCTCTAGGTACTCGTATTTTAATCAATAATAAGAATCTTCATGCTACTAATGATGGTGTCATGGACTCTTATGATACCATTCACACTATTCAAGCTATTTTTCCTAGCCAATCTATGGAATAAACCTCCCCTTCCAACCAATTCACCAATATTTAGTTATATTTAAATAGCATCAATGTTCAAAAACATTTATCATTATCTGAATTACTAAAATTTCTACCAAGGCCTCTACCATGAGAACTTGATCCCACTCATTCCATGAAATCTTGCTATGATCCCAAAAAAAATTGTTGGTTTCACACTAGTTGGGGACATTCTCATGAGACCTATAGGTAGCTTCATAATTTGGCTATTTATTTTATTCTTGGTCCCAACTTTGACCATGATTCTATCATTAGTAGGTGCTAACAATCCTATGACATTGCTTTCAAAGCCCATGAAACTCAAAATAAATCTCAAGCTTTGAATTAAGCTAATACTTATTTGGCCATATTTAAAGATCCTCTTCCAAATCACCAAGAAACCCAAGACAAACCTACCCCTTCTACCAATAATGTTGATAGTCTTATTGAACAAACTCTAAAATATAATGTGCTTAATATGATTAATATGTGAAGGGTGGTTGATTTCATTGATCCTCAACCCATCTACACACATTTCATGTTATCCAAGATTCTTCTCCAATTCACTTAAATGATTTGGGGCAAGATGACCTTATATATTTTAATGAACCAATTCCAACACCTCCCTTGGATAACACTTCTCATACTATTTTTACCATCCCTCCATATTATTTACCTAACAACAATAATACTTAACCTTGTATCAACATTTTTTCTAATCCTTCTCAAACCACACCTATATCAACTACTCCATCTTCTCAACATAATATACAACCTTATTCTCTAATTAAACCTTCTACCTCTTATCAACATAAATTTACATGTACTTTAGCTCCTCCTTTTGAGTACCTCCTTCAACATTATGCACCTCTTTATAACAATTTTCTCATGGGTTATGATGAGTGGGATCCTATCATAGAAATAACTAATCTCCCATCTGAAATCCCATTTATTGAATTTATTTGGATCATTCCACATCATCATAACCATCTTATGTAGCTTTTTTTCAAAATAAACATCCCTCATCATCCCCTAGTAGGATGCAAAGCAGTTTCATCTAAACTAAAGATAGTATTTTACAACAGTATAAAGAGATGTCCATACATGTTGATGAAATAATAGAAACTTCTCTTTCCCTCAAATTCCCCATTGCTTCCATGATCCTCATTGAGATTATTCTTCATGTGTAAGATCCTCCTATTTATACTAGTATTCAAATTGGTGATATCCATGTCAAGAATGCATTGATTAGTGAGGATTCTAGAACTTGTGTTTCCTCTATCAATTTTATAAAAAATCTTAGATATTCTTAATGAAATATCAATTCCACATGAAGTACATGTCAAGGCTATGACCAAATGTAAATGCCTCCTTTAGGTTGTGTGTGGTTCCCCATTACCATCCCACCTATCACCATTCACATGAAGGTGATTATATTTAACTTTCCTCTATCTTATAACATTTTTCATGGTAGGCCATAGACACATCGCATGAGGGAAATTGTCTCTTCTTCTGCCCAATACTTCAAATTTCTTCATAATCAAGCTAGTTATAGGATTTAGGGTGATATTAACCCTTGAAATTTCAAACAATTTAAATACTATGGTGTATTTAAGATTCCTACCCTTGAACCCTTGCCAATCATTTGATTTCATGAATTTTAATGATTTAACTTTCCCATAAATTCCACTCAATGTTAAAATGGTCATCCTAAACTCATTGGGAATATTCCCTTAACCTCCTAAATTTTGATGATGATGATGAGCATAATTAGATTAATCTCAATATTAAAACTTTTGATCTCTTACTTCTTTTCATCTCTCAACTTCTTGCTTCTTTGTAAACTTTTTATCGCAAACCACATTTTGATGACATCCATGTTTTCTTAACTAAGACTCAACATTCCATTCATCATGCCACATTGACTAAATGTCATGCCTACCTATGTAATTGATATCCATACACCTACTTATGATGATGGTTATACCTTAGATGATTCATTCTTAAGAGGTCTAATTTAGGCTTGAGATGCTAAGATTATTCATTATCATTGTACTTTGCTTTAGTATTTTAGAATATCTTCCTGTATTCCATCATATATCATTCCTAATTTTAGTATTTTCCTCTTTATCATAAGATAGAGATGGTGTAAACACCTCCATTTTTTGAAGAACCTTATATGATTATGATTATAGATCATGATATGACTGAGCCCTATTTCTTTTCTAGGTACCATGACCCCTATAGCCTACTTATCCCTAAGATGCATGTGACTCTCCTTCAGCTTTCTATATACCCCACCTCTCATTATTAGATCCTAATTTGGATCCTATTCCCACTCCTACTTTAGCTAAGTTTGTTCCTACTTTTGATACTATCATTCCTTCTATTAAGCCTAGTCTAATATCTATACCAAACCCACCTTCTCTCGGTGATGATTTTCTCCCTTTATTATAGCTAGCTTATTCATCCACCAAATGGGTTGATCAGCCTTTTGTGACATTCATAAAATTTTTGGTCACTAGACTAGAGATTATTCCCTATACCAAGATCCTACTAATTATATTACACCTCTTCCTATAAGTACACCTGATAAGACTACTCATAGGTGTATTTGTTGCTTCCATAACATAGATAACCACTCATCCATGTATTATCATAAGTGGTGATAACATATTGATAATTTGCATCCTAATACTCCTTAGTCTTTAGAAAATTCCATACCTTCCCTAAAGGTATTACCTAAGTATCTTCCTAAGTATGGAGAAGTATATTATCTCTGGGACCAATGTGGTACACATCTCACCACTCATTACCACATCATTCAGTAGCATCTTAAGGATCACATTTTAACCTTTCATGTAGTTTTTACCATTCTTCCCATAGATAATTAACATAATAAGGCTCCACCTTCTTCCCCCATGGTTCCACCTCCTATGGTTCTATCTCCTCCTATGGTCCCTTCTACACCTCCTATTCCTCCACCCATGAATCCTTCACCTGTGGAGCTTCCCTTACCTATGGATCATTTTCCACCCATGAGTCCCTCACCCATGGATCCTTCCCTATCAATGACCCCTTCATCTCTTATATATTTCATTCCCATGCATTCTCTTGAGCATCTCCTACCCTATAGCCCTTATCAACATGATCTTTTAAAAATTCTTACCTTTTCTATTATATATATTCGATGTGAAAAATTTTCCCAACTTTTGCTAAAGATCGATGAGACATTAGCTAAAATTCACATTTAAATTCATTGAGACTTCTCAGTTGTCATGGATAATGTGTGTGGAAAAAAATATTAGTACTTATAAACATGTACATGGTGTTCTTACATTTTCATTTGGATTGGGTGTGTGCTCCAAACTTTATTTTTATCTATTTTGTTATATCATTTGAAATTATGTCAAATTCTTATCTATCTTACATGGTGACTTTAGTTTCACACATTAAATTGATTATAAGGTCATTATGTTCTCTTAGTGATTTCTTATTTATCATTACCTTTTTTTTCTCGAGTTCATTTTATTATGAATTCCTTTTTATTTTTCATGATTATTTTCTATCTTATCTCTATAAACATAGATAATTATTATTGTGACTTGGTTATGCAAACCTAGTTCATTTTAGACATTATTTATTTACCATGTTATTAATTAGTAAACAATTCATCTCATTATAATCTTATTTTATTGATCCACTTTGGATATCCCTTTATTCCCATTTATTCCCTTTTGCAAACTAAGAATACACATAGTTGAGACTTGATATAACATGTTGATTCATAGTTGAGTCTAACTATTATAGTCCACCTTGTCTTTGGATATTTAGCTTTCTTTAGACAAAGCCTAAAGCTCATTTGTGTGTATCACTATATCTCTCATGATTGGTTATTCTAAGTTCATATGGAGGAGGAATATTAAAATCCTAAAAACATTCAAAAACTAGATCATTTAATAAAAAACAATAATCCAATAGGCAACATTCAAAATTCTCAAAAGTCAAATCACATTAAAAGATGTGATTCTAAGAAAATATCCTTATAATTGAATCTAAAATTCCATAGTTTTCATCATGATAGATCCAAGTTCCATTGGGGTATAATAGGCTAGTAGATTATAAAAGGAGAATTAAAAAAAATTAGTGCTACCTAATTTGTCATGCAAGTAACCAATCTTTGTAGTAGACCGATGGATCTATAAGGGGTCCTAAGGAATGGGGAATATGTTGTGGGATGGTAGGTCCATTTTAATTTTCTTATTAAAAACTAACTTCATGCTTTTATCTTATTATCACACTTATTTTCCTACACATCTTTGTGTTTATAGATAATAGGTATCCTTTGTATATTGTTGGTCACTAGTCACTTAGTGTCTTCTCATGTCTTTAGTATGACTCATGTCTACTAAGGTCTTCTCATAAGATGCCTAAGTTATTATTTTTAAATTACCTTTTTCACTCCCAAATATCCTCATATTTACCCTTGAGAAATATTATTTTATTCACTGATCACGCCCCTAGGGATTCCATTTGTGAGTTGCATTGTAAGACCATGGATAGGACCTAGCCTTCCTCATAAATTACAAAATTTTAAATTCACATTCCAAATATCCCATTTTACCATATTTTCACATTATTCTCACGTCATTGGTTTTCCCCTTGTGAGTTGTAGTGTAAGATTATACATAGGACCTGGCCTTCCACACAAAATTTTACAATATCCAAGTTAAAAAAAATTACATGTGTCAAATATGAGATAAGATGTGATTAATTATGAGTTACACATCATTGACATGATTCCCATATTGATTTAATATTTTTTATGATTACTTCATTAATCTTTCACTTTTATCTTCTTATTTTCTAATTGTATGTAAGAATCCAACCATTTTTATTGAGTTTTTCATGCTTCCCAACTTGAATTAGTGTGATTAATTTAAGACCATTTTTTTTTTGGTTTTATACTTACCAATGTGATTTAGTATGATTGATTGACTTAATTGATTTATTTTTATACCAATTTATCTTTAACTTTTTTTTTCATTTTATTACATTATTTTCATACTTCCCAACATGACTTAGTGTGATTTTACTTATTTTAATTTGGTGTCACTTTTTTTCATGGTTTTAAAACAACAATTTGCCTTCTTGTTTCCTACTCTTTGGTTTTTTATACTTATTCATATTTTTTTATTACACATTTCCCAACATGAATAGTGTGTAGTACATTTGTTTTTGACTTATTATACTTACCAAATCTTTTTCACGTATTTTTTTAACCATGCATGTGTCATGCATAATAATATAAAAGAAACCACAACACATATATTTTCAATAGTATATACAACAAAAACAAAACACGTGTTATAAATACATATATCCATGCATCCACAACCATAACCATAATACAAACACATAAGATCAACATCCAACTATATATATATATATATATATATATATATATATATATATATATATATATATATATATATATATATATATATTGTTTTTGATAAAAAGTACAAAAATACATCATTCCAGCTCTAAAGCTAGGATCTATCATGTCTATCTCATGGCCTAGCCACACTACCCATCGATGCCTTAGATAGTCCCCTCTAAATAGTATATTGTAAAGAGGTTATCTAAGATCT
Organism: Torreya grandis; assembly: GCA_037957365.1. Classification (NCBI taxonomy): domain Eukaryota; kingdom Viridiplantae; phylum Streptophyta; class Pinopsida; order Cupressales; family Taxaceae; genus Torreya; species Torreya grandis. The sequence goes on from JARHVA010004600.1 coordinate 251,839, forward strand.
CAATCTTATCACTTATCCATATAGGTTGGCCACCTATGCCTATACCTATCCTAGATGACTTATGGTATTCATATACATGGCTCTCTCCTGAGCCAAGGGCTACCATGCTTATGCCTCTCCCATTCCCACCCCTATTGGTAGATGTAGTTATTCTATGTGCACTTGTAATCATCTAATGACATCTCTTGCTAATATGAACCAAATCTCTTGATCTATGGTATATGATACCATAAGCATCATCTAATGTGGTAGGGTCATATGGAATTAGTGCCCCCATCAAATATCTCATGGAGTACTCCCCTCACCAAGGATATCCATCTAGTCTCCTCCTTCACAAGATATAAAAAATTCAAACTAGATAGATATTAGATCATAAATATATCTCAAAATATATCTATTTATAATCTATCTCAAAAAATACTTAAGCAAATTGCAAGCATTTATTAACTGTCTTAATGTCACTTATCACTGTCTCCCCATCTACTTGACCATCGATCATGATCTCTCCATTATATCATCCCATGAGTACATCATCTATGGGATACCTCCCAACTAATTCAAACCCTAGGGTCACCACTCATGCCCATCTCAAGACTTGCCTCAATGGTGCCTCTATAGACTAGCTCTACCCTAGGCTGACTGATGGGTCATCTTAGATGAGCACCTTCTATACTCTCTCTCAATACTAACATCTCCATCAGTGGTATGACTTAGGTATTTTCCACTCCTACTATGGTACTAGATATGATTCTTATGACACTCTTTCATCCACATCCATCTCCTCTCTAGATACTGGCCATCATGCTTGATCTATCCATGATCTCTCACATCATGGTTTAATCTATGGTCTTGAAACTAGTGGTCCCTTTCCTCCTCTCCCCCTTAGCTCCCTCACATGTCTAACTGAAAATGTGGGAAACACTATAGGAGCCATTGGGTGAGAGAGTTGAAACTATCTTGGTATACATGCCACTAGATGTAGCTCTACCCACTAAGTGTAGTGACCGATAGTCCATGCTCATGTCAACTTTGGTGCCATCATCCTCCAACTCAACTAAAATATCAAAATTTATCCATATGGATGCCACATGAAATCTCCTCATGTGACTATATATAGAACTAGCATATGGGGCATGACCCATGCTACCTAATCCTATATCCATCTCAATACTTGAGGCAACCAATTATTGACCACATGGGGCAACCCAGTTGGTTGGTACATCAAAAACCTCTCATATATCTAAGAACTTAGTAATACTACTAGCCCAATTGTCTTATACCCTATAGACAACATCCCATACATATCATGCATGAGCTAAATCTAAATGACAAAACCTAGGTCATAGAGTACCCTTACTCTAATATCGATTTGCACAAGGCTATTATATATAGTAGTATCTTACCATCTAAATTATGACACAAAACTCATTCTATCATAAGTATTATCACCACCTTATAGATATATACAATCTAAGATATATAAACATTAAAAAGTCTCACCCTCAGCCTTGGATATATGTTATCTAAGCATGTCACCCATTGGGATAATACTCATCTCTCCTCCTACCCATCTAGTATCCCCATGATCACTGGCATCCCTCCTAACAAAAGTCCAAGTATAACATGGGCATCCTCTAGGGTGATACCCATATTGATGGTATCCCCATCCACCATCCATCTAAAGGTATTAGTCATGCATTCCTAGGCTCCCAGGAACATGACTACTAAATCGACACTTAGCAGTACTTGTTGCATATCCTTAATCCCTCTCAAGCCTAGTGTAACTAATCTAGCTTAGTCTTCCATTGTCAATCACTCTAATAGATCTGGTAGCCAAGAAGTGCCCACTAATCACTAAAATTTATGACTCCCCTTTAACCATAAAATAATAAAATATGTATTAGACCTCTTTGTCACTTATTATAAAATACATTCTTTTTAAATTTTAACAAAAATAATTTATTAAACTGTGCCTTAATCTATTCATTTTTAAACAATTTCACCTATTTTTAGCCTACTCAACCATTTTAGTGCTTACTCAATTAAATTATGCCTTACACATACTATTTTAGTCAAATTATTTCATTTTTGTACTATATTGGCCACTTAGTCACAAGTTGACCAAATAGTAATGGGTTGACCATGTGAACTTAACGAACTAAGTAAACCCTTTCATTTTCCCCTTAGTACTAAGTTGACATAGTGGATTAATCAATTAAGTCAGCAAAAGGGTCATAATTCATCACTTTACCTAAACAAACTAAGTCAATCCATACCTATTAATTTTTTAGTGTCAAATTAGGAGTATTAACCTACTAGGTCGACTGGGTTGACCTAGTTGATTCAAATTATTGATTCTTTGACCTACTTGTAATAAATACCTTTGGCAGTTATTTGGCCCTCTAGTTCCCTTATCAACTTCTTAAGGTTCATTCTAATTTCTATAAATGCTATAAATTACAAATTTCTATGAAACATTTAATTTTTAATAAAATATTTAAAATAAGTTTGAAATTCTCAATTGCCAACCTATGTTGCACTCACTATAGTCATTAGGCATCTCCATCATCTTAGTTATCATCTCCTCACCATTTTGGATATTTTGTCTTTATTTTTAATCTCTCAGAGCTCTCTTTTTCTCTCTAAAAAAGTCAAACCATAGCAAATGACTTTCTTTTCACCCTATTTTAAGTTTCTATTCACAATTCCTTACCTATCAAATATTTAGTATCATATTATTTGTTTTGATCATATCTTTATTTTTACTCACTCATTTTTTGAATTTTAAAAATTTATAGAATCATGACATTATAGATAATATTTTCCACTAATATATACCTATATTGCAAAAATTTCATTTTTTTGCTCTTTTTTGCACTAATCTCTATAGGTTCACTTAATGTTCCTCACTTTGGATGCCTTCACATCTCTTACAATCTCCTTTTTATCTACAACACTAAGCTAAGTAAAGGTATGTGTTTTTCAATTCTATCCTTTCATTTATCTTATTTTTTACTTACTACATTTTACTTAGTATCAACATTATGTGTCATTATGTTCCATTCCCAAAGCACCACCTCATGTTGCACTTAAGTGACACGTGATGATCTTCAAGTAGGGAATACATATACACATAATATTTTTAAACTTTTATAAATTAGTGATGTTATTTATCTTATAGGAACCCATCACATCTCAATCTCTTTGAGTGTATGCCCTAAGGGGTGCACCAGGAAAGGAATGGGTAGACCATTGGTGCTTTGTAGGATTATTATCACCTTTTCCACTTGTTATCTACACACTTATCTCTTAAAAGCCATTCCCCTAAGCTTGTTATTCTATTTTTTACACTCCATTCATTTCAAACCTTTTGTGCTCCTTTTCCTAACCTAAAACCTCTTCTTATATTTTATGGTACTAGGTCGACTGGGTTGACCTTTTAATCTTATTTGTGAAATTCATTTAGGGTCTAGGTTGGCTCTTGGCAGACCTAGCATGTGACCTAGTGAATTTTTGTCAATATTAGTACTAGGTCGATTGGGTCAATATTGTTAGCCAAAACTTTTGAAAGGGCTTAGGTTTAAATCTAACTATATATACAAAATGATTTTCCATTATTTAGATAAGATAAGAAAACCTCATAACTATTATGCATCTACTTATCCATCATTCTGCTTGAGGAACAATCTTAGGATTTCATACTTTCTTTGGAGATACAGATCTTATCTTATGGATAAGTTTTTTGGATGCATTAATAGGTTGTGTATCCTATATCTAATTTATCTTTGTCATCCTTACATAACATAACAACCTCTTGTGAATCAACTTGGCCAATGGAGAAATTAAGGCTTGACGAGTTCATCTTGAAAGGTAAGTATTCCTAACTTTATTCCTCATTTATAAGAATAGATAGATATGCATTTATAATTTTGTTCCATGCATTAGGATTATGTATACATTTATGTGAGTATATAGCTCTTATGCATGTTTAATTTTGTTTTTTATTACCCCCAATTTGTGCCATAAGCTTTGGTGAGCACTAATTTTTTTTTTTTGATTTGCTTGTTATTAGTATAGTGAATATGAAAACATAGGGCTTATTTAGGGTTATTGTGTGATTTTTATTGATTGGAGTATTTGTAACCCTCCTTATTATCATTATTGTGACAAAATATCCCCTAACTAGGTCTATTAGACCCCCATATTAGTCATGTTCCTGATTATCTAATGTATCCCCAATCAAAAGTGTAAGTAGGATCTATCTTCTTTGTGTTATGATTGATTTATAGATGCGATGCATTTTTAATTTTATACAAACTTTATCTCCATCTACATAGAGACTATTGTATTCATGTCTTATATTTTTTTACTTAGCCTAAGGTATTAATTTGGCCTATAATGAGGACCAACAAGATTGAGGCGTATAGGTCTCATTTGCTTATTTTCAAGGATAAAAAATACCCCTTGATTGATGTTAACTACTTTCAACAAGTTTTAAACTCTATGAAACTTCTTGTCACTCCTTCAAGGATCCACAAAGCATATTACAAACATACAACTATCAACAAATTAACTCACAAGCATTATGAAAATCATATGACTATAGGTAAGCTTTATTATGGAATATTTTATAGAGGTTTCTTGAAAAAACTCTCTTGAATCTTATGTTAGCTTCATAAATTTAAATTAATTAAATATTCAACAAAACCTCAACCTTACCTTTTTACTCTTGGCACCCATTGTCTATAAAAATCTTGTTGAGTCCCTACAATCTGGCAGTAAGTGAAGATTAGGTGTTAACTATAGCTAACTATGAGAGATATTATTTATTTAATGATACTTAAAAAATATTGATACCAAACTAATAAAAACTCCAAGATATTTGATGAGATGACTGTCTATACCAAACTCCAAATTTAGTAAACTCTTGTATCTGACTTAGTGATTTTGAACACTAAATAGTCCTATAAGCTGACTATAGGTGGGCATTGATAAAGGTCATCATTTATTTATTTGATACACTAACCTCTTTATGCCTTATGAAATCAATTCATACTTGTGACAACCAAATCAATCTCCATATCAAGATACTTATTTCATCTCCTTCACAAACTATCACACTTTGAAACCTAACTGACTGAGCTCCTCATGGTTGTAGGTGTTCTCTTATAGTTTGTATAGAGTATATGAAAAGAGATATATTACAAGGTGATATGACATCATGATGCGAAATGTTTTTGTTTAATATAGCACACCCTATAAATTCCACTTAAAAATCAATAAAATATATTAATCAATAAAGAAACCATATCATGATCTTTAATTTAATAAATGCTAAAGAACCTTAATTTTTTCTAATAGTGTTTTGAGAGGCTTTATTTATTAAATTTGAAGTATCTTGGAGATCAAAAAATAAATCACATATTATTAAATAATATTATACCACTTTTGAGGTTCATAAAATACCTCATGAAAATTTTTATGAAGATACACAGTCCTTTGTAAGGTCTTACAAGTTAGCATTATAGTCACACATGGTCTTGACTGTGTTCTTTAGCCATTCTAGGCTTAAAATAGACTTTTGATCTCAATATTGTCTCTAGTCATATTGAAAAATTTATGAACACTCTAAAAAAATATCATGACCTAAAACTGAACCTACTAATCTTCATTAATCTTCATAACCCTTGTACCAGCCATGATATCCTTCTAGTTTGCTCATTAGGCCTACAAGAGAGATTTTGATCTCTTAAGAGAGAATAGTCCTTTGTATTCATATGGAACATAATATAATGGAAAAATAAGAATATATAATTCTTTTTAATCCCATAAAGATCATGAAAACCTCACTAATATTCTCTTCACACACTTATAATCTCATTATATTTGTAACTATACCTTGTGAAAGGGCTAAATGACCAACTAGGTTGTCTCAAGAGAGAAATTTTCAAGATGAAAGTAAATAAAATTTTTATTGGATCAAATATATTTATTTTAACTTAAAAATTATCTTTAAAACTCATAAAAACAAACACATTCCACTGATATATCAAGATTGCTTGAAAATTACCAAATCTCAAGTCAAGATAAGAAACCAATTTCCTATCAAAAATCCCCTAATGAAGGAAAATTAGTTGATAATTAAAATTTTAAAAATGTATTTTTTACCCCTTAAACCCCTTAAAACCATTTTTCTCCATCTAACTATGAAGTGAATAAATGGAGGCAAACCTAGACCCTATTGGATGACTAGCTCATAGTGACCCCCTTATACCCTTAACAATTGTTCAGAAATATGGGGGGATTAATGTGAAAAAAAATGAAACTAATTTTAAGGTAATGAAGGTACCTATCATTTAAAAATATATTTTTACTTGAATCTCTCTCTCCTTCCCTACTGAGCAAAAATTTGATGGTCCTTCGAGAGCTGCTAAGGAGGTCGATATGAGAGATAAATTGGTTTTATTAATTTTAAGACTTAAAACCTCTTAAAAATATTTTTTTGAAATTTTAATGGATAAATAAGTTCCTTAAGATTCTTTAATATCAATTTTACCTTGAATAATTTTATGGATGGCCTTAAAACATACCTTTTTGGCACTAAAACTACTATAATCACTTGAAAAGTCTGATGAAACTAATAAAAAATGGATAAAATATACTTTTAATTCATGAAAAAGTACACCATGTCCATATTTTAACACTATACTATCAATCACATTCAAAACCTACTCTAGAACCCATTAAATGACCCAAAATGTAGTGAACTGGGTCATGAAGTTAATCAAACATGTCATCAACTAGTTAGATCAATTATATAACATGATATGAATCTAACATAAGCCATAAGACCTAGTACTATGTTTTGGACTCTTTTCACCTCTTGACACAACCTAAAAATAGTCAAAAATATAGCTAAACAAGTAAATGACCATGATGATCAAAACCTTAATTTCATCAAAACTACCTTAAAATCTACTAATCAAGGCTATGGGTGACTATTCCAAGGACATTAAAAGACAAACACACCAATTAAAATGGAAAATAACATGAAAAGAAAAGTTTTAAATGGTATGGGTAATAGTTTTACCTATGAGGTTAAACTTATCAATAATTAACATCAATAAATCAAAGGGGTTTCAACTTATAATCTCCAAGTACCCAACGGGTTTTGTCCTCAAATCCTATAGTTGAAGAATAAGTGAAAAAATAATAAATCAATTGTTAATTTTTCCAAAAGATAGCCCAAAATGAAATCATGTCATATTAATACATAAGAGGGCCCAAAATGGGTGCCAAAATCCCAAATCCTTACTTTGGGGAGATGACATGAGTTAGAAAAATAAACTAGGTGCCATATTTATCCTTTTACCATAATTCACTTAGATCCTTCCTTTTTCCTCTTTTGTTTCTACTCCTAAACTTTCATAGATTTGACCCACTTATCTTGAAGATAAGAATTCAAAAATAAAATATAAAGTTTCCTTGGAACCCCATCATTATCCTCTCCTAGAAATCAATGTCCCAATTGGTGAGTTTCTTTATAACTCACCATTATCCTCTCCTAGAAACCCACACCCCACATTAGCTAATAATATTATATTACTTACTTGTCCCTTATTATCAAAATTAATAAATAATGAATATTTTTGGTCTAAGTAATCAATATTAAATAAAATTATTTTCATTTATCCTTATATAAACCCAAAGATAATATTGGAATGAGCATTTTGTCTATAAGAATAAATTAATTGAAAAATGGAGATGACAAGTGGTGAAATTTAGATGGAATTATCTCATGCTAGTTTTTTATTTAATGGTACCAAGCATAATTCGGAACCCAAATCAAAGTTTAAAATTATAATAAGTAAATATAAATATCTAAGGGCTGATATTATTTATGAATATGAAAGTTTGTGTAATTACATGATCATGTCTAAATTAGAAATAGACATGCTAGTGTAGATGATATTTATGGATTATATATCACCTCAATCTTGTACACTTGGAAGACTTAGACCTTGGTTTTTCCTTTTCATTCTAGACTTTTACCACTTTTGTAAGTCTTGCATCTAATTTATATTGTGCCTGTTGGACTATATCTTAGTCCAACTAGTCTTATATTGATGATCTAGGTCTTCTATCTTTCCTAAGGTGCTTAAAATGTAGTTATCTTCCACCTCTACAAGTTATGATCTTATACTTACTTTCCTACTCCTTGGACACTAACATCAATGATAGATATTAATGTTGATGCTAGTGTCTTGACTTAATGCAAGTATCCAATTCCCTAAATTCATCTATTTTATAAATGAAATGTATCCTACTAATCAACATACATGCTTCAATACTAGTTACTTATCCAAAGGTATTGATATAAATACAATATCAATCCTCATTCATTACTCATATAGAATAACCTATAAAATACTAAGAGAGACAAAGCAAACTTATCAAAATCACTCTATCAAGAATTTAATTAAATAATACTTCCTTATTTTTATACCAATCATATTAGCAACACATCTATAGGATTGAAATACTAAAGGATCAGCCCAAGAGCTATATTTTCCAAGTTAAAAGCTAGGTCATTTTGTGTTTACTTTGCACATATTACATGATTCATGCATAATCCAACAAATAAGGGAAAACTAAATAAACAAAGTCCCTATTTAATGTATTAGTTATGTAGGTAGTGCTCACTGATAGTGGGGTCTTTAGGGTCAGCTCAACACCATAGGCCTACTAACCCATTTTCCCCAAGGTCATGATGAAGATGAAGAACTAGGGTTTTGACATTTCATGAGGATTAACAATCCATGACCCAAATCTGAAAACACTAGAGTGAAGGTGAAGTCAAACCTAAAAAAATTTAGGTGGTTAAATCCTTTTTTAGTAGGTATTCTATAAAGGACACTTGTGTTAAACCTAGAGAGTAGTGTTAACATAACCATCCCGGGCTGGTGTTAGTTCAAAACTATCTTCTAGCCTACTTCCTACCTGTTCCATATCTAGAACTGCATTAGCATAAAAATAATCTAAGAATATTTCTTATTTGTCATTTCCATACATATCTTAGTTTTACTTTCTATATTTATCTTATTTTATGCATAATAAATTTAGTGTATGTTTATATCTGAGTTTAACACTTAATTGGCCTACTATATATGTAATTATCACCCTTGTGTTTATTTATTTCTATATCCCCTTTAATAGTATTTGTAGACAACCCCAATATAGAACCACATTTTAGGGTTAAACATTTGGTGAAACTAATATTTAAACATTAAACCCTATGAAAATTAGGGTTTTCTAAATTTTCCATTATTGATCCCTGATTGCTTTAAATTTACAATAATGTTTTCCATGGATATCTCTATTAATTATTTCATGGTCAAATACCTTATAGTATTTATTACATGTTATATATCATGCCTGATTAAATCATTCAAATCTATAAGGGATTTAAAACTTGCATTACTGCATACTCCTTATTCTAATGTTCATAATAAGATTTTACCTATCACTATAATGTGCCAAAGTGAGTGCATTAAACAATCATCCTCATATTAGCCAAAATTAGCCACCATGAGAGAGGAGAATTCAAAACTTTACTTCTAGTCTTGTCTAAACCTATTAAGGATATTTTGATAGGTTTTGGTCTTGCTCAAACTTGGTCATATAAGGTGTCTTATCAAGTGCTTGGTCATCCTAGGGTCTCTTTCAAGGTCTAGGAGTGTGTGTCAAGACTCTAGTCTTAATATTATTCTCCTTCATGAAGGCCTTGTTTATGTATATGGAGAGATTAAGGTATCTTAGAAAATGTTAAAGTTACTTTTTAAAGATAAAGATATGTTCACCCATGATGATATATTAGGTTTTTAACACTCCCAAAATGACAATTGTTAGGTTGTGGAGCTAAAAGCTTCACTGTATGCAAACATGGAGGAGGTTGTTGAGTTCTATAGATACTAGTGTCAGTAGTGCAACCGACGTCGGTCAGGGGTGAACAGAAGGGCAACTGACATCGGTAGGAGTTGGCTGATGTCAGTCCCATCTAGATAGATAGGGACCACCATTGGTCGCCTGTGCGGTTCCAGAATTGCTCATTGTATGAATAGTTAGTTTGTTGATCCAATTGTTTGCATGTAAAGTCTATTTTGAGTCTTGAGTTGCGTGTCTAATTATTGTAAGTTAGAATTCTAAGTTATTATTTAGTATGGGATCTATTTATAGACTCATTGGCATGTATTGTAATTAAAGGATTAAGGCAAGGAAGAGATCCTTCCAATTGTAAGAATAAGATGATCTACAGGTTGTTGTAAGATTAGGGGAGAAGTTCTACATGGTAAGTAAGATCATTTGAGTTGTAGGTTGTTGCAAGTTCATGGGAGATCTACTTGAAGTACTTTTGAGTGCTTGGTACTGGCAGTGTTATTATTGACTGGTTGGAGGTGAACACCAACTCTGTGTTTGAGTTGTGTGTTGGGACCATTTTTGGTAGGAGAGTGAACTCTTGAGGGAAAGAGATCTATACATCTGAGAGGTGTGGAAGATTGTGGCATCTTCATTATATTTCCTTCAGGCATGAGTATTACTATAAGATTGTGTATTGTCTCTCATATTCTGTGTCATTTGTGAATTCTAGTTACTTGTTAATTTTGGTATAATTCCATGTTTAGTTACTTATATAAGGTAATCATATTGTGCTCTTATTGAGGAGCAAGATCCTGCCAAGTTGGAATCAGAGCCAGGTTTGTGGTTCTGGGTTTCCATCCCTAAAAAGTGGTATTAGAGCTTTTGGTTGGGTTACTAATAGGTTGTATCAGATCTGGTTAGTGTTTGTTGATTACAGGTCACTCACAGGGGTTTTTGTTTGAGTGGGAGTATAACAATGGTAGAATAAAGTAAGCTATGAATGGAGAAGTTTAATGGTAAGAACTATCAATTATGGAGGATGCAGATAAAAGATTATCTGTATCAAAAAGATTTGTACTTACCATTGGGTGGGGTTGCATGTTAGCCCACGAATATGAAGGATGAAAAATTGAAGGTTCTTGATCAGAAGGCTCTGGGATCTATAAGGTTGAGTCTTGCATCATCTGTGATTTCCAACTTATCACAGGCTAAGACAACAGTAGAGTTGATGGAATCTTTGGAAAATTTATATGAAAAACCCTCAACTTCAAATAAGGTATTTCTTATGAAGCAATTATTTAATTTGCAAATGTTAGAAGGTGGATCTGTACAAAGTCATCTTAGTGATTTCCATGGTTTGGTAAACTAGTTAAATTCAGTCAATATTGTTTTTGATGATGAAATTAAGGCTCTCTTAATCTTATGCTCATTACCTGAAAGTTGGGAGAGTTTGGTAATGGCAGCTAGTAATACTACGTCTACTTGTAAAATCTTAAAAGTGGATGATGTTGTGAGTGTAATCTTGAATGAAGAAATTCGTAGGAAAAGCACAGGTGAATCATCAGGGAATGCTTTGAGTGTTGAAAGTAAGGGAAGGTAAAGAGAGAAGATTGAGCATGGGAGATCAAGGTCAAAGATAGGCAGGATATCCAAATCCAGGTATGGCAGAATAACTTGCTGAAAATGTGGAAAGTAAGGGCATATAAAGAAAGATTGTTGGTTGGTTGAAGATCAGCAAGAAGGAACTGAAGAAGCAGATGTTGTAGGTATTGTTGCATAGAATGCTCTGGTATGTTCCTCAGATAAAGTAGAATCTTGGGTTTTAGATTTTGGTGCCTCTTTCCATGCATCCTGAAATAGGGAATTTTTTCATGAATATGTCCATGGAAACTTTAGAGAAATTTATTTAGGGGATGTTAAGCCTTGTCAAATGGTTGGCAAAGGGAAAGTGAAGCTGAAATTGCAGATGGGCAACACATGGCTATTGAAGGAGGTAATGCATGTCCCAGTCCTAAAGCGGAATTTGATTTATGTTGGAAAGTTGGGTGATGAGGGTTGCACAATAACTCTCACATTGGACTCTTGGAAAGTTTTCAAGGATGCACTTCTTGTAGCAAGAGGTAAGAAAGTAGGTATGATTTATCTATCTACTTGTATTACTAATTCTCCTTCTGGTTTATCTACTTCATCTGTAGACTCAAAGATGTGGCTTAATAGGCTTGGCCACATGAATAAGAAGGGGATGCATGTCCTTGAGTCAAAGGGGATGCTTTCAGATTTGAAAAGCATGGACCGATATTTTTGTAAGCAAAGGAAGAAAGTGATGTTTCTTGAGAAATCCAATGTTTGTGACAAGAACAGGAAAGCTTTGGTTTTCAAGGAGAAAATGACAGATAAAGGTCAGTTCAAAGGGTTGAATAATTCTGAGCAGAGCAAGGTTGATATGGACAAGGGTTTAATCCAAAATGAGCTCGTGAGTAAAAGTCATCGCTCACAAGTAAAACAAAGAGACCAATGTCGGTTAGAAAATTAGCGTCGGCATCTAGACAGGGACTGACGTCGGCTATGTGTAGCCCAATGTCGGTGACTCTAGACAAATAAACACCGGCATCGGTCAAGGGGAACTAATGTCGATGATGAGGTAGTCACATGGAACTGATGTCGGTTGGATGCAGACTGAGATGTGACCGGCATCAGTCACTGAGATGGATTTTGGGTAGACAACAAGCTGTCAAGGAGTCTCAAGCACCCATATAGAGGACTTAAAGGGTAAGTAAGCCTCAAATTCATCACTTCCCTTCTTTACACTACTTTTTTCTCATTGATGGTCAAGAACCAAAAAGTTATTAAAGAAGTAGAGCAGGTAGATCCAAGAAATAGTGGGATCTTGGCATGGATGAAGGATGTGATTCCTTGGAGAAGAACCAAACGAGAGTTTTTTGGTGGAGTTGCAAGCTGAAAGAAAGCACTGAGAGATGAATGGATGTTTCAAATAAAGAAGAGCAAGAATGGACATGTGAGATGGAAGGTCAGGGTATATGGTCTTGTGTAAGCTACAGGACAATGGAGGTTTGACCATTGTGTTTCTCTTTACCAGGTTGGATAATATTAGCTACATTATCTTGTTACTGTATTATGTGCTTGTTGTAGGGTTACACATACAGGGAGTTGCTAAACTAAAGGTAAAGTTAGTTCAGAGGTGTGTCATGAGGAATCTAGGAGCAGCAAGATTCTTTGGCATGAGTGTGTTCTAGAGACATGGAAGGTCATAGGTTGATTTTGTCTCTAGATGATTGTGTGAAACTGGTTAGCACACTGATGGTTGGACAGTTCTATAAACAGTGTCTTGATTCACATGATAAGGTTGAGTACATGTGTACTAAACCTGAGATTTCCCAAGCAGTGGGAGTTGTCAGCAAGTTTGGAGCCAATCTAGGAAAGAAGCACTGGAGGGCAGTTCAGTGGATTCTCAGATATCTGAGAGGGACTAGCAATAGGTGCACATGCTATGCAGGGTCAAGTTCTTTTCTACATGGGTTTGTAGATGCAGATGTGGCAAGTGATTTAGATGATAGGAGGTACACCATAGGATTTGTGGTGGTTGGTCTTTAGGAGTGATCTTGAAGATGGATACAAAGCTAGTAAACAAACTAGATGATGTACAAGTATAGGTACAGGTGCAGCTATTTATCTCCAAGTAGGAGATTGTTAGGTTGTGGAGCTAAAAGCTTCACTGTATCCAAACATGGAAGAGGTTTCTAAGCTCCAGGGATACCAACATCGGTAGCACAATTGATGTTGGTCAGAGGTGAATAAAAGGGCAACCAACATTGGCAAGATTCAATTGATGTCAGTCACCTCTAAACAGACAGGGACCGACGTCGGTCACCTGTGTGGTTTTAGAACTGCTCGTTGCATGAACAGTTAGTTTGTTGAATCAATTGTTTGCACGTAAAGGCTATTTTGAGTCTTGAGCTTTGTTTCTAATTATTTTAAATTAGAAGTCTAAGTTATTGTTTAGTATGGGATCTATTTATAGACTCATTAGCATGTATTGTAATTAAAGGATTAAGGCAAGGAAGAGATCCTTCCAATTGTAAGAACAAGGTGATCTGTAGGTTGTTGTAAGATCAAGGGAGAAGTTATACATGGTAAGTAAGATCATATGAGTTTTAGGTTGTTGCAAGTTCATGGGAGATCTGCTTGAAGTACTTTTGAGTGCTTGGTACTGGTAGTGTTATTACTGACTGGTTGGAGGTGAACACCAACTCTGTGTTTGAGTTATATGTTGGGACTATTTTTGGTAGGAGAGTGAACTCTTGAGAGAAAGAGATCTATACATCTGAGAGGTGTGGAATATTGTGGCATCTTCATTATATTTCCTTTAGGCATGAGTATTAATACAAGATTGTGTATTGTCTCTCATATTCTGTGTCATTTGTGAATTCTAGTTACTTGTTAATTCTGGTATAATTCCATGTTTAGTTACTTATACAAGGTAATCATATTGTGCTCTTATTGAGGAGCAAGATCCTGACAAGTTGGAATGTGAGCCAAGTTTGTGGTTCTAGGTTTCCATCCCTAACAAGTAGTATTAGAGCTTTTGGTTGGGTTACTAACAGGTTATATTAGATCTAGTTAGTGTTTGTTGATTACAGGTCACTCATAGAGGTTTTTGTTTGAGTGGGAGTATAGCAATGGTAGAAGAAAGTAAGCTATGAATGGAGACGTTTAATGGCAAGAACTATCAATTATGAAGGATGCATTTAAAAAATTATCTGTATTAGAAAGATTTGTACTTACTATTGGGTGGGGTTGCATGCAAGCCCATAGATATGAAGGAAGAAGAATGGAAGGTTCTTGATCGGAAGGCTCTGGGATCTATAAGGTTGAGTCTTGCATCATCTTTGATTTCCAACTTATCATAGGCTAAGACAATGGTAGATTTGATGGAATCTTTGGCAAATTTATATGAAAAACCCTAAGCTTTGAATAAGGTATTTCTTATGAAGCAATTATTTAATTTGCAAATGTTGGAAGGTGGATCTATACATAGTCATCTTAGTGATTTCCATGGTTTGGTAAACTAATTAAATTTAGTCAATATTGTTTTTGATGATCAAATTAAGGCTCTCTTAATCTTATGCTCATTACCTGAAAGTTGGTAGAGTTTGGTAATGGCAGTTAGTAATACTGCGTCTGCTTCTAAAATCTTAAAAGTGGATGATGTTGTGAGTGTAATCTTGAATGAAGAAATTTGTAGGAAAAGCACAGGTGAATCATCAGGGAATGCTTTGAGTGTTGAAAGCAAGGGAAGGCAAAGAGAGAAGATCAAGCATGGGAGATCAAGATCAAATATAGGTAGGAGATCCAAATCTAGGTATGGCAGAATAACCTGCTGGAAATGTGGAAAACAAGGGCATGTAAAGAAAGATTGTTGGTTGGTTGAAGATTAGAAAGAAAGAACTGAAGAAATAGATGTTGCAGGTATTGTTGTAGGTATTATTGCATAATATGCTCTGGTATGTTCCTTGGATAAAGTATAATCTTGGGTTTTAGATTTTGGTGCCTCTTTCCATGCATCCCCAAATAGGGAATTTTTTCATGAATATGTCCAGGGAGACTTTGGAGAAATTTATTTAGGGGATAGTAAGCCTTGTCAAATGGTTGGCAAAGGGAAAGTGAAGCTGAAATTGTAGATGGGCAACACATGGGTGTTGAAGGAGGTCATGCATGTCCCAGTCCTGAAGTAGAATTTGATTTCTATTGGAAAGTTGGGTGATGAGGGTTGCACAGTAACTCTCATAGTGGACTCTTGGAAAGTTTTCAAGGGTGCACTTGTTGTAGTAAGAGGTAAGAAAGTAGGTATGCTTTATCTATCTACTTGTATTATTGATTCTCCTTTTGGTTTATCTACTTCACTTGTAGATTCGAAGATGTGGCTTAATAGGCTTGGTCACATGAATAAGAAGGGGATGCATGTTCTTGAGTCAAAGGGGATGCTTTTGGATTTGAAATTCATGGATTGAGATTTTTGTAAGCAAAGGAAGAAAGTGACATTTGTTTAGAAATCTGATGTTCATGATAAGAATAGGAAAGCTTTGGTTTTCAAGGAGAAGATGACAGATAGAGGTTAGTTCAAGGGGTTGAAGAATTTTGAGTAGAGCAAGGTTGATATGGACAAGGGTTTGATCCAAAAGGAGCTTGCAGGTAAAAGTCATCACTCACAAGTAAAATATAGAGACCGACGTCAGTTAGAAAATTGGCATCAACATCCAGATAAGGACTGACGTTGGCTATGTGCAGCTCGATGACGGTGACTCTAGAAAAATAAACATCACTGTCAGTTAGGGGGAATTGATGTCAGTGATGAGGTAGTCACATGGAACCAATGTCAGTCAGATGCATACTGAGATGTGACCAGCATCGGTCACTGAGATGGATTTTGGGCAGATAGCAAGCTATCAAGGAGTCTCAAGCACCCATATGGAGGACTTAAAGGCTAAGTAAGCCTCAAATTCATCATTTCCCTATTTTACACTACTTGTTACTCACTGATGGTCAAGAACTAGGAAGTTATTAAAGAAAAAGAGCAGGTAGATCTAGGAAATAGTGGGAGCTTGGCATGGATGAAGGATGTGATTCATTGGAAAAGAACCAAATGGGAGGTTTTTGGTGGAGTTTCCAGATGGAAGAAAGCACTGAGAGATGAATGGATGTTTAGGATAAAGAAGAGCGAGAATGGACACGTGAGATAGAAGGCCAGGGTATATGGTCTTGTGTAAGCTGTAGGACAATGGAGGTTTGACCATTGTGTTTCTCCTTACCAAGTTGGATAATATTAGCTACATTATCTTGTTACTGTATTGTGTGCTTGTTGTAGGGTTACACATATAAGGAGTTGCTGAACTAAAGGTAAAGTTAGTTTAGAGGTGTGTCATGAGGAATCTGGGAGTAACAAGATTCTTTGGCATGAGTTTGTTCTAGAGACATGGAAGGTCACAGGTTGATTTTGTCTCCAGATGATTGTGTGAAACTAGTTAGCACGCCGATGGTTGGACAGTTTTATGAACAGTGTCTTGATTCACATGATAAGGTTGAGTACATGTGTACTAAACCTGAGATTTCCCAAGTAGTGGGAGTTGTCAACAAGTTTGGAGTCAATTCAGGAAAGAAGCACTGGAGGACAGTTCAGTGGATTCTCAGATATTTGAGAGGGATCAGTAGCAGGTGCACATGCTATGTAGGGTCAATTTCTTTTCTACATGGGTTTGAAGATGCGGATGTGGTAGGTGATTTGGATGATAGGAGGTGCACCATAGGATTTGTGGTGGTTGGTCTTCAAGAGTGATCTTGAAGAGGGATACAAAGCCAAGAAACAAACTAGCTAATGTACAGGTATAGGTGCAGTTGTTTATCTCCAAGTGGGAGATTGTTAGGTTGTGGAGTTAAAAGCTTCATTATATGCAAACATGGAGGAGGTTGCTGAGTTCTAGGGATATCGGCATTAGTAGTGCAACTAACAGCAGTCAGGGGTGAACAGAAGGGCAATTGACATCATTAGGAGTTGGCTGATGTTAGTCACCTCTAGACAGACAGGGACCGACATTGGTCTCCTGTGCAGTTCCAGAACTACTCGTTACACGAACAGTTAGTTTGTTGATCCAATTGTTTGCATGTAAAGGCTATTTTGAGTCTTGATCTGCATGTCTAATTATTGTAAATTAGAAGTCTAAGTTATTGTTTAGTATGGGATCTATTTATAGACTCATTGGCATGTATTGTAATTAAATGATTAAGGCAAGGAAGAGATCCTTCCAATTGTAAGAACAAGGTGATCTGCAGGTTGTTGTAAGATCAGGGGAGAAGTTCTACATGGTAAGTAAGATCATTTGAGTTGCAGGTTGTTGCAAGTTCATGGGAGATCTACTTGAAGTACTTTTGAGTGCTTGGTACTGGTAGTGTTATTATTGACTGGTTGGAGGTGAACACCAACTCTGTGTTTGAGTTGTGTCGGGACCATTTTTGGTAGGAGAATGAACTCTTGAGGGAAAGAGATCTGTACATCTAAGAGGTGTGGAAGATTGTGGCATCTTCATTGTATTTCCTTCAGGCATGAGTATTAATATAAGATTGTGTATTGTCTCTCATATTCTGTGTCATTTGTGAATTCTAGTTACTTGTTAATTTTGGTATAATTCTGTGTTTAGTTACTTATACAAGGTAATCATATTGTGCTCTTATTGAGGAGCAAGATCCTGACAAGTTGGAATTAGAGCCAGGTTTGTGGTTCTAGGTTTCAATCCCTAACAAGTGGTATATAAGGTGTCTTATCAAGTGCTTGGTCATCCTAGGGTCTCTTTCAAGGTCTAGGAGTGTGTGTCAAGAGTCTAGTCTTATTATTATTCTCCTTCATGAAGGTCTTGTTTATGTATATGGAGAGATTAAGGTATCTTTGAAAAGGTTAAAGTTACTTTTTAAAGATTAAGATATGTTCACCAATGATGATATATTAGGTTTTTAACACTCCTAAGATGACATAATGTCTTATGGTGAAAGTGACTTTTTGTAGACAAGGTATGACAAGGTGAAAATAATACTATTTCATGTTTATCAAAAGTTAAGTTAAATTTGGAGAAATTAAGGCAATGTTTACCTTTGAAAACTAGAAGCATCAAGTACATTTTAATTCCTCTAACACATTTATAAGCTATTTCAAGGTTTTTTATCCCTGACACATGTTCTCCTAGGTCAGTTCAATGTTCAAGGAGTGGTTGGAACCTTTAAAGATCAAGAATATGAGATATAACATATGAATACACTTGCTAAGGGATTATGAAGCTATTTTTCAATATGTAGATGGTCAAATCATGTCAAAAATGGATGTTGTAGGGTCTCTTAGAGGTTTTCAAGTTCAAATCAAGCTTTTGGTAGAATTAGTAGGTCCAAATAATCCCAAAAATGTTTAATCTCTTTCATCGAACCCTTTACAAATTTGATTTTTTGGGTTTATAGGTGCCCTTATTCCATTAAAATTATAGGAATTAATTTGAGGATTTAATGGATATGATTTATGAATAATTTTTAACAAGTTAAGTATCCCAAAACCCTCCTAAAATCCCACAAGTAGGGTTTTTTCTTGTTTTAATGATTTTTTTGGATAATATTTGCACATGGTTTATTGTTATAGATTATCAGGGGTGTAAATATCCCTATAAAATCATATTGTATCACTATTTTTTTAATTTTTATAGAATATCAAAGGTGTAAATATCCCTATCACATCATATTATATCACTATTTTTCACATGGGAGCATTAAAGTTAGCAAAAACATTATTTTATTATTTTTGAAGGTGGTAGGTAAGTTTCTTGAAGCTATGAAGTCTATGAGAATATAATAAGTTTGTTTTTGGAATAAAAAAACTATAATAATCTCCTTAAAATATCTTCTATCCTATTCATGTCTCTTATAAGAACCAACAGGGTCAAATGTCAAGGGATTAATAAAGTATGTTGACTGTGCATAGAACTACCTATAGGTGGCTGTCAAAAAATGCCTAGAAAAGGAAGATTCATGGTGTTAGAGTGAATATTTGAGACTTTAAATTTATTTTGAGTCCATTTACATTGTTTTTTTATGGTGAATCCACCAAAAATGTATGTAAGATAAATTGTGTTTTGGTCAAGACCTTATTGTAGGAGGTTGCAAGACTGTTGAGTCTAAAGGGAGTAATGTTGCTTCTATGTTTTGTTCAACAAGAATAAAAATAGTAGCATAAATTTATTATTAATGTTAATATATATTTGGTTTAAATAATGAATTATAATATTTATAAACTCACTCCATGAACATGTTTAGTGGAAGATTGTAGGTGACCGTCCTTTAGCATATTTGGTTTGAATTCTCTCATAAGGCTTCGAGTATAAATAAATAATAAAAAGATATATAAAATAGAAAGGAATGGTATTTATTAACTAACTAAATTTAATTTACACTTAAATAACCCATATATTTATTCTAAAAATACATCCAATTCATATACAACCTAGGTGTGAACCTACAATCTAGCAAGACCAGAGAGATGGTTTCATGGACAAGCACCATTAAGGACTAGAGAACTAGTAAAAGTGACATGTTAATTGGATTAGTTTATGGTATAATTTTTATACCCTAATACAAAACTTAAAAATGGATTAAAACTCTCAAGATCATCCTTTAGTTGAATTTTCATCTATAGACTAAAGACCACCAACCTAGTGTTGGCAAGCAAATCAAAGGTATAGAGACAGTTTGAGACGTTTCAAGAATGTTATTGGTATTGATAAATGATATAAAGGTTAAAAATGATGATTAAAGGTATTAATTTATAAATAATAACATTTTAAATGGAATAAACAAGAAGAATGTCTACCTATAGGTCTAGAGACATGTAGGTCCACATTCTCAAGCAAGAGAAACTCACTTTGCATAGAAAATGATGTTTGAAGATAAAATAAAGAGTGAGATCCATAATAGTATGTTTAAATATTATTTAAAGGTATAAATAAATATTATAATATATTAATAACCTTTTTTTTAATCCCCAATAAGCATCAAACAAAGAGAAAACCTTTCAAGTCTGCTAAAAAGCTCCTTTCACAACCTTGTTTTCAAGATTCATGAAAGTATGCAATGATTTGTCTTAATTTTTGGATTTGTAATGAATTGGAGAGATGTGATGGATAAATAAGGAGAATTTAATGGTTTTTATAATGATTTAAATATTACTAAAAATACCTAAAGCACCTATAACCCACTACATAGTCCTCTTTTGCATAGAGTTTTCTGTCTTTTTGCTTGTTAGAGAGGTATCAAAGTTGTTCAAGGACAAATGATTGTTGGAAAATTTGAAGTAATATTTTTGAATACATATTAAAATTATTATTTTTCTTTTAAATTCATTAAAAATCTCCTTATTCATTTATATTAGCTCTCAGCCTACTCAAGCCTATGTTTTTGCAAACTAGGGCTAGAAAGTTGGAATTTGGCATAACTCAAGTTCTAACTCATGAAATTGAATCAAAATTTTCCATATAACCTCATTTAATTTTATAAAAATATTTTTTATGTCTTTTATATGTAATTTATGTTCTTTTATGGTCTCTAGTACTATAGGCTTGTATTAGGCCTAATTAGGAGAGAGGAGAGATGGGTGTTGAGAAAGTGGGTCTCCATTATGAGTTAGGGCCTAAAATTTTGGGTGAAGATGGAATGGTATAAAGGGTACTCAAATGTGTTTTTATTTTACATATAAGTATTTCATATATTTCAAATATTATATTTTTGTTTCTAAATAGGGCTACAAGGAATAGACCTCCAAAAGAGCAAATGTGAGAATGATGAAGGAAAGTGTAGAATAGACGTAGAGAAATGATTGATTATAGGAATAAAATAAGTTTAAAAGGTATTTATACTTCAAGAGGATTATTTTTCAGTTCCTAATAACTCTAAAGTGTAGTTTAGAGAACTCAATGATGAGTCATCAAGCCAAACATAACTCCTATACCACCTTGCTCAAGTTGTCATCAAATGGAACACACACATATTGAAGAGAGACTTCATAAATATCCTTTGGAAATTTATTATTTATTGCAACTTGTTATATGAGTTCTTGGTAGCCATAATTATCTCTTGACACCTCTTTTCTCTCTCTCTTCTTCCTTTTCCTATATGTATCCCTAATTTTGGCATTATAAGGGATCCTTTTAATGGATATGGCATATCCATATCCAAATAAACACTTGTTTTATCTCTAAAATGAATAAATATATGTTTTATCCTTCACTTATGATTATCTCTAGTGTATATTTCATGTTAGTTGATGAATTTTAGTGATGGTATACTACTTCCTCTCATTTATCCTATCATGTTTACCTCTTTGCAAGTGATTGGTCATCTTTGTAGACCATATATAGTTATTATAAGTAATTTTTCAAGGATTAAAAGTGGAATCATTCATTAGTATATTTTAGACCTCTTGATCAAACCCATAGTTTATGTATCATGTTATAGCTTCTAAGTGAAGCATTCATACTTGGAGACCCCATTTGAGTTATGTAATTAGATTTAGTTATAGTTAATTTTATTAGTTCATAATAGGCTGATGGAGGAGAAAATTTAGTACATCACCTCCCTAGTTTAGTTTGCTTTTAGTTCTATCTCACTTTTCCTTTTCAATTAGTAGTTTAGTGGTGATTCTAGGTGAGAGCATCAAGGGATCTAGCCATGTCTAAAGGTTATCCTAATCTATAAGGTCACATGAAATTTTTTAATAACTCCCATGCTATCACTTAAGAGAGGAGGCTTGAAAAAAACTCCTCAAGGGTATAACTATTGATGATAATAGTTTTGGCATGCCTAATAGGATAATGATTACATTTCATTAAAGATTTTTTGATGTTGATCTTCAATACATTAGCCTTTAAAGGCATGAACATAATCATTAATGGTGAATCCAAGTGAATATAATCTGGTATATGTAGCCCAAGTGTCTAAAAATTATAAATTGGTAAGTATTCTCATCATTCTTTTGGTCAAAATATGTACTCTATGCCTTCACATTCTTCATATCAAGTTGATGGAATTTATGGCTTCACCCCAAGTGGATATCAATTTGAAGAATGTCAGCCTCACCAAGTTTACCAGTAACGTTATATGCCTTATCCCAATCCAAATTAACCCATTTGGTAGCCTACTTATCGCTCTATTCAACCTTGTTAAATTCATATTGCTTATACTCCAGACCTCTTAGACTTCAAACAAACCCTTGTAAGTTTGTAAATGCAAATGGGGGAGCTTGATAAAGAGAAGGAACTTGGACTAATTATCTATAACCCTTATATTCAAAATGAAAACATTCAAATGATGAATACTTTAGTGCATTCAATTAAATTTGGGTGGGTAGATATTGAGAGAAGGAATCAACATATGCTAATTGATGAGGTGCTAGAAATAATTAGTTTGATTCAATGTCTATAGAATATATTATTACTTTAAGAGAGGTAAGAAATGTAATACATTAAATCTTGTATGCATTCTCCTACTTCAAGTCAATCTTATTTTGCTCCAAATCCATCTCAAGTAGCAATATGTCATCAAGAGAGGTACATGCCTATGCAACCTTCACTCACTCTTATTCAATAATATCAAGCTATTCCATCATAGAGACCTTATTGGACTATGAAACATGATTACATCATGTTAACTCTTGAGAAAGAGCCTTCTCCCATGCTTATCCAAAGTCAAGAATACTAAAATCAGCCTAGTTTTCCCAAAATCCTAGTTTGGAAGGACACTCTATCAATTTTTAAGAAAATCAATGAAGTCTCTTTCCCTCCCACCCCCTCCTTTTGTGAAGGAGAACCTATTACATTGAGGGTATAATATGGACATTAAATTGAAAAGGAAATATTGTCAAAACTAGATGATGAGGTAGTAGTCCTTGAGAAAGAAAATCAGTCAACTAAAAGTGAGACTTAATAAGGCTATGATGAGAGTGATTCAAGTGTGTATGATGAAAACATATTTATTATCAGGCCCCTTTGTCAAGAGAGGATCAAATCAATATTCAAGGATAAAAAAGAAGATGGTCTTAATGGAAGAGTGCAAAGTAACATCATAACAACCTATAATAAAATTGATTCCATTGAAAAAGGTGAAAAAGAAGACCCTAATCAAGTATGGTAGCAGTTGTACCATAATTTCATGTAATAATTTAAATTATTTGTAAATCATGTGATCCATTTAGAGAATGAAGGTGAAATCAAACATAAAGTTGTAGAAGTTGGTAACCTTATATAAGATGAAAAATCAAGTTTGGGATAAGAGAGGCATGATGAAATTGGCCTTGAATGAGCAGATGAGCTCCCATTATTCATGCAGGAAGAAGACAAATTTAGTTTTCATGGATTGAGTCTCTATGATCGTGTAGTAGTGGATCAAGTTGTAACTGAGCATAAGGTAATTCTTCATGAAGACACTTTTGCCATTAACCCTTATGGAGACTCATGAATAAGAGATAGATCTTGAGGAATTAAATTTGCAATTATGTCATGATTCTATTGAAAATTTTGAAGTATTTAACCAACCTATTGTCCCTAAAGAGAATGACAAGAATGGAATTAAATTTGGCATGATCTCAAGTGACAAGGAAGAAGCTTCCTTTTGGGAGGAGCTAGATAGATTTTGATCAAGTTTGGATAGAAACCCTATATCCCATGAACAAGGTTACAATTTCCAATGAAAATGGTGAATACATAAGTGAGAATGATCTTGAAAATAAAATCATGGTGTCTAACCTTGTTAAATCTCATGAACAAGATTAAGGAGGTCTTGATAGCCTGTGGTAGTCTTATTTGGACATATTTAAGGAAATTAAAGAGCTTGGTAGGTTAACACCTCTATAAGGACAATATGAAGTTGTTGTTGGTAGGTCTGTCAGAGGTTTTTAGGGTCAAAACAAGTTTGTGGTAGAATCAAAAGGTCCAAATAAGCCCAAAAATGTTTCATCTCTTCCATCAACCTCTTTGTAAGCTAGTGAAGGAAATTTCTAAGTGTTCATTTAATAAAGAGAAAAGACATTTACATAGAGTTATTTTGGGGTTTGATATTTTCCATTATTCCCTTGAAATTATAGGCATTATTTTATGAACTTAAGGGGTATTCTTTATGAAAATTTGTTAATAAGTTAAGTAGCCTAAAATCCTCTTACAAACCCATAAGTAGGGTTTTATTATTCTAATGAGTTTTTTAGGCTAATGGTTGCACATGGTTAAATTTTTGAGATCCTTAAAGGTTTTAATATCCATATCACATCATATTATATCACCATTTTACATGTGGGAGTAGAAAAGGTAGAAAAAACACTATTTTGTTGTTTTTGAAGGTAGCAGGCATGGTTCTTGAAGTTGTGTTGTCTTTCGTCATATAATAAGTTTTTGTTTGGTGTGATAATAGGAATTTTACAAAGAGATGAGGTTATTATTGTATTAGTCCATAAAAAATGAAATGAACTTATTCGTAAACACCAGTAGGAACTTCACTACTTTTTATAAATGTTTACCAAGATCTCTTAAGTTCTCAATTCAAAAAAATTCACTGAATTGGAAGTGGAAAATTTCTCAACTTTTTAACATTGTAGTATTTAGAAACTAATTAAAATCTGATCCAAGAATCATGTTGCAATACTGAAATATAGGTGAGTTTATTCTTTGAAATTATCAGATTTTTCTAAGTTCTCAATTTACTCAATTTATTGTAAATGATCAAATGATTAAAGTTTGCATTCTTGATTAAAATCTAAATTATAGTCTACAAATTAAATGAAACTAAAATGCAAAATTGAAATCAAAGATCAAAACACAAAAATTATTTATGGGGTTCAAAATTCCTACGTCCGCAGGTTCTTATCAAACTGATCCATTAATGTTGCTCAAATTTGCAAGTTAAAATATACTTATAATCAATAATAGATCATTTATCTCTACAAAAATAGTGTTTTAGACCTTTGAAATACCTTAGCTGACTCAACACATCCTTCACCTTCTTGAATCACATGTAGAGGCTTCTCCAAATTGAAATTGGTAACTTATATAGCTCAAAATGGCATCACCAATTCTCTAAAATGGGCGAATGAAGATACTTCATAGAGCGTATCAAAATTATAAAAAAATTTGTAGTTTACTCCAAGCTCTAATTCAGCCTCTAAGGGCTTTAAAATGAGGAAATACAACAAACTAGTCTATTTTGTCCCTTACACAGTCGGCTAAATGCTTCTATTTAAATACAAATTCATGGGTTTATTTCTATCTTATCTCCCACAAGTGAGTTAGTTGGGCTCTTATCCTTTTACATGGTAGGTCAGGGGTTCCAATCCCATCAGCCTCCTTTGTGGTCACTCAAGCTTATCCATTTATCCCACATTTGTTGTTTGAAAATGGATTGCATGCTTTTTAAAGATGAACGGTCACCTTGAATGATGCTGACAACCCAGTTGGTGGGCGCTTGGGTTATCCAAATTAGTTCCATATTGGGAAATGCCTAGGTTTTCATTTGAAACTTATCAAATATCCCACATACGTGGGGGTAGTAAATTAAAAAGGCCTTTTATAGCCTTGTTTCTAGCATAATAGTTGCTGATGCCTTTTGGCTAAGGCATATGCCACGTCTTATTCATTTTGGGTGAGGTGCTTGGTCTTGCATATGAAATATTGACTCAAAAATTATTCTCAAGGCATGTGGATAATGACTCAGAATTACAAAGCACTGTTAAATTTTCTATGGACTGCACAATTTCTATGGACTTTGCAAATGTGTAATTTCTACAGACTTTGCAAATGCACAATTTATACGGACTGTGCAAATGTGCAATTTCTGTAGACTTTGCATATGAAAATATAAAGACAAAAATCACCCAAATTTTTTTGACACCCATTGATTGCCACATGTCACCATTCGATTGGTCCACTTTTTCCATGTAAATAATGCCACGTCACTTGTCGACACCCATTATTCACTTGTCACAAGAATACTTAAGTAGCTTATAATTTGAGCATATGGTGTCTATTTTGTGAACTGTGAAAAGTGTCAGAAAGATATTGATGAGCTCTATGCTATGAAATAATTTTTATCAAAATATGGAGACTTAATTTTTTTTTAAATGGAGAGATCCTCCTGGATCAAACCTCCCCACTAAGCACTTTTAGACCCCAAAAGCATGGTCTCCATTAAAAATGCTTCTATAAAAACATCACTGCAACATATCATAGTAATGATTCAAAATTCAAACTCATTCTTTGAAATGTCAGTGAAAAAAAAATATCTACCCATTACCACATTGTGGATAGAAACAAACTGCTTGCTCAAATGTCGCATCTCAAAAATGGTGCATCTGCTAATCACTACAAATTGTTCACCAAGTGCAACTGCAAACCAATTTGTTAGTGTAATAATTTTACACACTATTTATAACCACAATTGACAGTTACAATAAAATGTCCAAAAGTGAATAAGGGTCTTATAGAATGTGCAAATATCATGCATGGCTATAAATAGTTTGTATAATTAGTATAATTAAAAACGGTGCCCATAAAGGGTCTTATAAGCCTCTATTTGTACAAGACAACATATAAACTACAATGCAAATTTCTCAAAATATACATACTTCTCATGCCCATATAAACTGCATATACTATTGTCAAGGTTTAAAAATGAAGTTTCAAAATCCCAAACATGAGAAAATATTCCAAGTATGTTAAACCTGTCCCTTGGTTTTTCTCTACGGGCCACTCCAATAAACCATATCATCATTCAAAGCATGGTAAATGTCCTTTATGCATACAACAAGGATCCCAAAATTACTTTTCAACATGAATGCATCCACTAATCATGACAACATGAATGTCAAAAATTGTTTACCAACCCTCTTAATCAAATTTTCCTGATTAGTTGGTGAGATTTCTTTAGTGGATTTAGTAACATTGGTATGGGTTTATTTAACTTCATTAATTACCCTATTGAAAGGTTTATAGACCATCTTAATCTTACCATTTCTATGATGGTGTGATGGTTGAAGTCTCCAACACTTTTCAACCCAATGTCCACTTCTGTTACATTGAGTACAAAACCTTTTGTCCACTCTTTTGGAAAACATATTTTTATTGCTACTCTTAGAACTCTGCCTAGGAGAATAGTCTTTCAAAATATTTCCTAACAAAGATTTACATTTCCAATATTTGGCTACACAATGATTAGAAAATCCACAAAAATTGCATGGATAAATGTGCCATAAATTTTGTGTACCATAATCAATAGGAACATTGGAATATTTATGTTGTCTAGTAGAATTAGAATCAACATGATTGCAAGTGTGATGAAAAGAATGTGTTTTACCTTCCATCCCATATGGTTTACACTTCTCCATAGCACTTCTCACTTCTACTTTCTCAAAGCATTCACTTATTTCATTCTAAATACCAGATCTGTATCCTAACCCTGCATGATTAGGCTTATTCTCTATTTGAATGGGGTTAGTATCACCTTGACCATCATTTCCCAGGCCTTTTCCATTAAATCCCATTTTAAAAAGTAATTTTGAACCTATTCCTTTTGTATATTGTTCAAATTTACCAAAATCATTATTACTAAATTCTTCATGGGAAGGAAAATCAATTAATGACTTACATGTACTTACAATGTTTTCATCCATTATAGTGTCAGCATCTTTAGTGGAAGGCAAATCCTTCACTTGTCCACCATTCTGTAGTTTTTCCATGAGCTCATCTTTGGCTCGTAACTCAATTTTCAAATGGGCAATCTCCTCATCCAAGGAGTACAATCTTGCTCTCAAGAAAGCATTCTCTTCCTGGATCTGTTGGTTATATGCTTCAAGCTCATCAAGCTTGGCTCTATTTGAAAACTTGCCCATTGCACCTATTGAATCATAAAAATTGTAACAAATGCTGAAATAGAAGCAAAAACAAAAACCAACTGTTAAATCCTATTGATCAACTACTCTAATACCAAAATTTGATCCATAAACACCAGTAGGAACTTCACTACTTTTTATAAATGTTTACCAGGATATCTTAAGTTCTCAATTCCAAAAATTTAACTAAATTGGAAGTGGAAAGTTTCTCAACTTTTTAACGTTGGATTATTTAGAAACTGATTAAAATCTAATCCAAGAATCATGTTGCAATAATAAAATACAAGAGAGTTTATTCTTTGAAACTGTCAGATTTTTCTAAGTTCCCAATTTACTCAATTTCTTGTAAATGATCAAATGATTAAATTTTGCATTCTTGATTAAAATCTAAATTATAATCTACAAATTAAATGAAATTGAAATGCAAAATTGGAATCAAAGATCAAAACACAGAAATTGTTTATTGGGTTCAGAATTCCTACGTCCCTAGGTTCTTATCAAATTAATCCATTAATGTTTCTCAAATTTATAAGTTAAAATATACTTAAAATCAAAAATAGATCATTTCTCTCTAGAAAAATAGTGTTTTAGACCTTCAAAAGACCTTCGCTGACTCAACACGTCCTTCACCTTCCTGAATCACACGTAGAGGCTTCTCTAAATCAAAGTTGGCAACTTATATAGCTCAAAATGGATCACAAATTATCCAAAATGGGAAAATGAATAAATTTCATAGAGCGTATCAGAATTATAAACAACTTTTTAGTTTACTGTGAGCTTTTATTTGGACTTTAAGGGCTTCAAAATGAGGAAATACAACAAACTGGTCTATTTTGTCCCTTACACAGTTAGCTGAATGCTTCTATTTAAATACAAATTCGTGGCTTTATTTCTATCTTATCTCCCATGGGCAAGTTGGTTGGGCTCTTATCCTTTTACATGGCAGATCAGGGGTTTCAATCCCATCAGCCTCCTTTGTGGGTGCTCAAGCTTATCCATTTATCCCACATTTGTTGTTTGAAAATGGATTGCATGCTTTTCAAAGATGAGCGGCCACCTTGAATGATGTTGAAAACCTAGTTTATGGGTTCTTGGGTTAGCCAAATTAGTCCCATATTGGGAAATGCCTAGGTTTTCATTTGAAACTTATCAAATATCCCACATACATGGGGGTAGTAATTTAAAAAGGCTTTTTATAGCCTTGTTTCTAGCATAATAGTTGCTGATGCCTTTTGGCTAATGCATATGCCACATCTTATTCATTTTGGGTAAGGTACTCAGTCTTGTATACAAAATATTGACTCAGCCTTTATTCTCAAGGCATGTAGATAATGACTTGACATTATAAAGCATTGGTAAATTTTCTACAGACTGCACAATTTCTACAAACTTTGCAAATGTACAATTTCTACAGACTTTGCAAATGCACAATTTCTATGGACTATGCAAATGCACAATTTCTATAGACTATGCAAATGTGTAATTTCTAAAGACTTTGTATATGTAAATACAAATACAAAAATCACCCAAAGTTTTTAGACAGCCATTGATTACCATGTGTCACCTTCCGATTGGTCCACTTATCGCATGCAAATAATACCACATCACTTTTCGACACCCATTATTCCCCTATTGCAAGAATACTTCAGTGACTTATAACTTGAGCATACAATGTTTGTTTTGTAAACCATGAAAAGCATCATAAATATCTTGACGAGCTTTATGCTGTGAAATCATTTTTATCAGAATATGGAGACTTTATTTTTTAACAAATGGAGAGATCCTCCTGGATCATGAACACACTAACATGCTAACATTTCTAAGACTAGATCATAAGGGGGCTTAATGAGTAAAACCAATTGAAAACACAATTAAAATGAAAAATACAAACAATATATTACCTTCCTTGAATGATTAAAATGATTCATTATGTAGCTTTCTCAATTTATACTCAAAGAGTCTTTAGCAGTAGAGTATTCTTTGTTCCTTCTCTCCTTGGCACCATTGTGGCTTGATATGGTTTATTCTTGCTTGGATCAATATTCTTACATTATAACACTATTAATATGAATCTTATGTAAAAACTTGTGTTATAACTCTATAATATCTAATTTCTCTTTTCAATAGACAATGGCTTGTATTTATAGGCTTATGAACTAACCCCAACTCAAGGTGAGTTAAAGTGTAGTTTAAACATAGAATGAGTTCAAACTTAACCTAAGTGAGTTAATTAACCCCAGTAGAGTTAAAAAGTGTCAAATAATCATGATTTACAATGAATAGGCATGGGTAAGATATTTTGAGATATTTTCAAAGGCTTGACAACTCACAAAAGGTAATCATGAAAGGCTAGGATATTTGCATTTTTGAATTCCCTTTTTTAGTTATTCATTAATTTCAAATGGATAATTCAACTAAGCTCTTAATATACTTTATCTTGTTAATTAATTTTGATTATCTATTTATCTCTTTCAAGATTTGATATTTGTTTATGTGCCCCACTTAATAGGTCCATAGCCCAAATTGACTATTGTTGTGCCACAAAGTGCTTAGGGTGAATCGAAGAGAGGTTATTATTGAATATGATATGATAAACCAATTATGGATTCCTAAAAATGATTTTGAACTTTGGTAAATGATACATGAGCAAATTTGGGACATCCAGTGATTCTTAGGCTTAATTTACAATGGTTGGTAAGAATCAATTTGAAGTCCATTCGAAGGCCAATGGTGGCCAGATTTAGGTGTCTATAGTTTGCCCCTTTTTGGGAAGATGTTACAAGCTATAGGCACAATAATTTATTCTCAAATAATGAATCAAAATGAAAATAAAACTATGAATAAATTTCTCCAAACAATGTTTGGGAAGCCTATAATGATGTCCCCTTGAGGGAGTGACCATCACATGCGTTTGATGGATGGTCACTCAAAAGGAAGCAAGAATAAAAATGAAATTAAACCATGGGTGAGATTAATATAATCAATAAAATACTTTCATGCATTGATTTAAAAAGTATCTATTTTTTGAAAGGTGGTTATAATCAATAGCACGTGCATATGCCCTAGTTAGGGATGATGAGTAAAAATTATGACTTGCTAATAGGTGTTTATAATCATTAAGATGACCTATAATAAAAAATGATTTTTTATTATGAAACAATAGGGTAGATTGGAAATCATAACTCAAGTATAAAACTTGTTTCATAGATTAAAGATGATCAGACACAAACATAGATGCAATGGTCTAATGAGTGAAGAAGCCACAAAAAACTAGGCACACGAGAATGAAAAAAGTGATGAAAGAGATGAAAAGAATAATAAAGGTATGATAAATGTGAAAGATTTGATTGTACCTACCAATTTGGAGATGTTTTTCCTTATTATCATTAATATAACTATAATGGTTAATGGGTTGATTTGATCAAAGAGGGTGGGAGGATTTTCCAAGGTTACTAAGGAGAAACTTCTATGGAGCCATTATTTGTAAGACTTATTGAGTTGATTTTTACTATAGCATATGATGATATGCCTCATGATATAACACCATGAGAACTTTGTTTAAATATGCATAATGACTAAATATAAATCCAATAAACAATTGAAAATAATGCACCAATGATAAAAACCATGATGATGATGTTGATGTATAAATATGGATGGACTCAAGAATAATTCACAAGTGATCACCTAATGAATGCATATAAACTGAGTCAAGGCATATTACTGAAAGCATATAACTAGGCAAGCAAACAAATAAAAAACTAAGCAAAAAACACACAAAAAGCCTAAAAATAAAAGTAATAAGAAACATCCTAATAATGAATTTTACCCAGTAAGGTGGATCGAGGATCACTATCTACGCTTATATAAGATAAATGTTTTTATATTTTGGAATTTTATGAATGTTTTTGTAATTTTTATGTATCTTAAATCATTAGAGATTGATAAGATACTACTCATAAAATGGCAAGATCATTGGCTTAGGTTGCTTGTAAAATGGTGAGAGCATATGGAAAGGAGGATTAATCTAACCTTGACATGAATAAATCATGGCCTATATATTACCATTAAGACCTCAAGACATAGTAGCTCTATCCATATAAAAGGTAGGGAGAAATGAATAGGTCACAACAAGTTCTAAAATCAAGGCAAATAACCAAGAAAATGAGAATAGTAATGGCAAGGTGATGTAGCAATGCATGGTAAATAGGTTGTTCCTAATTTTCCCATAGGTAGTTATAATTATGAAATAAGGACATAGGTCAATGATACTAATTTTACCATAGGTGATTATAATCAATAGCACCAATCAAATGTGAATGAAAGATAACTTTCTAAATTGACTGTTACACTAGTTTTATAGACTTTCATTTAAACATAAAATTATGAAATTGCTAAAACTAGATCAAAATCCCATTGTGAAAGGTACAAGAAGAACTAAAGGAAGAAAGATCAAAATAGGCTAGGTAGGATGGATAAAAATAGGCTTTAGTCAGATAGGAATGGCATGGTAGAATGACATATCATATGACATTGTTTAGGATGATGATGTTATGAAGATTGGATAAAATGGTAAGAGGGTTGCCTCCAAGTGGTAAGGAGAGGTAAGTGGAAAGGTGTGAAATAATGAAAAGATGAATGGAAAATGAAAAAGTTATATTTTTTGGCCAAGGCATGGTTTTTGGGAAATTATTTTTGACCAAGTTATATGATTCTATTGTTCCTACTGATGTGGAGATGCACATCCTGATCAACATATGATACAACCAAAATAGTCAATTATGTAGATTACTAGACATACCTCTTCTGAATAATTTCTCTATCAAGAACTAGCTACAAATTTGGATTCCAATAATGTTGTGATCTTTGTTGTTCATTGATTTTATTTCCTTCAAACATTGAGATAAGGTATCTTTATATCCTTTGTAAAGGAAAGTACGTCTAGGGATGATAAATATAGATAAATGTTGGATGATAGGTTTGATTTGGTGATCTAAATTTAGATGATAATGGAATGTATATTGGTTAGGAAACAAATGAAGATTGGGATTTTTAGGCACACACAATATTGCTAATTCTAGATTCAACATAACTTTAGATGTGGTAGATTTGAAGGCTTCTAAATATGATCTCAAAAAGACCACCATATTTTTTTGTTGTTTAGGCCTAAGAGTAGCTACCATCTAATTATGTTATAGATTGGAAGTTATATTTATTTCATCTTTGATAATTTCTTCATCAAGCAATGATGAACTATTACGCTCAACTATCGGTACCTCGTTGAGGTTTTCACCAATGAAATTGTCTTTATTGTCCCATAGTGCCTCCAAAAAGGTTTCACTAATGAGCATTGAATTTTGAATTTAATTATCTTCTAGTTCCTCTAAAAAGGTTTCACTATAATATATTATGTTTAAACTTTGATTGTCCCCTAGTGCTTTTGAAAAGGTTTCACTAGGAGATTGTTATTCTTCAACATGAATGTTGTCTTGGCCTCCCTAATGTTCTTTAATTGATATGTCACCATGGATGCAGTTTAACAAGGTGTTATTTTTTTGATCCCAATCAACACTTGTGGGGGGTGGAAGGGCAATGAAATGGCTAATTTGGTTGGTGGTAATGGAATGTGGAATGGTAATGGCATGGAAAGAGGTAGCACAATCCTCATAAAAGATACTAGGATAACTTTGGTTGAAGCTGAAATAATCACCCTCAAAAATTGTAGAAGGATCACAAATGTATTCAAATTGATCTTCAAGTCATGTGTAACCAATATTATAACAACCACAAATGTATTCTAATTTGGAAGTTGATTTTAACTCAAAAGACTCTAAATCTAATGTTGAGACTGACATTGATGTTACTTTTGATTCTAAATCTAATGCTGGTTCAAAAATAGAAAATAAATCTAATTTTGGTTCTTCATCTGGTGTGGATGTTGTTAAAATGATGCCATGTTGAATTAATGTTGGGTATTTCACAAGTAACATCCTATGATGGCATGATGGACTCCATAGAGACTAGTTTGTTAAAGTGAGACTCCTCAATGAGGGGAAAAAGGTTAAGAGACAACTCCTCATATACTAGGTTGTCACAGGGAGGCTCTTCAAAAATATGGATATGGTTAAGGTAATGATTTACCTAAAGGTAGTTATAATCATTAAGAAGTGACTCAATAAATATTGGCTTATCAGAGTGAGATTCCTTAATAGTAGGAATAGTTTTAAAAGGTGATTCATCTTAGGTTGACTCATCACAAATGGTTGGTTCAGCAAAAACATCAAGTCTTGGTTGGTTCTCTTGTCCTTAGTTTATAATTAGTTATAAAATAATAGTTTTGAATACATCTTGGTCTTTAAACTATTAGTTCAGTTGGAGTGGTATTGACTGGTTTGATTATGATTAGATAATTGGTAGGGGTTTTATAAAGTGGTAAATGGTTGGAAATATATGAATAATGGCTAGTGGTTGGATAATGATAGGCTTTAAAAAGTTTGGTTTATGGCCTAAGATAGTAATTATGACCCATCGAGTTATGATTGGATAACTTTGTTGGGATAATGAGCTACCATACATGGAATGTCCTAGAATGGTAATGCTAGGGCATTACAAATCTTGGTTGATCATACAATCTAAAGGATGAGGTCCTAGTATAGAAACGATAGGGAATTACAAATCATGGTTTCTTGCATAGGCCAAAATATGAGGTCTTAGTATATAAATGGTAGGGAGTTGTGGAGCATGGTTATTCACATAAGCCAAAGGATGAGGTATTAGTATACAAATGGTAGTATTTGGACATTGTGGATCTTGGTGACTCACACAATTTGAAGGAGGGTTAACGGTATAGGTGGAGGAATGGTCATCATGATTGGTAAGATGGATAACATCGTATGTCAATCAACCAAAAGAAAGTGTCACCAAATTATACACTTGAGGATCTTATCTTTATTCCATAAGTTAAATATTGTAAGGAGGATAATAATCCATCTCACAAACCACTTCTTCACCATAGGGGTCTTAAAAAAATTCAATTTGGGTGGCTATTCTATCATAACTTGGATTGTAACTATTTTCACCATAAGTGTAATGATACATATCCATATCAATGATGAATGTTATGTAAAAGGCATAGAGTTATACAAACTCTAAAAGAATGTCTAAAGGATAAATGGTTCAAAATTGGTATAACTTGGTCTAACTTAGTCTAGGGGAGCTGTATCTCTAAAATGGTCTATGTTAAAACTTGGTATAAAATATAATAATGTCAAGTATATAACATCAAATGTCTCACACATAAAATGTCAAGTGAATAAATAACAATTGACATGCCAAACTCTAGGTCCAAAGTGTTCTAAACAAGTCTAATATAAGAAAATAAAAGTTGCTCAGTCTTTTGGCCAAACACAGTGACAAAATCTAGGCTCAAAATAGGCATGTGCTAATTTGTTTGGTAAAAAAATAAGAAAATATAGATGTTAAAAAAAGGGGTATGATTTAATCTAACAAATATAAAACATTTTGTCATAGACTAGGCATACATAATCAAATAGGAACTTAGTCAATTAGCATAAGGCATGAAACAAAAGGCATATAAAAAGATAGGTTGTTTCTCCCAAAAAAGGCACAAATAATATTTTTTTAAATAGGGTAAAGAATTAATCTAAGTTCCATAACCCAAAAGAGAGATTAATGTCTAAGCCCAAAGTAGACAAGGAATAAACATAAATCAATCAATGTTTGGATTTGAAATTATCAAAGTTAATTGAAAACTCAACTTAGGAAAACTAGGATTCTTTGATTAAACAAGCTAGACAAAGGTGAATGTCATAACAATGCTAGACAAAGACCCAAAAGACACACATGGATTGGTTTCAAATTTTATAACTTTGGCACAAGGAAAACAATTTTATGAAACAATTCAAGCATAAAAACAATGTTATTGTGATCTAAATATGTAACAATGGTTTTTCTCAAGACTCCTAGGCATAAAACTCAAAATGGATTGGGTAGCATAATGTTACCCTTTCCAATTAAGTGGCACACAATCAAAGATTATTAAAAAAGGCTAAGGTAAAATCATGGTGTCAAAAGAGGAAACATAACATCTCCTCAAAAAATAGAGTGATGTACAAGACAAGACTCATTTTGACATGTTATAACAAACAAAATAAAAAGTTTTAGACTCAAAATCCATGCAACAAAGGATATAATTACATAAACACCTAAGTGTAAATGTCTTAGATCCGATAACTTAAAAGGTTTTATCATATCATTGAATTCCATATATATACATGCTCTTGGGAGGATTTTAAGTGTTCATCCAAAAGTAAAAGTGCATGAAGTGGTAGGGTTTTCACACTGCCCTCTTCTTAAGATATTGTATGGTGACATATAACTTCAGGGTACTCGCCTTGCATCAATAATATGTCCATGGCAAGTGGGGTTATTTTAAAACTATGGGTTTCATGTGTCTAGATGTTCCCAAGTGTGGTTAACACTAAAGATTCATCACATCAAGTAAGATCATATCAACCAACTTACTATGAAATATTATATTCATATGCATATGAATTCCATTTATGGACTTCTTAGTGGAATCCCCTAGTTAGCCAAACCTAACTTGGGTTTTCATTAGGATTAGAGAGTTTAGCCACTCAACCCCCTAGAAATCATAGTATATGTGCCCTAATTTTTATACCCTAATATGGATCAAGGTTGGTATGATGTCAAGAGATGAATTTCTAGGTCAAATCACCCCTAAAAATTCATGAAGAAGCTATGAACTCCCCCTCACAAGCCAAGTTGCATAGAATAAATGACTAAGTGAAAAGACTTTAGAGGTTGTGTTTAGATCACCCAAACCATATGGGATTTAGGGATATCATCAACAATATTATTTTCACACCTTAAAACAGGCACAAATTATAAGGAAAAGTCATTTTTAGTCACTTGAGTTCCCTATAGGGGATGGGGGTAGAGCATATACATTCTATTAATTTTGTGAAAAATAAACAAGTATGAAAATTTAGCACCAAGTAAACAATTTTAATAATTTTCAAGCTAAGTGTTAATTTTATGCACCAAATGAAGTTTTGATGAAGTATTTGGCCCCTTGGATTAATTTTTTAGAACTTGTAATAACTTTGACAAAATAAACTAAGCATAAACACCTAGGTTCCTTTTAAACACTAAAATGAAATATTCAAGACATAACTATTCTTTTTAGGCACCAAAATGAATTATTTATGAGTTAGTATTTAAAAATTTATGTCCATTTCCCACCTTGGTCCTATAAAATTTATAGGGTTTCCTTATGATTTAAATCACAATTATAGATGATCAAACAAGATTTGGAAAAATAGGTCTCAAGTTTCTTTTTATATTTTACACAGAGATTGATGTCAATCACCTATGACCAGTATTGATTAGAAGAGAACTGATGCCAATTGGAATTAATCGATACCAGTTGATAAAGATCGATGTCAGTTTTCTATGAACCTGAAGATAAAAACAAAAGAATCCTAAAAAAGTTAGCTCAAAATATTATAAAAAATCCACAAAAAGCAAGATGATTAGATAGGGAAAATACAAGTCAATAAAACCAAGAAATAATAACTATAAGTTTTAAGAAGATTAAAAATCCAAGTTTTTACATCATGTTTTACCCTATACCTTGATTGATGGTTAGATAAAATTGATGTAGATTATGCCAAACTGATGTCGGTTTTTATGTAAATCTGAGTAACACAAAAAATAGAATATGACAAAAACAAAGCTAAAACTCTAATTTTTAAGATATTGAAGCATTCATTTGAAAATTTATGATATGAAATTTGGTATCCTTGATACATGGAATGATTTAGGTCCCACTAGACATGTCATTTTTGATCATAAGAATTTGACAAAGAGAGGAGGTTAATCTTGTGTTAGTCCATAAAACAATAAAATGAACACACTAACATCTATAATCCTAGACCATAGGGGGAGATTAATGAACAAAAACAATTGAAAACACAACTAAAATGTAAAAGACAAATAATATCTTACCTACCTTGAATGCTCAAAATGATTCATTATGTGGCTTGTTTGGTTTGTGCTCAAAGAGTCTTTGACAATGGAGTATTCTTTGTTCCTTCTCTCCTTGGCACCATTGTGGCTTAATATGTCTCATTCTTGCTTGGATCAATATTTTGACATTATAAAACTATTTATATGAATTTCATGTAAAAACTTGCATTATAACTCTATAATATCCAAGCTCTCTTTTCAATAGGCAATGGTTTGTATTTATAGGCTTATGAACTAACCCCAGCTCAAGGTGAGTTAAAGTATAGTTTAAAAATGGAATGAGTTCAAACCAAACCTAAGTGAGTTAATTAATTTAATTAAATTTAAAATGTGTCAAATTCTCATTATTTTAAATGAATAGGCATGGGTAAGATATTTTGAGATATTTTCAAAGGCTTGATAACTCACAAAAGGTAATCATGAAAGGCTAAAATATTTGTATTTTTGAATTTCCATTTTTAGTGATTCATTAATTTTAAATGGATAATTTAAATAGCCTCTTAATTTAGTTTATATTATTAATTAATTATTATTATCCATTTATCTCTTTCAATATTTTATATTTGTTCATGTGCCCCACTTAATAGGTCCATAGGCCAAATTGACTATTGTGATACCACAGGGTGCTTTGGGATGAATCTATGAGAGGTTATTTTTTCATATGATAGGATAAAAAAATTAGGGATGCCTCAAAATGTTTTTGAGCTTTTATGAATGATGCATGGTACAATTTAGGATGTTTATTGATTCATAGGCTTAATTTGTAATGGTTGGTAGGAATCAATCTGAAGTCTGGTTGAAGGCCAATGATGGATAGTTTTAGGTGTCTACATTTGGAATTAAAAAACTATAATAATATCTATCAACCCTCTTATATCCTATTCAAGTATCTCATAATCACTAACATGGTCAGATGTCAAGGGATAATCAATAGCTTCAGATATATCCCCACCTAATATATTAAATCAAAGGGATGGGTAAAATTAAGTGACATATTCTAGTGATACAACAAATACTTTTTTGATTGAGGAGTTATAGGAGCCACCTCCCAAACCATAAAAGAAGTATATAAATCAAATAATGACAAGGTTACTCTTAAAATATATATAGTGTTGAGAAAACCTATATAAAGAGTTATTCATTCATAATGTTTAATAAAGATCACCACATTAAAGTTTTTGATAACATATCATCCCTTATTTGACCCTAAAACATCTTCCAAAGTAGTAATGACTCCACTTCCTTCTGTTGAACTGTAGGAAGTTCATTCTTAGGCTATATCCAAATAAACTACTAAATCCTTTATAGGATAATTAAAATGCCTTTTAGAGATACAATAACCTTATTCTACAATGGTGGATCCCCCACCTATCATCCTAGAGAAGG
This sequence comes from Torreya grandis, assembly GCA_037957365.1. Lineage (NCBI taxonomy): Eukaryota > Viridiplantae > Streptophyta > Pinopsida > Cupressales > Taxaceae > Torreya > Torreya grandis. The sequence goes on from JARHVA010004600.1 coordinate 291,680, forward strand.
AGTTGGATACATAAAAGAATGTGGAAGAAGAGGTAATGCATTCACCATAAATAGAAGTGAGAATGAAATATATAATAGATAAGGTTGTTCTAGTTCAAGATCATATGTAAGTTAAATCATCATAATTATAATAGAACACTAGTAAAAAACACTGAATGGTTAATTGAAGTTGTAAAAATGAGGAAAAGGATGGTTCCACCAGTAGAAATTGACTTTAGTAATCTCATCATACCAACTCCTTGAGTTTTAAAGAAACTTGAAAAGGTTTGTCATATTTTTAAAAATGAATAAGGCGAAAGGTATGTTGATATTATTGTCCCTAATCCAAAAAAATCTAAGGATGAAGTCACAACTACAAAATACTAAGTTTCATGTGTTCACATAGGAAACACTACTCATGAAGGATTGAAATAAGATGTTCAAATGGATATAGGTTCTTTAATTGAGAAATTTGATCAAGTTAAAGTGACAAAGGATCAATTGAAACAACATATAGACTAGCTTACAATAGTGATCCATAAATTGGTCAACCCAACTCAACATAAACTCCAAGATTATATTCTAGATGTCAAGACTCTCAAGATAATTGAAAATATAGGAATAATGGGGAGAGTTATGGAAGAGTGGTTAGAGAATCTTATTGAGCAAAGAAACAAGTCAATAGCCTCAACTATTAAGGTCTATAATTAAATTGATGAGAAGATCTAATATGCTTATAAGAATGAGGATATGTATAGAAAACAACTTAATAAGATAAAACATTAGTTGCCTATTTTTAAAGCCCTTACCAAAGTATATTATAATATCATAATCAACGAAGGGGTCTTGACTAAAGAAGATCACATAGATCAAATGAATTATGGGGACTAACAAAATTTAGAATAAAGATAATAGAATAATCCTTGTGGAAATTTAATGAGTCTAGAGTATTATAAATAATCCCTCATGTAATATCTAGGAAGTGGTTGAAAATATTCCATGTTTGCTCCTAGGAGAGGGAGGAAAACTGGTCCCTATCAAAGATATACAAGAAGAGTTCAATAAATTGATTTATTAGCAAATTGATTCATATTTTGCATTTAGTTTTAAAGTAATCCATAATTTCATGCATTATCATAATTATTTTAATAGATTAAACATATTTTAAGGCATTTACAAGAATTACTCAATATATGATAAACCTACAAGAGGAGGCCAAAATTCCATATCAACATGTAGAAGGCCCATATCATGATAAAGTTGAGAGGATATTGCAAAGGTTTTAATAATATGAAAATAAATTTAAAAAATCAATGCAAAATGAACTCTTCACAATCAAAGATGAGGAAGAAGAGGAACAAGTGTCAAAAAAGACACCCTAATTTGAAGCTCAAAGGTGCATTTTAGCATGGCCTTTTCTGTAGGGTGAAGGTTGCATTTTGGTTTGAAGACTATTATATTTTTTCATGTTGTTTGAACAAGTCAATGTGTACCTTTAAATTTTCAATTGATTCTATTTTTAGAATTTGTTTCCTAAGTCTTGGGAGTTGAATTTACTATAAATAAGAGGCTTACATGCCAGTCACCATAGGTGGCCATTTTTTTAAATTTTCACAAGGAAATAAATTTTGGAAAGAAGGAAAGAAGAAATAACTTTGTTTTTTAAGAAATAAATAAAACTAAGTTGTTTCAGGACATTGTGCTTATTATTTTTTGTGGAAGAATGTTCCTATATTTAATTATGTTATTGACCTCTTTAATATCTTCTCAATAAAATATAATAATTGATAATTAGTTTAGTTTGAGTTCATGAATGTGATATCTAGGTGAAATCTATGTTTGTTCACCTATTCACATTCTTTTTTCTCTCTGTCAATTAACTTTTTATGTTTTCTCTAATTCATTCTCCTTATTAATTTTTATCTTACATATATAATAAACCCCAAAAACATTATTACATATATTTTTAAATATGTTAAGTTTTTATTTTTATTTTCTTTTAAATAAAGGTAGAATAACCTCCAAATAGAATAGGGACTCTATCCCATTGTATTGTTGACTACTGAATACATGTTGAAGTGTTAGACATGTTTTATAGCCAACAAGTGTTAAAAAAAGGAGCCAACTTACCCTTCCTCAAACCCCTCTAACTCCCAAATCTCCTATAGATGGTGTGTGTATGCATATTAAATCCTAAGTACCTAGGGTTTGCTTATGTTAATCCCTCAAGGATCAAATCATCATTATGATACATTTAATATAAGATTTGTAAAAGTAAAATCAATATTTTAGTTTAAAGATCACATCATTGGAAAATTATATCACATATGCAATGAATCCAAAATGTGCCAGTGTTAATCATGTATTTGTATCTTCATTTAGAACTTGTATGTCTATCAATACTTCATATCCAAATGGAAACCAAAATATAATACATCTACAACTAATGCTTAAACTAGTGAATAAAATGATACTAAAATCTCAAGTGAAATTCTATGAGAAATTCTTCAAAATAAAGTAATAAAATTACCTCCTATACATCTTATAAGTTCAAAATGTAATTATTCATATCATAAAGTGCATGGGCATCATATAGATTATTTTTTCTCCTTGAAGAAAAAATACAAAAGAAAATTTATAGTGTTGATCCTATCATTAATACATCAATCATGCACCCACTCACATTATGAGTGAATATCCTAAAGCACAAGTGAAAAAATAACATGTGTACCAAAGGATAATTCAGAGAAAAAATAGTTTCAAATAAAAAATTAGAGAAAGAAAGTAATCAAAAGGCAAAGCTAGAGCAAGTAATGTTAAAAATATATTAATAAGTCAAAGCATAAATTACATATTTTCCTAGTGTTCAAGTAAAGATACATGACTCTTATATACTCTATAATGAGATGTAACATTTTTAAAATGATGAATATAATTAATTAAAAAAAATCAAAAATGAAACTCAAATATATGCTGCAATTAGTTTTTCATACACATATGTTCAAAATAGTACATCAAAATTTCAAGAGAAACTTAGATGTTAGTTCTTTCCTATGATAACTATGGTTATGTGGAAGATGATTGGAATGCCAAAACTAATATGCAAGATGAATGTGGAAATATAATTTAGGGTTATGACACACATGATACATCACCATCGTAGAGGCATCCCCTTGATGATCTCCTTGGATTCTAGTAACACTTTCCCCTTTCCCTTAGAAATTTTGATAATAAATCTCAAAAATGTAAGAATTTCAAAAGAAATAAAAAATATTAAACATTCAAATAAAGTAAAAATACAAAAATACTTAGCATTTACATTTTTACTATCTTTTGCATATGGTTTTTACTTTATGTTAGTAGATAACATATCATTTACTTTCTATACACACATTTGTTTCATGAATGATTGAGTGTGATACATGTATATACTAGATCCATGATACATTATCATATAGATGTTAGACCTATCCTCCACTCATGTGACAAACTATGTTGGGGGCATCTGCTTCATTATCATGATGGATATAGATTTTATTATTGTATGATCACTTTACATTATCATTTGAAGCTTATATACTAACACTTACACATGCATATCCTCATTATTACATATTAAAAAATGTGTTAGATATGTTATTTTATAGGATAATTTGCTAACACATGTATATAGGGACTAGTATGATATGCTTATCTGATTGGTTATATTTCACTTATTCATTTTCTCACATGGATTAATTGAGTGTAATTATTATTTTCTAACTTATATCAATTATGGAGCATTTGAACATGTTCCTTATTTGTTGGCCATAGTTCCCCTGATTGTTTTTATTTGGTGTGCATACTTTTGAACATTTCCTCCCCTTAAGTGTGTGGAATTTGAACATGCCCCTTGTTTGTGACCTCATTAGACCCATTTTGCATGACATTGAGTTCTATTTTGTGTGTGCTTTATTATTTTCTTATCTTGTGCTTGTTACTTATAAACATTTCCATGATCTATATCATTCATATTATAACTTGTTATGTTTTTATGCTATGAGATTCATTAATACATATACATAGACATGATATTACTCTATGCTTATTTATTACATGATTGATATAGATGTAACATGACTATCTTATCCTTTTTAGATAAGGTGACTATCACATTGCATTTACCTCACCTCAAAATGGGGAGAATATCAGTGGAGGCATGTTATAGAAACATGAGTCAACATGAACAAAGTAGGATAAACTAGCAATATTTGATATATTTTACATTATTTAGATATACACTTGGCATTGGTTTTCACTAATTTGGGACATATGTTTTCAAATTTTTGACATATATTATACATAGTTTATAGATTATATGTTACATTTTAATAGATACTTAATCTTGAGACACATTATAGGTGAATATTCCATGAAAATTCACCAAATCACATATATGTACTTAGACTATATACATATTATATGCACCAACCTTACCAAGATGTATTGCTTATGATTTATTTGTCTATAATAGTAGGTTCCATTAAGTACTGTGGTTAAGACTCAATGCCTTTAATGGCCTTGACACTACTTCCCTTTTTCAAGTTGATTTAGTTACACCATTACACCTAGGAGAGATTGGATATATTATTTATACAACTAAGTTATGTGATTGAGATTCAGTGATCTTGATGGCCTTGGCACAACTCACCCTTTCATTAGATTGGGGAAATGATCACTCTCCTATTCTCATCTTCACATCTCCAAGGTTAATTTTTGAACCTATCTCGAATACTTTAGTAAGGAATTATCATTACCAAATCAAGCTACCAAGGATAAACATGGTTGCATGAACACATATGTGTACTCCTTCCTTTCTTCTCTTTCAAATTTTTAAATTATAATAGTTTAAAATTATATGCATTAATTACACTATAACATGTTCTTGGTTGTAATAAATACCCAAACAACAAATTCAAATAGGGCTCAATTCAAACCAGGGTGTGTTATACATGCCACAATACACATTAATTTCCTTTAAACCCATACATTTCATTTGTGTTCATTAGTAGATTAAATTGGGGATGAGGGAATGTGGATAATCAAATCTGATTTTAAATTATTAATTAGTCTTGTATACTTAAAAAATATCATTCATGGATCAAACCTTTAGTTTAGGACCTTCCCATTACCAAAAGGCTCATGTTCACCATCTCATGGTGCTTAATTACTTATCGTATAGTCTAACCATGATATTATGATTACCTAGATCACATGTAACCCAAATTCTACATAAAACTTGATTTATATCTTATTTTGGCAATTATGTATCTTCAACAACTTTGTATCCTCTAAGACACTACCATCCTAACCATGATACTAGAATCAATGCTAGTGTCATAAGTTTAACATTAGTGTCTAAGCCTTAAAAATAGTCAAAATTTCAAATATTTCAACATGTATGGGTTAGCCTATTTGTATTAATTAACCTTTCATGAGATAATTTCAAAATAGGTTGTATAAATACAAGTAACATATCATTCATTATCATCAAGTATAAATGAATCACACATTTATCTTATACTAATAAATATCACCTCTCAATCTTACAAAACTTCCCCAATATTCACTATTTCCAAACCAATAATAGGAACATTCTTCTTACAAGTATGAAATATTCAAAGAGTATCCCATGAGTATTATTTTTCAAATTACAAGCTAGATCACTACATGCACTCCCATATAGCATATTAAAAAATTATTCACATGCAATCCCACATAAAGTGGATAAGTAAATTAGTCTAAGTACCTATTTAGAGTATACATCTATGTAGGAAATTCTCATTGATAGAAGGGTATTTAAGGTCAAATAAACTTTAATTGAGCCCACTAAACCCTATTTTTCAAGGTGGTATGCCCTAATAATAATACCTAGGGTTTTTGAGCTACATACTGATATCCACAAAATGTACGAATGATCTATAAAGACAAAAATTCAAGGTGACAATGAAGAATAACATACACAAGTGTTTGTTATGTAAAATGGTAAATATTATATATAGGATAAAAGATATAAAACTAGGATATAAGAATTGATTGTAGTATCTAGGATAACAAAAAGTAAATATTCAAAACTTGATGAAGCACTACAAAATATTAGACTATCTTATTATACACTTTTATTTTATAAATCTACTTATGCATCATTAAATAATCTAAGTCTTGTTTATTATTCATGTTGCTACATTCAAATTATTGTTTGAAATTATACTTTTTATATTTGGCATGCTTTCATAATTCATCTTGTATCAAGATATTTAGAATCTAAATTATTTAATTGGTCTACTTTTAGAATAGCTTAGATATTTGTTTGATAAGGCTATTCTTCCCATAACTCAATTTCAAAAATGAGTTAATTTTTTATATATATGGTCCTCTTAATAAAAATAAAATAAATTAGTATTACCTCAATAATGATACTATAACTAACAATATCCTCAAATATTGTAGTTTATCTATTTTAATTGAAAAACATATCAAGAAGAGATAATTTAAATGATATTATAAACATTTTCTCAAGTATAAAATATGTAATTTCTTCCACATTAATAACCTATCTTGTTACTAGTAGCATTATAATTACAAATGGATAAGTTTGAATGTGGTAACTGAGATAGAACTTGTGTGCCAACCATATTTACATACATTGTATCAAAATCCTTGTGGTTCTTCCCACATAAAACATGTGATCCAATATCCCTATGTTTAATCTAATATTCGATAATTTTTAATTGAATAATCCCAAAATGCATGAAAAATATAACATAAAATCAAGTAATATACTTAAAATACTTGTGATACTTTTCAAAGTCACCTTCGAAACTTCCAATCCATGCTTCTAAATTAATGGGTGGTTTTTTACACATTGACGTATATATTTTGCTTCTTCTAAGAGGTATTTATTATTTAGCCCTGATACCTATCAAAATATCCCTTTAATTTTTTTTAGATATATAATAAAATAATAATAAATCATATAAATATGTAGGTGTGAGTTTTTCTAGTTGCAAATCACACTATTTTTAACACAAGAAGCTAATTTAGAGTTTCAAATTGTAAAGAATAAAAATTTAAAGGCCAATTTTTACTATAGGAAGAAGGAATGGGATCAAATATAATAAGAGAGGTAATACTATCTATTAAAATATTATTTTCTCTTTAACAATGTAGAAGGTTTCCCATGTGTGGTTTCTCGAGTGGTAAAGTGGGTGGGATATTTATTTGCCAACCCAAGTTCAAATTTAAATGGGTACCTTGATAAATGAAATGTGGGTATTATGTTATCTCTCAACATGGGGTTCATAATTGACTTATGACAACCCCTTGACTGTTATAGAGGGGTTGTCTCACAAATTTATGTTAGATAATAATATATAGTTAACTATTTAAAAAAATATAAAGGGTGAAACAAGGAATTTATCTATGAAATATAGTCTAATTTATTTTTAAAATTACAAGTCCTAAATATTTTTTATAATAATACCTTACACTATGAATAGATTGTATCTAAAATTAAATATGCTACAAAAAAAAGTGAAGCTACCATAAAATAAATTTAAGCCACCATAAAAGAAAAGGTACTAAATAATGAGATATAAAAAAAATCAATACCTAAGATTTTTCATAATGTAATACTTTTATAAGAAAATAAAACTTACAAGAAAATGTTTTTAAAACATATTGTCTTATACAACTTCCTATGAATTTCTCTATCATTATTTCAAAAATTAAGAATCCATAGTCATAAACCTAAAATCCTACCAAAAATTCATGATAGGATACAAAACAATCCCCAAGTCTCACAAAAAATTAAAAGTGTTATGTAGATTTTTCAAACCCAAAAATGGGACAATTTAAGTTGAAGTTTTGTCGTAGGATAACTCATCCCTCAAAACATATCGGAGGGAGAGAATCATCAAAAAGGGTGATGTAGATGGAGACATCGGAGGTCGACAGAGATTTGATGAGAAGCTTGCACACACCATAGTAGTTAGTACATGGTAGAAATGTATTAAAAATAATTGCTTATGGTGTGTTTAGTACTTGTTTGGAGTATTGATTTATGTGGTTTGCTAGAGTAAGTAAAAATATCGTAATGAATTCTTTTGCATGTTTATTTGTAAATATCATAATACATTTAAAATATAGGTTATTTGTAAATTCTAAAGTTGCCATTTAAATTTACTATAATATATTCAGATGTTAATTTAATAAAATTATAGAGTTTTAGCACCCACTATTAAAATATTTTAAAAAAATAAATTTAATTAAAAGGAAAAAAAGACAATAAAACAAAGAAAGAAGGAAATAATTAAAAATTATAAAATGTAAGATAACTAATTATATTAAAAATAATGTAAACAAAAACAAAAACAAAAATAAAAAAAAATAAAGCAAGGAAGTTGTGCCTATTTTACATAAGGAAAGAGTTATAAAAGAGACATCCTTATGCATTAGAGAGGAGAAGATAAAAAAGAGGTAAAAGGAAGAAAGGGACACTACATTGGGAGAAAAGACATAGAGTTTTCAGCAAGTAATTTAATGAGTGATGTAATTCAATTCTAGTAATTATGCTCATAAGAAAGAGAAAATATTGTAGAAAATGGATTGCTTATTTTAAACTTTTGTGTGAATGTAATGAGATTGTTGTAGTTTTATAGACATAAATAGGCATCATTTTTAGTTTTTCTCAAGTGAAAATAGAGTGACCAATGTTTCAAACTAGAACAATGAATAAAACCCATATCAAGATTATACTGGTTAAGTGGATCATTGCTAGGAACTCAATCTTTCTATGAAGGCATCAAGATTTAATTCCATTATAGTAGGCCATAGGTTTTAAAAAGTTTAAAAATTAGCTGAATAACAAGAAATAATTTATGCATGAGAGCATCTAAGTCTTTAGTGAATCAATTATTTAAAAAATAAATAACATAGCAATGAATAAAAAATGTGAGTTAAAACTACCGATCAAAAAGATTAAACCTATTCACATAAGGTGTCATTCCCCCTTCTCCAACATACTATAGAATACTTAAGTCATCATATCTTATTTTGTATTTTTATGTAGAACAATTAAATCATTGTATTTTGGTTTATGGTTAGAATAAGCTCTATTTTAGCATCACCATAAATAATTAATGAAGTCAATCTAGTCAATAAATGTTTGCTAAGTCACTTACTTATCTAGCAATATAGAATTTTGTAGGGATTGGATTATATTTAGTTGAGTCATTAGAGATTTATTTATCTTTATTTCCAGCTTGGTTATTATTATTGATGTTTTTATCCATTCTATTACTATTACTATCAAGATTTTGACATAAAATAATAAATAGGAGTGTTAATTTCTATTAATTAATTTTGCTATAGGTTGATTCTTTTCTTAACAGTTATACATTTTTTATACACCTAATATTGTAGTGATCTCTATATAAATAATCATGCATAATAATAATGAATACATGTTGTTATTATCCTATTTATTTTAGTATTTATTGTTGGTTAATTCAATGTGTTATAGCTCTGAACATATTCACTATACAAGGTATTTTAGTATACAATTGTCTTATAAAATCTATTAATTTCCATTTTCAATGAAGTCCATAAGGTGTCACCATTTATTTATTTATCATCTAGGTGGAATGTATTTGATCTATGATTGAGTCTTGATTTGGAAAACCATGTCAAGTTGTGGCGTTAATGTTTGATATGTAAGTCATTTCAGAAATTAAGATAAAGTTTGGTTGTTTGTACTTAATTTACCTCTTAAATTAATATATGGATATTTTATGAGTAATTGAGTTTAATTAATCACTGCAATAGGAGCTTGACATTGCTATAGGTAGGAAAATAACAATCTAGCTAATCACAAAATGACACATCTTGTAAATATGAACTTTGTTTTGTAATGATAAGGGATATATTATTATGAACTTTATACTCAATTGGTACCCTAGATTTAGAAACCAATTATTCTGTTAAGCCTAAAATGTTGAATGGATGTTAAAGGCATACTATTATATTCACTTTAAGTTAATTAGGTTATTAATTATAATGTTTATTTCCATTAATTTTCACCTAAATATTTTTTACACTTATAGATTGAGCTAGATAATCAAGTCATAGTATTATTAATTATGTTAACATATGATTTCCAATTGAGTCTTTTGTGAAACTAACCTTAAAAATTCCATAATAGCTACAAAAGATGATCTGATCAATGTGTTTATTGAAAAAAAAATGTCTCATGGTCTAGAACACAATTTACAAGCCAATACACTTATTCCATGATATGAATAGGTTGATTAAGTCTCTCAAACAAGCCTTTGATTCTAATTTCATCTAATTTGATAACTTGTAAAAATGACTAGATAGAGGATGATATTGTAATACCTATCTTAGGTTCATCAGTGTTTTCTTGATGACATGTTATCATGTGGATGACCAGTGTGTCGAGTGTGTCATTACACTTGACATGTGAATGAGATGTATTATGTCTAGTGGGTAGTCTTGTTTTAGTTATCTTGTTTGTTTAACTAGAACTAGGTTCATTTTGACTTGTTTAGGATGACCTTGGACTGTGTGTGTTTAACACTAATAACTAATGTTATTATCATATATTGGTCACTTATGCCTTCTAGGGGTTTCTATGTCAATGTGTTACTCTTAATAGTTTTACTCTATTAGGATCAAGTTTTTGTTTATTCTAACCTCTTGCTTGAACCCTCATAAGGTCATGTTATGTTAAATTGGTCCCAAATAGTCAACATGTATCCTTCTTGGTTTTGATAACATATCTAGTTTTAAGATAGAAATAATAACATTATTATTATGACAACTGAGCCTAGGTAACATTTAATAATAAATGTGAATAAGTTTTTAAATAATTACATACTTATATAAAGAGATATTAAAATGGCATGATGTGGATACGTAGGTTTAATAAATAAATGTGCCTATTTATTCATAATTTGAAATAAATAAATAATTAGTTTTAAATATTATTATTTTACTATTCCCATGATTTTATGTATCTATATATTAATAATAGTTAAAATAATGTATTTGATTCTATAATAAACTTATTTTATTTCGTTATCTAGTGTTCTCAAGGTACTAATTAATTTAATCAATTAAAGACAAAAATAATGACTAACCCATTAATGTATTGATATTTTTTTTAAAGAGAGAGAGATAAGAAAGGGGAGTGAATGCCTAACCATAAAATAAAATGATAAAATAATACATATCTTTATTTTAAAATTCAACCAAAAAGAGTGAAGGGTCATTTGGAAGATTGACCAAGGAAGAAGTACAGGTTGAAGGAGAAAGAAGGTGGAGGAATAATGAAGGATCGATATTCAACTATAGGCAAAGGATTTTCCTCTCTAAATCCCTATTATTTTTCCAAATAAATGAAAAAAATAATAATAAATGTGTTTTGTAATGTTTTGTTTTCAAATACACACACACAAACACACAAATCCTAATGCTCATTGCATCTCTCAAAATTTATTGATTTACTCTATTTTGCCTTCAATTGACAATAACGAGATTTCTAATAATTAAATACAAAATAAAATGTGTGTGTGTGTGTGTGTGTGTGTGTGTGTGTAGTTTCATTATTTCTTACGATTTATTTTAAAAAAAAATTAAAAATATATATATATATATATATATATATATATATATATATATATATATATATATATATATATATATATATATATGGTGGGGGGGGGGGAGGAAGGGGTTGAATATGCCATCTTATCCTAATATACCCTTAACCTTTGGTGTCTAGGGATATGTGTCGCTGACTTGTTACTTGCATACCTCTTTTATATTCTTATTACATTTCTCTATGTTCTTAGTTAGGTCAACCTATGGAATAACCATGGATAAGTAGACTCTATATAGGAGGTAGTGGTTAGTATTTGATCATCATATTAAGTATTCTACTCTTATTACATTGTTGTGAAGGTTTCCCCCTCAAAGTAGTTTTGTTATATTATCTAGTATTCTTCTCTGCTATCAATTATTGTCGTGTGATCTCTCATATTTTCTTATTCTTGCAATATATCATTATTTTGTGTAAAAGTTTAAGTAATTTCATTGAAAGTGGTATCAGAGCTTTAATTTGGGCAAGTTTCTTGTGATATATTTCTTAGATCTGGTGAGGTGTGACTTCTACAATTGGAAGGAGTGAAAAAAAATTTGTAATTTGAGAATAATTAATTTTTTCTATTAGCACAATATTGTTTAAAACATTTTTTTGAAGAAAAAGTCTAGAAAAATAATTTCCCCTTACACATTTATAGTCATTGGATTCATCTCAATGAGATGATTGAAATGATATATTTTGTCAGTACACTTTTTGGTGCCAAATGTTTTCACCCTAATGCATAAAGGTAGTCATTGGATTCATCTAGGTGAGGTGATCGTAATGTACCATCTCTTGGTATACTTTTTTTAGGGTGAAAACCCTCCTAAGGTTTGTATATGTAAGGTCTTACTTAGGGAATAAAAGTGGGAAAGAAACTCCTAAGACTCTTTCTATCGATGACATGGAATCTAGAACTTTAGATCTATTGATTTCTCAACTTTAAGCTGGCATAACGGGCTTGGTACAGCATGATGACTTTGTTGTAGTTAAAACTAATGTTTTAGGGATGCATAGAGATGTTAATGGGGTTTAAAATCAATTTCATCAAATCATTATTCAATTGGTTGCCTTTTCATCTTAGTTACAACTAAACAACCCTCCACTTCATCATTTAGGTCCTCCTCCTCTCAACACTAACAACTCCAATTCTATTGTGAAACCAATGTTGCCAAAAGTGGACATGAATAAGTTTTATAGTAAGAATCCTCTCACTTGGATTACCCAAATTGATAGTTTATTTGATCTACATCAAACTCCTAGTTATTAGAAGGTGATAGTGGTGTCTCTATATTTGGAACTTGAGTAGTTCATTTGGTATTGATGGTTATGTGCTCAAAATAAAAAGAATAGTGCTCCTGTTACATGGTCTATTTTCACTAATGAATTGTTGGCTCATTATAAAAATAATGTCACTAAGAACTAATTCTTATAGTTATCCAAACTATGGAAAATAAGAACTATGAATGATTATATTCATCAATTCTAATATCTATCCTTACAGGTGGAAGACATCACTAAGGAAAATTTTAATAATATTTTTTTGGGTGGCCTCAAAGATAACATCCAATTGGAGGTTTTTATGTTTAACCCGTCATTTTTATCACAACATGCATGCATGGTATAAGAAAAAGACATGGTCAAATGGAAAACTTTCACTACTGGTCGTGATCACACCTTTCTAGCACCATCATTTCCTTAACCCACTACATTGACACCTTGATAAATTGATGAGAAGCAAGCCAAAGGCTTGTGTTATGGATATGACAAAAAATGGAGCAAAGATCATCATTTTAAATTAAATAAGTTGATTTACATCAATGGTTCCAATGAGGATGATGATGATGATGAGGCAATTGGTCAGGATGAAGAAGTTCTTGAGGAGGAATCTAAAGACTCTCAGCCTATTATTTCCTATCATACCCTTTTAGGTATTAGTACTCAACAAAATATTAAGGTGGTGGGTTTCCTAAAAAAACAAAAGGTCGCTATATTAATTGATTTTGGGAGCATACAAAACTTCATCAACAGTAAGTTGGTTGCTCATTTAAACTATTTCATTCATCACACTCCAAAATTTTAGTTCATGATTACAAATGATGGTACTGTCAGCTACTTAGGAAAATGCCATAGTATTAATCTAGCCATGGGAGACTACATATTGGATTATCCTATGTTTTCTATTCTCATGGGGGGAGCTGACATTATTTTGGGATTATAGTGGCTCACCACTTTGGGCACTATTGAGATGAATTTATAGGAATTATTCATGTACTTTAATTTTATAGGAAGGACATTTGAGCTAAGGGGATTAAGGGATAAATCTCCATAACTTTTTATCTCCCATAAAATGATAAATATTATCCATAAGGGTGCTAAAGTATTTTTAGCTCACTTATTTTCCATGGATGTTTAGCCAACTCAGCCATCTACACCTCTTAATTTGCAATAAGTGATTAATGTCCATTAAATTATTTTTAGTGACATGCAAAAAAGAATTCCACATAGATATACACATGATCATGCTATCAAAATTATTCCTAGTATTACACTACCCAAGATCAAGCCATACAGGTATTCCTATGCCTAGAAAAGTGAAATTGAAAAAATGGTACATGAGATGTTGGATGCAAGAATCATTTGCCATAACTAAAATGAGTATTCTTAACCAATTGTCATGGTGAGAGAAATATGACACTTGGATGATGTTCCTTGACTACATAAAACTCAATAATTACACTATCAAATATAAGTTTCCTATTCCTATCATTGATGATTTGCTAGATGAATTAAATGGTTCTCTTTATTTTACCAAATTAGATCTATGTTTTGGATATCATCAAATCTAGATCCATGTTTAAGACATACCCAAAATATATTTTAGGACTCATGAGGTCCATTATGAGTTTTTGGTCATACCTTTTGGTCTAAAAAATACACCATCCACCTTTTAGAGTTTGAGTAAATTTATTCTAGTATTTTTTGATGATTCCTCATTTATAGTAAATATTGGGAAGACCATTTTTACCATATGAAATAGGTACTCTAAATTATAGAACAACATAATTTATATGCCAAACCTTCTAAATGTACTTTTGGATCTTATTAGGTTGAGTATTTGGGTTATCTAGTTTCACATGAAGGAGTGAATGTGGATCCTAAAAGAATCCAAGTAATGGTGGACTAGCCTATTCCTAAGAGACTAAAACAACTAAGGGTATTTCTAGGACTAACTAGTTACTATAGTAGGTTTGTACAAAATTATGGTAGAATTATAGCCCCACTCACCTCTTTGTTGAAAAAAAGACTAATTTCAATGGATTGATCTAGCTATTAGGGCATATGAATAATTGAAATTGGCTATGTACACCACTCCAGTGTTGGCCATTATTGTTTTTTCCAAGACTTTTTAAATCGAATGTGATGCATCTAGGTATGGTATGGGTGATGTAATCATGTAAAAAGGTAAACTACTTGAATTTGAAAGTCATCAACTGAAGGGTAAAAATTATCACAAGCCCATCAAGGAGCAGGAAATGATGGTCATTTTGCATGCAATCAAACAATGGAGACCTTATTTTATGGGTCATCACTTTCAAGTAAAGAATGATCATGATAGTCTTACATATTTGTTGGAACAATGGTTGTCATCTGAATAATAACATAAATGAGTAACTAAGATGTTAGGCTATGATTTTGAAATAGTTTATAAGAAATACAAGGACAATGTAGTGGTAGATACACTATCTAGGAAGGATGAATAAATTGAGGAATTGTTATGTGTTATGACCATTCTACAGGCATAATAATTAGAGGAATCACAATTAGAATGGGAAAATGATAGTGATATTCATGAGTTAATTTAAAATATTTAATAAGGTTTGGGTGGATTTGAAAAATTCACATGGAAGGGTGATGCATTATGGTATAAAGATAGATTATACCTATGTAAGAATTATCTTCTTAAACACAAAATCCTTTAGGAACTTCATGCAACTCTAATTGGAGGTCATTCAGAATTTTTTTTGGAAGGACTCAAGAAGGATGTCCAAAAATATGTGGTTGAATATATTATCTATCAACAAAATAAAGGAGAAATCATCAAAACCCCAGGTCTTTTGTAACATTTATCCATCCCTAACCAATGTTGGGAAGAGGTGTTTATGGATTTCATTACAAGGTTACTGAGATTTGATGGTCAAAATTTTATCATGGTTGTGGTGGATCATCTCAGTAAGTAAGCTCTTTTTTTTTCTTTATCATAGCCATTTGTTTCTAGTACTATAGCTTTTTATTTTCTTAATATAGTTTAGAAATTTCATGGTACCCCTAAGAACATTATCAGTGATAGAGATCCCATTTTCACTAGTAATTTTTGGACTGAGTTATTTACATGTTTGGGTATGCAGTTGGATCATAGTTCATCCTATCATCCTTAATCAAATGGAAAAATTGAGGCAGTCAAAAAATGTTTATAAGGATATCTCCATTATTTTGTGTCTAATAAATAGGATAAATGGGTTCATTGGTTACCACTTGCTGAATGTTGGTATAATAATTTTGTTCATTCCAAAATGTCTCTTTTTATGGAACTATATAGATACCACCCTCCATTTATCACTTAAACCTTGAAGATACATCCTAAGGTTCATGTAGTTGAATAATATATTCACCATGAGTAGGAGGTCCTTGCAAGTTTGTATGAGAATTTAGCCATGGCTTAAAGTCGCATGAAGCAGCAGGCATATCAACATAGGAGTGAGAGGTATTTTGGCATTGGTGATTGGGTATTTTTTTTATTTCATCCATATAAGCAAATGTCCTTAAAGCAATAGAAAAATGATAACAAGATGTGCCCTAAGTATTATGGGCCTTATCAGATCTTGTAGAAAATTGGTAGTGTGGCCTATAAGTTAGAGTTTCCTTCTTCCACTCACATATATCAAGTATTTCATGTATCCTTCCTAAATAAAGTCATTAGACATAGATTTGATACTCAAATTGAGTTACTAGAATTAGATGAGGAAAGAAGAGTTATTTTTGATCCTAAGGCAATTCTTCAAATGTGCACTAAGTAGCTATGTTCTAGAATGATTAAGGAGTACCTGATCAAATAGAATAATCTACCTTGTAAATATGCCACTTGGGAGGATGAATACTTTGTGTAACAACATCCAAAGTTGACTCAAAGTTGAGGAAAAAATTGTTTTTAAGGGGAAGGGCATGCTACACCCTTAACCTTTGGCATGTCTAGGGATATGTGTGGCCAAATTATTTCTTACATACCTTTTTTATATTATTATTACATTTCTATATGTTCTTAGTTAGGTTGGCCTATGGAGTAACCATGGTTAAGTAGACTAAATATATGAGTTAATGGTTAGTATTTGATCATCATATTAAGTATTCTACTCTACTATCAATTATTGTCATATGATCTCTCATATTTTCTTATTATATGCGGTATATCATCATTTTATGTGAACATCTATGTTTTTTCATTACATATCCCCCTCCCATAATAAGAAGGGGGGGGGGGGGGGACATCCTTTCAGCCCATACCCCCCAACCCTTCATTTAATGGCTAGGTCAATGGCCATGCCTGTGTCTAGGGCCTTAGGGTCCAGCCATTGGCCATGCTCTGTCAAACAAAACCCTATGGTAGGATTTAGTTATATATATATATATATATATATATATATATATAATAATTTTTTTATGTATAATTTTTTTAAATGATAAATTCAAATAAAATTATTTAAACAAAATAATAATAATAATTAAAAAAAGGGGGAAATAAAGAATTAAATTAATAAAGTGTTTTTTATTTTAATTAATGAATAGATAAATATTTTGTGAGAGATTTTAAATTTCATATATATAAAATGTATATTCTAAAAATTAAAAACACATTTCTATTTACGTAAATTTAGGTATATTTGGAATATATCATATCTTTTGAGAATATATATATATTATATATATATATATATATATATATAATTTGGAAAGTATTTTAAAATGAATACATTATTATGGAGATGATTAACTTATACATGTGATATTGGATATCAAATTAAGACATAATAATATAAGCAATAAACACGAGTTCTCATGAATAGAATGAAATTCATCTTACCTGTAATGGAATATAAGATATTTGATTATTGTTTACTTTTTACTTGAGTAACTCTTGGTGAATAACCTTTATTGAGAGTTAAATTTGCTTAGATAACACCTTCATTTTGACATATTAAATTGTGTTAAATAATATTGTTATTGTTGTGGTATATGGGTGTAAAGTTTCCCTTATAACATTAATTATTTATATTATGATCAAGGAAGAGTTGGTATACTCTTGATGTGCCTTGTAAGGTTTTTGTGTATTACTTTGATCATTTAATATATAGTTTTATTTCAAATTTTGTAAAGTGAAATTCAAATTTGAGAATTAAGTTCCTCTTTAAGGCCTATTCAGATATAGATATCACATCTAAATGGTTTCGTAGATATCAAATGATGTGAAGATGGAACATCTAGTTTTGTTACCTTGAGAATAGATTGTTTTGTAAACTATAATGGTATGTTGCTGTTACTTTTATGTTAAGTTTGTAATCTTATACTGATTGGTGTATATCTTGGTTACCAATAACCCTAGTGTCATTTTGATATTGAAGTGTGATGTTTATTTCAATAGTTGGGTTGATTTTCAAATTATCATATGTAAGCGTGTTTTAGTTGCTTATTTAATTTTTTAATATATTTATTAATTTGGGAAAGTGAAGTTTTAGGGGAGTAGAAATCTCTTTCTCAGCGTAAGATGATCCCTTCTATTTGACTATTTTTGTAGTGCAAGTTGGAGAGATTCCATAAGCAGATAAGGTGTAGTGATATAATATTCCTATGTTAGTTCAATAGCCTCTTATAGGTGTTCATTTTGAGTTTGAGTTTCATTATATGGTGTCTATAAGTTTGTTGTCCAATGGGTCAATTGTAAATTTTTATTCCTAGAGATGGTCATTAACTTGATGTGTCTTAACTTTAAATAAAATTCATATAGGAGCTTATGTTATTGATAGTTATAATGGTTATAATATTATTTAAATATATCAATGGATAATAATAGTCCTCAATCTATATTTTCAGCAATCTATATGTAACATTTAATGCATTGTTGTTAAATGTAAGCTAGCACCTAACTAATATAATTACTTCTAGTATGATTTGGAAATTATTTATTTTTGAGTTGAGAAATGTGTTGAGGAGGAAAATTAAACATTAATTAAGTAGAAGAATTAATCATTCTAATAAACAAATTTTATGATTTATAATATTCATAATTTGATGATAGTGTTAGTGGTAAGAACACATTAATTGAATAGTAAAATAACATTAAGAATATTATATGACAATAAAATATTGGAAATGTCAGACTAAAAATATAGTGGGTTTAACTTATCTCGACATTATGAAATAATTGATTAATCCTAATATGTAGTATTAATCATGCTTATAGCATTGGGTCAAACATTTATAGTTGAAATTAATGAGTAAAGATAATATATTCTAACCTAGACTATCACTAAGTATCTTGACATAAATATTATGAATCTCTTAACTTAACCATTATAGAAACCCAAACTAGATAGTTTGACCTTGGTTTAGATATTTTATTTCATGTTGTTATTACATTAATTATATTTTATGATTGATATGAGGTGTAGTTAGTTTAAATATTTTATTTACAACTTTAGTCTATTTTGTAATGCTTTCAAGATATTTTATCCAAAGTCATTTTGTGAGCCCATAGTTTGTTTATGCTTTCATGGTTTTCAACATTACACTCTTCACTTAATTAACCCTACACCATCTCTATTGTCATGATTTCATTCTGTGTTGACTATTGTGTTATTATATCTAATATGTGATAGTAGTTTCAATGTTTAATAATTGTGTTCTTGAAGAGCATAATCTAGTTTCCCCAGGTTTATATAATCTTTCTTGTTATGGGGTTTGAGTTGTGGACCTTTGATGTTGACTTGTAGTTGTACAGTCTTTTTAGACATGTACCTTATCTTGTAAGTGTGTCCTCTTATTGAAAAAAATTGAGGTATAGTTATAGTGTGTTCTGATTAAAAAAATGTGTTAGAAATTAACCCTATTATAGCAATAGTTATTGTCCCTTCTATAACCATGTGATTGTTGACTCTTATGTACTTATTAGTAGTGATGATTGAGTGTTGTGTCAAAAAACTTAGTTTGGTTTTATGTGTGCCTAAGATGTAAATTTTGGGTATAACATTTTGGTATCAGAGCATGTCTAAATGTTAGGAGATTTGGAGTTTTGGTGTTTTGCTATATGCATTCTACAACTTTACTTACATGTGTACATGAAGAATGACATAGTGAGAGTGTATGTAGTTATAAACATGGAATACATTGGTAATTATTGATTTTTGGTTGTAGGATTTGGTTCTTTCATGGATGTAAGCATCCTATTAGAGACAACCCCTTATTTTTTGTTTAATTATGGTGGATTATTTATCCACTATGGATCATTGCACCCTAAAGTGAATAAAATAATAAATTTTGAATTTTTTTGGTTGATTATTTTGCTTTTGTATCTCGATAATAGATGTTTATGTTGATTAGGATGTTATTCCTTAGTATAAAATACTATATAGAGATAAAATTTATATGTATATATGTGGCATATGGTAAATACCTACCTTAATATATATTCATGTATACTTCTAATGATTATGTATTAGTACATTGAATAAATATGACTCTAATAATGAAATGTGTATATAGTTAACAATTTGATAACATTGAATATTTATTTAAATAAAACTATTAACTATAGTTTCTCTAAGCTAGTATGCTCTAGATAATGTTTCATTGTTCATATTGGTTAAAAGTAAGCCATGGTGCTATAAAGAGACCTTATTCTATTATGTTATAGTTATAGAATTTAGTTAATCCTAGTGAATTATTAACCTTGTGTATGTTAGTTGTCATATAACAAATGGTATCTAGTATGGTTTGAAATATCTTACATTTAAAACAAGAGTGTTTTAAGTTTTGATCTTGTTCTTGAGTTATGTAGTTTGAACCTTTTGTGTAACCACAAGTAATTCGAGAGTAAATATGTGGATATGGTCTTGATAGATTACTATTTTTACCCCCTCTTCATTATAAAGAATGTATGTACTTTCCTACTTGTGAGATAATTAGTCAACTAATTATTTTTATTTGAGATGACCATTTGGATTGCAATTACTTTTCACTTGGGTGTTCATTTGAGCATGGAATAGTGGTTGTATGTGTGAGTATAGTTTTTATAATATATATGATTACCCTACATTATAAATGATACTTGATTTTAAATAATGTTATATCCTTGTAGACCAATTATGATAGTATAATATTGAGATCTTTGTGTAAGAGTTATCAATACATATTATTGATTTACACTAGAACAAGACAACTAGAATTGAACATATCATTTTCAAAAAAGTGTTTAAATTAAGTGCAGCAGTTAAGAGTGACACATTATTTGATGAGAGACTTGTATATCAATTGATTCATAGAATCTGAGATAGTTGGAAGATTTCTTATGGTACTTTTGGCACTAGGTGTCAGTCATGAGATTCATACTTGGTCTATTTATACATAATTATATTAGCACTTGTTATCAAAAGGTATAGGGAGGATTGCTATTGTTCTTGTTTATCCTATTTTTAGGAGGTAGTTTAGACTTTATTACCTCTAGAAGGTAATCATATTTCTCTTTTGGGAGATATATGGAGGATTATGTGATGTTTTATTCTACCTCAGAGATGTAGTCAAGTTACTTTTGTTCTCTCACCTCTGGGAGGCGATTGAGTTTTATTGATTCCTTCTCCCCTTAGGTGAATTTTTATAGTCACTTCATTATAGTAATGTGATGTTTTTAATTGATTTTTCTTTGAGAGCTAGCACTAGTCCTTGAACTTGTATTTATATTTATTTATTCTTTGTGAATTTTGAACATTTGTAAGTTGTCTATGGACTCGAAATAAATGAATTTACATTTGATTGCATTTGAATTTAATTTTTTTTATTTTTATGACTTAATAATTATGATTTGGACTTATTTTATCTATTCACACCAACTTATTTTGAATTTGATTTATGATTTTTTGATTTATTTTTATGAATCCATTGACTTATTGACTCTTATATTGATTATTTTTATATTTGAACTATGAAATATATATATATATATACATACATACATACATACATACATACATACATGTGTGTGTGTGTGTGTGTGTGTGTGTGTGTGTGTGTGTGTGGGAGAGAAGAAGTAGCTTTTAAAAGCCATTGGGATGATATGGGAATCTATTTTGGAATAGGTTCATGACACCATCCTTCCCAACCACTAGACGTGGTTTTGATTACTCTTTATTTATATATTATTATGACCATTTATTTGGGAGGTCTAAGTAGTTTCGAGAGGTCTAAATTAGTTTGGTGAGTTATTGTTGATGAACTAGTTGATGGGGACTATTATTCTTTTCACACTAGAGTGTTCTTGATATTATTATAACATTATATGATTCTTATATGACTTGGTAGTCATTCTAATTATTGTTTATTCCATAGTGGATATGATGTTAACTTATGATGGATCAGTGATTTTATTCTTGTTAGTGATATTGGCAGTTCATAGGTTTAGTTGGTAGTGAATATGATATATGAAAATTCTTCAAAGTTATGATATTGTGTCTAATAGTTTCAACATGGTAGTATGTTCACTTAGTATTTGAATCAGCATTACATATCTAGGTAGTATTATAGTGATGATATTGGTTCAATGTTTTAGAATGATCTTACTTATTCCTATTATACCATGGGATTTTACAAGGTTTATTTGGAATAGGAACTTATGTTATGGTATATCAGATTATTATAATAACATTTTGGTGTTATCACTTTTTGTGACCATTTAGAGATTAATTATTTGAGTTTGTGATATCATGAGGATTCACTCGGTAATAGATTATTATTATTTGAGAATGTGGTGGATTCCACTACATAATTTTATTTTTGAAACATCAAGGATGATGCTTTTTTCAAGGGGGGTGAATGTTAAACCCATTTTAGGTTCATCAATGTTTTCTCAATGACATGTCATCATGTGGATGACTGGTGTGTTGAGTGTGTCAATGTGCTTGACATGTGAGTGAGATGTATTATGGATAGTGGGTAGTCTTGTTTTGGTTACCTTGATTATTATCTTGGAATCAGGTTCATTATGAATCATGTAAGACCACATTAGATTGTGTGCATTTAACACTAAAAATTAATGGTATTATCATAAATTGGGCACTTATGCCTTTTAGGAGTTTATCTTGATGTGTTACTCTTAACAGTTTTACTCTGTTATAATCTCATTTGCATTTATTCTAATAACTTACTTGAATATTCATAGGGTTGTGTTATGTTAAATTGGTCCCAAATAATCAACTTGTATCCTTATTGGTGTTCTATAATATATTTAGTTTTAAGATGAGATTCATAACACTATTACTATGGTGATTGAGCCCAAGTAATATTTAATAATAGACATGAATAAGTTTGTAAATAATTA
>JARHVA010004600.1:320000-325000 GCA_037957365.1 Torreya grandis
TTAACTTACTTAAACCTTCACCATCTTTATTGTCATGATTTCACTCTATGTCAATTATCTTGTTATTATATCCAATATGTGATAATAGTTTCAATGTTTAATAATTAGGTTCATGAAGAGTGTAATCTAGTTTCACCAGGTTTATATAATCCTTCTTATTATAGGGTCTAAGTCATGGACCTTCAATGTTGGATTATAGTTATTTAATATGTTTATACATGTACTTTATCTTATAAGTGTGTCCTCCTATCTCAATAAGTTAAGGTATTGCTCTAGTGTGTTATGTGTTGTTTACCAGTTGTTGTCCCTTCTATAACCATATGATTATTGACTCTTCTGTACTTATTAGCTGTGGTGTTTGAGTGTTGTTTCAAAATAAATTGTTGTAGTTTTGTGTGTGATTGAGATGTAAATTTTAGGCATTACAGATAATTAATAAATAATGGGAAGAATGGTAATTTAAAATTTTAACATTTAAACATTCATTCTGCATCAAAACCTACACATCTCCACCAAATTTGCATTAGATAAAAATTATATGGATATTTTAAGTTTTAATTGAATTAAATGAGTATAATGCATACTAGAAGAAAAAAATGCATTAACTTAATATATTATTTTAATTTCATAGATTAGATGAACATTCCCATTGTTCACTCAACAAAATATATTACCTAGGACTAATACAATTCAACATGTTCTCCACTTTAGAAGATATTTTAAGGTATATAACAATAAGTAAATAATACATGTACAAGAATTAACATCCAAATTTATCCATTTTGGGGACAACCTATGATTTATTTTATCAATATGCACACAAGAAGAAACCAAATATGTTCTCTCAAAAATGTTGAAA
The DNA here is from genome assembly GCA_037957365.1 of Torreya grandis. NCBI lineage: Eukaryota > Viridiplantae > Streptophyta > Pinopsida > Cupressales > Taxaceae > Torreya > Torreya grandis. The sequence goes on from JARHVA010004600.1 coordinate 320,860, forward strand.
GGAATATATCCCTAATCTAGTAATGTTCATTATATAATGTTGTGTTAAAGACAGTGCTTGTCCTTTAGACTTGTTTATAGATATTTATCTTAGTTTATTACATGATAAGGTTATATTTTATAAGGTATTAAATGAACTATGTACTTAGACTTGTTATTCTCTATCATTATCATCCAAACTCCCAACTACATATGGTTGCAAGATAGTCTAGCAATCCAATAAGATTACAAACCCATATGTAAAACCTAGTTAACGAACTAAAAATAATAATATTTTCTACTATAAAAATAAGTTAAAAAAATAATAAACCTTAGAACACCTATTAACAAGAGATCAATTCCATTTCCATTTTTTTACTAAGAAACATTACTAGTTTTCAATAATAAATAAATATGTTCAAATTTTCTCCTTATTTCTATCTACATTTTTGACTAGAAAATATTGATGAGTTTTGGATTAATTTTTTGAAATGAAAAAAATGAGAAAATAAATAAATAAATCATAATGCTTCCACAATGATGCAAAGCAATCCTTCCATGTCTAGTACATTTTCCCACATAAAATAGTTCTCTCATAATTTTATATCCTTTAAATGGAGGAAGTACCAATCTAAATCTCTAGATAATTGTAGGGAAAAAAACCAAAGAAAAGGAAAATAGAGTGAGATGTGAAAAAAACAAAATTTAATGTGATGCATTAAACAAGTTTAGAAATTTCTAAATCAGCACCTCTAAATTTATCACCATCCTAATTCACACTAGTTTTAGAATGGATTTATTGGTTTAGACTCTATTGATATTAATGATTATTCAACATGGTGTAAATAACAAATTTTCATGTATTTATTTATTATTTTTATTTAAAACTTGCATGTTTGATATGGATCAATGTGAGGAGCATGGACATATACATCATTATTTATTTATTTAATTAATGCTTAGGCATGCAGTATCAGAAGGACTAATGTGGAAATGATGGGGTTGAAATAGAGGAATGAAATAAATAAAAGGAGGGAGGGGGAATTTAGTTGAGACAACCCCTATGACACTAGATTATAGTAAGTTATTTTTATTGACACTTAACTCCTTCAACTGATAACTTCATTATGAAATATATAATTATATAATTTTTAAATGTAACACAAAAGTGATATCTTCCATTAATAACTATATTACTCTAAAATCAATAAGAATATACATCACCTAATCTAGGTTTAAACTCTTCGCCTTATGTGTTTTAACCTTAAAATTTAAGTAAAAATAATAAGTTCACTTTTATCTCTTTTTTGAAAGTAGATCTAAAATCAATTTCAAATTAACTATAAATCCAAACTTTTCAGTTGTAGAATCTATTCCATGATGCACTTAAGGGGAATATATAACATTAGGTAAAGAGGTGTGTATTTAGAAGTAATTGAATAAATATAAATCTATGAATATATTATAATTTAACATGGCTCTATTATAATTTAATATCCCATTCTCTATGATAAATTATTTTAAATTTTAAATTTTAAATTAGAGATTATATGTTATATATAACATCCTAGAGTTTCTCTCTAGGGACTTAATCCCTAGTTCTAATGTGATTAAAAAAAATTTTAACCATAATATTTAAGAACCCATTAATCCCAATATTAATAACATTATGCCTTCTAAAGAGATGCCATTTCATGCCTTTCACCTATAATAGTTATTGATTCCCTCTAGGATTCACGAACTATGTGTTAAGTGTCATGCATCTTCCACTCAAACCAACAGTTTTGAGTTTCATCCAGGTCTAATAAATCATATATATATTTTTGTGGATGTACAAAAATAAATACTATGTCTCATATACATAAATATGTGTTTGACATCCCATTCCAAACTACTAAGGTACCCTCCATGAATAATCCATTTGATATTGACATGCCCTTGATACATAAAACCCAGGTGGGCTTAATATCCCTTTATTATAGTTATGCCATGATCACATCTAAAGAGTGATGTAGTTAAACTCATAGATATTTTCCATACTAGTCCTATTAGGGCATTACCCTTCCTGAATTACTAGCATATATACATGTATGCAAAGAAGTTAGCCTACTTAATAATTGTTTTAATAATTAATAATAAATTATTAAAATCACAAAATTAATTTATTAAATTACATAACTATTATCCCAAAAACAATATGTGACCCAAATTAAGTATGAACTTGATATGCTCTTTGTTGATGATTTGGCCATAGAATTTGGTACAGTAGGCTTTTTAGTAAATTTATAATGATTCCTCTCCAATGGTATCATAGAATAATTATTTGAACTCACATGAAAGGCTATCACACCATAGAGCTTTGTCATTGGCCATTTAAATGATAAATTATTATAAGACTTTAATGGTTAGTAACTTATCACATACTACATGTTGGGAATGAGAAAGCTAACAGGGGATCATAGAAATATATTATTAGAGAGCTTGAATTTTATTAATAGAATATAATTGAGCTTTTATAACCTATTGATAATGACAGATGAAATTTTACACCATAGTCAAAACTTTAGTGAGTCATTGGTCAGATTACTTAAAGGATTTGATTTTCCAGGTAGAGTATTTGATAATGAGCATTTGAATGAATTCATTTAAAAATTTGTCTCCAATATTAGGTTAATATAATTTGGATTTGATTGTTACTCCCCATTTACTGTATCCTTATAAAATATAAATTTATTACCTCAATAGTGCCAATTATATTTTCAAGAGTTTTTAAAAAGGTTCATGTTCCAAGGTGAACATTATGTAAATCAACTCAAAGCTAGTGGAAGAACAAGTAATGTCACAAATTTTTGACAAATAGTGATCATATATATAAATAAACTAATTTGTGTGAGTGATGATGCAATAAAATCAATATATATATCCATAATTTCCTATCAGACATGGCACAATGTTCCAAAGCTATCAGATGAAACTTAATTAAATGGGGTCATGATTTTATAAATTTGTATTAAGGAAAACTACATTTTTTGAACTTTAGGCTTACCTAAACTTTTCCTTGTATATAATATGGTCTCTTTCAAAAAATTATTATGATTTATGGCTAAAAAATGTAAATATAACCATATTACCATAAAATTTATTCCCTATTTGGAAATCAATGAGGCTAAAACTATAATATGGTTTTTTGTTTGCTTCTTTCCACATAAATAAAACTAGTAGTTGACGCAAAGGTACAAGTTAATTCAAAAAATGGATGTAATTTTATTTTTTGTTAAAGTGATATTTTTTAAATAAAAGGCATGTAAATTTACAATCATACTTCACTAAAAACCAATGGCCACTAATCATGTATCATATATTTTGCACAAATAATTTAGTAATAATGATTTGATATTTATAATGGCTTAGGTGATGGTGAACAATGAAGTTGTGTGTTCCATCATACAATAATGAGTTGTGTGGGGAGTTCCACATTGAACTTAAATAATGGGGAAGTGGTGGGGAATGGAAAGTCTATATAGAGCATGAAAGTGGTGAATATTTCAAGGTGAGTTGGGTGGTGATGGTGAAGAATAATGATAAGACATTTTAGGTGATGTATTTAAATAGACTTGAGAAAATAAAAATGTAAATTTTAATGACATGTCACATTTGTAAATGTAATTTTTAGCTTCTATGAACTATTCCAATTACTTAATACTTGATTATAATAATTGTCATCTCAATGAAAATAAGTGTCAAATATACAATGAATCCTATCAAAATGTATATAATGAACCACATGTTAATTTAGATGAGTCTTAAAAAAATTAGATGAAAATTCTAACTAATTTGACTATTGAAAACTTAATTGGATGAATATAAAACCAATTAGAAGAAAAGTGGAAAAAATATTATTCAATGAAAGACACCTCATGTATAATCTAATTGACCGATGTAGGATGCCATATGAAAATATATATGGATATAAATATTTGAAATATTATTCCATTATAACTCTAAATAAAACTAACAAAAACCAATATATTTTTAATAGTAGCTTTAAAGTCTCTTTATTTGGTGAATAGAGTAAAGGTAAAACTACTGAAATGACCACAAACTTTACCAATTTGTGTAGTTTGTTGGACCCAAGTTTAAATTCCCCATAGTGTTTCCATACT